>JARFJB010002075.1:0-5000 GCA_036346205.1 Vesta saturnalis
TTTGGACTTGGACTTTGGAGTTTGGACTTGGACTTTGGACTTTGGACTTTGGACTTTGGACTTTGGACTTTGGACTTTGGACTTTGGACTTTGGACTTTGGACTTTGGACTTTGGACTTTAGACTTTGGACTTTGGACTTTGTACTTTGGACTTTGGACATTGGACTGTGGGCTTTGGACTTTGGACTTTGGACTTTGGACTTTGGACTTTGGACTTTGGACTTTGGACCAATCTATCGTGTTATCCACCATCAAATTTTCCCTTTGTAAACAACCTTTTAAATTCAGTAGCCACCTGTTTCCACCAGCACATCGTATATCCTAGATATGGATAAAGATACCTGAAAGAACACTAAAAACCTTCTCCATTAATTAGTCGTAAAACGCTAATTAGAACAACTCCTGTTAACTAAATAAGTTACAATGGATATATGAGTAATACTCGTTAAAATTGAATTAATATGAATTACACATAAAACTGTTAAAACTCAAGCAGTTATTCAGATCTAAAAATTTCGTTTTTTTCTTGACCTAGGTATTCCGGGTATAAAACATTTACCTCTCTGCTTTTATCTCTTTAAAAATATTTCAACGAGAAATGAAACGTTATCGCACAATTCTTAACTCTAAAATTTGTATAATTTCTATGCACGTCGACATGGAGACGAAACAAAAGTCGCGATTTTGAAAGAAAACAAGTTCATTGTGCCAGTTATCGCTGACAGTAAATATTACAATAATTTGTTCACTTCTAGTTCCTTTTGTATTGTTTTCCTTCATCGCGATCACCGTTATTGTTTCAATTGCTATTGCTGTTATTGTTGCTGTTACTTTTGAAGCTATCAAATATAGATTCCCTTTCGATGAGCAGACCGACGTGATGTTAGTCCTTGGATACTGTGAAGGTAACTGCGGTGAAAGTGTGCGCGTATTCCAGAATCGAAAGACGTCTCCGAGAAACAGGAAGTTACAAACCAGTCAGAATAAACGCTAGAAGACTTCGACAAGCTCGAACGCCCATTGCAGAAGAAGCTCTCCTTCAATTAATCGATAATAATCTTCGGATTAGTACCAGAAGATTGCAACGAGGGACTGGGATTCCAAAAAGAATCGTAAGTTGGATTTTAGGTGACCAATGGATTCTTTCATTCCACATAAATCAAGTGCAAGAATTACTGCCACTTGACTACTGAACACGTTTAAGTTTTTCACAATTTTATGTGTAATTCAGATTAATTCAATTTTAACGAATCTTACTGGTATACCCAACGTAACTTATTTAATTAAAAGGAGTTGTTGTAATTAACGTTTTACAACTAATTAATGGCTACTGGCTACTGAATTTAACAGGTTGCTTACAAACAGGAAACTTGATGGTGGATAACACGGTTGGTTGGTGTAGGTTCTTGTATTGAATATTTCTGCCATTAATTCGAGCGCGAGGATCACTCCCCACAGGTCAGTCACAGTTCTAGCCTGAGGTAGTGCTCCTTCCACCTTGGGGATAGACAGGTAGGGCCTTTTGCATATTTAGACCTCCTAGGAAAAACACAATATGGTGTCGAACCCTAGACGGGTTGGGAAGGCTGCAGCAGGAGCTGATCGGGAGTAATTGATGGCTGTCCTGGTTGAAGAAAGCGCGCAGTCAGAGGCGTTGTTTTCTGTCGCTGTGGAGCTTCCTTCTGCTATTGTGGAGGTCTAGAGATCTCCGGGTACCCCCGGAGTTAGTGAGGTACTCCCTACCACAGTTTACGCAGTTGGCCCGGTCGGTTCGGAGTTTCGTACATTAACTGGAGTGGTGATCACCGCCGCACTTTACACAGCATGTCGTTACCCCGCCGCAACGCTGTGCGTGACGGACACTCTGACATCAGCCATACTGTCCTTGTCAGTTTTCCCTCGCAAGTCCTCCACACATACGGTCGCGCAACTCTCGGATTTTCTTGTAGTCCTCTGCTGCCGGTAGGTACATGAGCACAAAGGGGATCGGTTGTCCTCGCTGCTTCATCTTGAAATAAGGGAGAATATTAATGTATTGCAGTGTTAGCTCTGAGATGAAGTCTGCCTCGCAAAGTTCTACGGACAGCCCACGTATCACCACCTCAGTTAAGCGCTCGGACTTTACCTGATAGGCGTGGTATCGACTAAAATCAAAAGTGAGTTGAATTCTGCATTTTATGGTATAAAAATTAACATGTTCTATTCAAAAAAATCAAATGTAGTTTTTCAACGAAAATATGTTCCAGGTTTTATCGGACGATAACTGTTTAATTTTTTATAGTTACGGTAATATTTGAAATTATCTTAACAATTAAAACGCAATTTATTTTTTAAAACTAAATGTTTATTTACCCAGTTATCCAGAAATGTAAAAGTTTGTAATTACTTGAAGCCACACATGTACAGGGCGCTACTTTAAAATGTAAAGCAAATGAATATTAGAAGACCAGAAATGAACCGCGTGTAATTGAGTGAGTATGTTAATTAACGCTAAGGTGTTTTAAGACATGTATTCACGTTAGCACAAGACACTCCGAATTTGTCATAGAACCAACTGCTGAAATGTTGTAACGTACTTAGGTTTAAAACATTTTTTAAAGCAAAATTAAGATACTTATTGGTACCATAAATTCAACAACCTACGCATTATCTGAATACTTAAATACCATACTTCCAATTTTATTGAATTGATTAGAAAATTAACATTAACCCCAGATGATTTGTTGATTAGTTTTGTCGTGGTTTCCTTGTTCACAAAAGTACCAATAAATGACGCACTTACAATTGTTAGAATGACATTTCAACCACAACAAGATCAAATTATTTAAACATTGTCAAACTACATCATTATTCTTGTTTAAAGGCGAGTATTGTCAACAGTTAGATGGAGTATGGGATCTCCTATTTCCCCATTGATTGAAGCAGTGAGAAACCAAAACTTTGGCTTAGATATCAATGATTCTTCGAACGAATGAAGCAGAAAGTGTAGTAAAGCTTGTGGAACAGAATCCACTTCAATCTTAGTGCTTCTCACGTTGTAATATCGTTGGAAAGTTTTGGATCCAATAAATAAAGATTAATCTGTAACGAAATAATTTGGGTTTTGGTATATTTAAGTTACTTTGTTATTTCAATGTAAATTTCTGTACAAGTTGTATATGTTTACTCAAACCTTCTTTCTAGGAATGCTTACGTTGTTTCTGTTCATAACTTGAACCACATGATATTTCTAAATAATTTTACTATTAGCCTATTATAAATTTTCGTACCTTTGGTTATTCAAACGTTATAAATTCACATTTACATAATATTTCATTTAAAATCTGCATTGTTACTCCCTCTAGTGACGTATCCTAAAATATAGGCAATTAAGGTGAACTATATTACAAGCTTTTAGGAGTCCTCTCTAGATGGCGTTAGTGAAGAAATCAGAATTTATAATTTTTGGGCATTTATTGATATAGATAAAATATTGATAACAATAGATTTGGAATAATACCACTTTAACATAAAAATTACGTCTTCTTTCTTTCCTGTGGCGCCCATTTTGCCAAGTTGAAAATTTTAGATGTCTTCTTGAAAAATTCTTATATACTACTATACGATATAAATAATCGGATATATCTTCAAGAAGCATAATTTGGAATAAAACAATTGTTGCTTTCCTAATTATTATGTGCAAGTTTTGATGCTCGCTTACATGCGGTTTTAGAAAAATTTTCTTTCGCAAGATCGAGTAAAGTTACAGGTGAATTTCTCTGATTCGTTAGTAATACCTGACTTCTTTCCTAGTATTTGAAGATGTTTTAATCAAGACATGAATTATTGATGCTTTCGTAAAGAAAGGAAAGCACTTCGATAGATTCACATTTGGCCCGTTCCATCTAAGGGGTAACGAATAAAGATTATTTACTTACATAATGTTAATTGCCTTCTCCTTTTAGCTTCAACGAATTACCTGGTCCTTTTAGCTTCAACGAAGTACCTTCTACTCTTAACTTCAACGAATTTTCTCCTTTTGGCTTCAACGAATTATTTTCTACTTTTAGTCTCAACGATTTAACTTCAACTAATACCTCCATATTATCTACATTCAAGTACTATTCTGGTTTAACTTCTGAATCGTAACTAAAATAAAACCGGATCGTGACAACTTCTGCATATGCTCGTGATCCGAGGGCATCGACTGAACATAATTACTACCTGCTTGTATAAAGGTTAGATCATTCCTTTTTCTGTTATCATATGAGATTTAACTGAATAACTATTGTGTAAACCTTTAGACCAGTAATAATAAAGTACACCTGCTAAAAATAATTAAACCAATTAGTCAAGTTATAACAATATCTTAACCTATATTTGTGTACCTGTTATCACTATATCCTTATTGCTGTATTATTAATCTTTCACTTCACAACCACGTGACCTTCATTACCTGTTCTTTTACCATTATTTCCTTCCCTCATTTTGTTTTGTAATTATAATAGTACCATTTAACTGTACCTATTTTGGCTGCCATTTTTGTGTTGTGCGCAGCATCACTTTAAGTGGAATGCGTAAAAGTAGCTTAACTAACCATTATATGAACATATGTTTTTATTGCATTGGTGTAGACATTAATTATTAACGTTTTCTTTTCTCTCTTGAAATTTATGTAATTATTAAATTTCCATGGTATTGGATTCATTATTGTTTAAAAGATAAAATGCTTGCTGAGCTATAAAATTTGTGCTCACTATAAAAATTTATTTCTTTTGTGTAAACCACCGCAAGTTGTTTTTCTTCTGATTATTTGGTAATAATTTACGCTTTGGATAGGCGTCGATGTATGTTTCTCTTTTAGTTATACAATGGAAGGCGTTCCCTTGAAAAGGGGAATTATTTAAGTTTTGTCTTCAAGAAGTAAATAAACAATTACTGGCTCACAGGTGTCGAACCCAATTAGTTTACTTGCGAACGGTATTTACTATTTCTTTTTTTTTGTACATTTGGGTTATTTA
>JARFJB010002075.1:10000-95000 GCA_036346205.1 Vesta saturnalis
CAGACACACAGACACACAGACACACAGACACACGGACACACAGACACACAGACACAGAGACACACAGACACACAAACACACAGACACATAGACATACAGACACACAGGCACACAGAGGCACAGACACAGACAGACAAACACACAGACACACGGACACACGGATACACGGTCACACGGACACAGACACACAGACAGACAGACACACAGACACGCATACACGCAGACGCACAGACACACGTGCACACGGGCTAATCCCATGACACAGGCGTAGGTACGCATATACGCTCACCCTTGCAAACACACACGCACATACTCACGCTCTCACACACACACACACACACACACACACACACACACACACACACACACACACGCGCACGCAGAAACTCCCACACACGTACAGATGTCATGGGCGAATTTTGTTTAACGTTGCAAGATGAAGTAGCAAGTCGATTTAGCGATAGCGAAAGAAGCTTGTTGCATAAACTTCTATACCTACAGATGTATATGTTGTTTGAAATGTAAAAATAGCCTTTTAGACCTTAATGAGTCCCACATTTGGTTTGTTTCCCATCGAGGTTGGTACCCCCCCCCTCTTCTTCCTATCGCACTAACTCTCTTTTACATATGCGCACCATCTACGTTTGGTAACTTTCGCATGGAATTACTACTGTAGTGTGATTTAACTGTTTCCGGAATACAGCCGTAGTCCTCTCTTGGCGAACCACCGATTACTCTTATATACAGCAGCGTTTCTATTCGTTTAAACGCATAAACGCTTAAATGGTAAATGATAAGTCTAGTCTTCGATTCCCTAACTACCTAAATTATCGTTAGAAACTGCTTATCATACTACAGTCATACCTCTTGATAGATTTCTTAGAGCTGGTTCATGATTTCATCAATATATAGTTTTAAAGAAAGGTGACCTTTTTGTATCGATTGTGACATTTATTATTCTGTCGAGCAACGCATATCTTGTCATACATGCTCCGAGCTAGATGGTAAAATGCAAGTTTTGTACTGTCAGTACTTCATGAGCATTTAGCCTATTATGATTAATCTTTAAACTCTTTAAAATACGAAACTGCTACTAAAGCTTAATTCACGAGGTAAACATACTTGGACATAATATTTTTAAGGAAGGAGGTATTTAGGCAGCCCACAAATGTATTCACGCATGATGTTGTGTTGTCACCAACTAAACTAGTGGTTTTGCATTATGATTGTCTAATAGCACGAATTATAATAATTATCTTTTGTGTAAATAAATCGTATTTTTTAATTTATGTGTTAAAGAAATTTGAACGTTTCGATAAATATTGCAGTTATTGTCCACAGTTATGTTTAACAATTACTTGAGATGTTAAAATAAAGTTATAAAATATGAAAAATATGATTGAGCAAATCTAAGCCTACTACTAATATAAGTTTGTAAACGTATAAAGCCAACTGTAGATTCTTATTTCAGTAAAAAAATAGCTAGATCCATAATAAACTGTTTGAAGGGACAAATCAGAAAACTCTCTAACGGGCGAATGCTAACAGTGAAATGTCTTCAAAGATCAAAGAACAAATTTAACAAAATTGGATCAAATTAGGATGTAAGTGTAAAGTTGTGAAAAAAATTGATAAAAGTATTCACAGATAGAAATTTGACATAAAGATTAAAGATCTAGTCTAATATAACAAAGAAATACTTTTGGTTAAGAATTGTAATTGTTATTGTACAGTGAAAATACAAAGTGTACATTTAAAATGACATTTTATATTAACTGCATAAGGGAAGTTATTATAAAGTTGTGGTAACTTGACATATCTGATTGGCAAGATGCCAAAACCTACTTAAATGGAGATTTTCTTTTTCATTAAGTTATTGGACTTCCGGTAGTTAACTAACACAATAATGAGTTTGTCTTGACAATATACCCTTATTATCAAATTGAATGTCACGATTTAAAGTATGAACGCTTGTTCGGCTACCGCAGATTTCTCAGGGTGAACCAATCTCATATGTTTTTACGTCTACTATCAAAGATACATCTTGTTGTTCCAATGTATAGCTTTTCACAAGAACAAGGTAACCTTTAAACCCCGAAAGATGCTTTACAAATTAGTTGAAAAAATAACATTAAACTTACACAATCTGTTTTCACTGTGTTAACCAAAGCTATTTCTTTGTTAGATTTGACTAGATATTTACATGCTGTGTAAAGTTCCTATTTATGGTATTTTTATCAATATCAAATTAAGGCTTTTCACAATTTTAGAATTGCACCATAATTGGATTAAATTTTGCCATCGTCAAGGAAGATTAGTACTGTTTAATATATTAATGGTCTAGCCATTCTTTACTAATATTAGATTCAATAGTTGGTGTTATAAGTTTATTAATAGCAAGGGTTTTCAAAATTTTTGTATTTCATAAATCTGTTTTAACCCTGGAGTGGTAGCTCGGATTATATATGTAATCCACTAATACAGAATCGAAAAAATCACGAAAACTATTGGCGGAAAATACTTATGCGTCCGTGCACTTTCCTAAATTTGGCTTCCATCTACCATGCACACTGACTTTGTATGTGCATAAACCTAACAAAGTGGTTGTTTTGATGTCCACGATGCATAATGACGCGACGGTAGATGCCGAGACAGGAGTTAGTTAAAAGCCAGAAATTATAAAGTATTATAATCATACGAAAAATGGTGTAGATATGCTCCCTCTATGACGTATCCAGGAATTCAAGAAGATGGCCGTTAACTGTTTTTTTCGACTTGCTAGATCTCAGCGCACTCAACGCGTTATGTATTTATACCGCAAATAAAAACTACGAGAGTCTTCCCCGCCGTGACTTCCTCGTTGACTTGTCTCTGGCTTGTATGAAACCCCTAGCTCGTCGAAGGTTGAAGACAAAAACATTACCACGAAATCTATCATTCAAAATAAAAATTTTCTTGGCATTATTCAACCAGAAAACCAGCCAACAACATCGGCACCAACACCAAGATCTTCCGTCGGTCGGTGCTATGATTGCGAAAGCGCTCGCAATAAAAGCAGTAGAAAACTGTGCAATGTATGCAAAAAGTTTATTTGTGGATATCATTTCAAGATTTTATGTCTATTTTATTTGGAAAACACCAATTAGAATTAGTTTTTGAAATAAGTTTTTTTGTGATCTGAAGTATATGATTTTTAGTGCCATATAAGAAGGTTTTTCCTTTTTGTTGATTATTTTAACATGGAGGTTCTGTTTAGTTTTTGATGATTATTTCTATTAAAAAACTTTTTAATAATAAGACTGTAATACCAAACAAAAAGATTTTAAGCTTACATGACATTTTAATTCAATTTGTAAATGGTCTATATATGTGATCCACGCGACCACTGATTTAGATCGCGACCACTGCAGGGTTAACAACCCAAATAATTGCTAAAGATACTACCATTTACTGAAGGCGATAACTGTAATTGTAAACAAAACGTTCAAATTTACATAAAGGATAAATAAAGAAAATACACGAGTTCATTACCCAAAAGTATTTTAATTGTGTATGATAATCGTGAAAGTTTACATTTTCGTAGATAACTCATTCAGTTATAACGCATATGTTTTGTGAAATAACATTTTATACATGACAATATTGCTCGTTAAAATCAACGAATTAATATTTTGAACACTACAAAGATCATAGAAAATAACGTCTAACTTTTAGTTCAACATCACATTAAACTATTTTACGTACATGTTTAATATTATAGAATATTATACATATTATAAATATATACAATATTATACTATAGAAGCACCAGTTTATGAAGACGCACCGTCGCCAGATATTACATTATGTTCTATCACTAAATTTACTTGCACTTTATGATTTGCCATATAAGTTTTCTGCTCATCCCATAACATGATAAAAAATCCTTCCAAATTACTTTTCTTCCATGTCGATAGATAAAAAGAAAAAGTTATAATAATCATACACTCAATATTCAAAAAAGTTTTCCATTTTCTTTTTAACAAAATAAAACATATATACACACTATTTCATTCTACTCGATCGTTTTCATTTCATTAATATTTTGGCCAGGGTATATAGAATTTATGTGCTGTTTTTGTGATTTTATCTATGTTGTTTATGAAGGGTGGTGAATGTATATACACTATAAAGCATAACAAGAAAAAGAGCTCAATATTCTCATATAACTTTGCAAAGTAATTGAGATAAAGTTTAAGATTGAAGTAATCGAATATAAATAATATTCAAAGTTGGACAATCAAAAAAAAAGAGAGGACATGAGCGAGTCCCGAAATAGACTGTGTGTATTATAGAGGATAAGTTTCATGCTTGTAGTATAATTAACAAAATTTTGAGAGAGAAGTTTGTAAAGGGTAGCTTTAGAACGTTATTGTTATACTTATAGGGCTTTAGAAAGTATGCCACTACAGTTATAGAGCTATTCAACTTATTTATTGATCAAAATGTTCAAAATTTCTACATATTTTACAAGATGTTATCCACTCTGTCGAAAATCTAATAAAAGCGTCAAGATATACACTAACGTTAATGATAAAACACGTTTTAATCTATATTGAAAAAAAAGAAACAGTCACTTATCTAATGTTACAGCTCTAATCTAATTAATTTGGTGAATGAGTCTAACTGGTGATCCTGAAAGGTTGGGAGTTTATGAAGTGCTTCAATTTTATAAATGTTACGTGAGGATTTCCTTTATGACTCTATAAACGAACAAAAGGAATTTATTAATATTTAAAAATCTACTAAAACACACATCAAAAGACAATAAATTTTAACTTATTAGAGTGGAAATCCATATACTTTAATATCTACCATCTTTTTATTATTCTGCATTCACACTGAAATAAAAATTGCACTCAAAGACATGTCTGCGCTTATACGCAGTACTAATACATAAATTAGTTTCCTTCAGTAAAACTAACGTAAAGCTTTTCTGATATTACTCAAGTTTCTATAATCACATTAAAATGCTTATTCTGCGTTGGCATGGATAGTTTGATGACCTTTTTTTCTTTAGAGACATGGAGAAAAATCACGAAATGAATTCTTCTTTGTCTGCATTGATATGGATGTTTTTTTAAGGTGGATACTGAACTTAATGAACAAGTATGAAAGTCCTTTGAAAATCAATAGGAAAGTATCTGACATGCCCTATACCTAAAATAAGCAGTTTTTGATTTATTCGATAAAAACCAATTTTGTTTTTACAAAACGCGTTAGGAAGTCCCTTTTTTTGTAGAGTAGGCTATGAGGATTGGGATAAGTTTCTTACGTTTGAATTGCTTCTGTGACCATCTAACGAGTGCTTTCGCAGCTAAATAAAAAAACACTTTCATGCAGTACATTATTATTACATCATGAATTTTATCGTTTTAAATGTGCATTTTATCAGAGAAGGCTGAGGAATGGTTGTTTTCCTAACATGACATTTTGTTTATTATTTACTTGTCATCGTTAATTTAAGTTGTTTGTACGTGTTAGTAAAGCAATGAATCAAACAAATTATTTAAGACAACACCTTGTGAGCATGACGTATGCAATAGGAGAAAGTGATGGAAATTGTTTGTTAGCATCACGACTTTACGCTAAAAAATATCCAGATAGAAGATATCCCCAGGTAAAGTGTTCTGAAAAATTAAAACACCGCTTTGAAATAACAGCCAACGCAAACTACGAGAAAAAAACAAGAAGCAGATCTGTTTTACATGAAGAAAATGAATTGGATATTACATTATCCGTGGTCGAAACTCCAGAAATAAGTGTACGAGTAGTTAGCAGGAAACTAGATATTGAAAAATCCGCCGTATCTAAATGTATCAAAAGAAAAAACTACATCCCAATCATGTACAATTCCATCAAGACCTCTCAGCTGATGACTACATTCAACGAGTTAACTTTTGTCGATCGATGCAAATTAAATTACAGGAAAGTAATCAGTTTCCATTCTACATATTATTTACAGACGAATGTATATTCCATCGAAATGGATTTGTTAATAGGCATAATTATCATTACTACACCACTGAAAATCCACATTTAGTCATTTAGTCATTTTCAACAGCAATGGAGTTTAAATGTCTGGGGAGGTATTGTTGGTGATTATCTTATAGGACCGCATTTCTTTGAGGTCTGCGTAAACGGAGATATCTTTTACAATTTTTTGAATGAAGACTTTCCACTTCTTGTTCAACATATTCCGGAGGAAATAAGAGAGCAGGTGTGGCTTCAAATGGATGGTGCTACACCTCACTACAATAAGTCTGAGAGCATGTAACTGCTTTACTTCCAGAAAAATGCATCGGTAGAGGTGGTCTTATAGGCCTGGCCCGCTCGATCGCCATACCTTACGAGTTTAGATTTTTTCCTCTGGGGGTTTGTAAAATCTGCAGTTTATAAAACACCGGCTACCACGAGAGAAGACATGAAAAGTCGTGTTACACAAAACTTCATTTCGGAATGGACTTCAAGCTTGTTTGAATCAAAATGGACGACATTTTGAACATATGTTATAATTTGATTATTAGCTGGACCAATTAATATAGGAGCAAAATGAGAGAATTATCCATAAAACACTACACTAATTCCGATGCGGGTCAAGTTAACCGAGTTAGCATCTTCAAAATAGGTATGAACTCTCTGACTTTGTTTTCATGTTTGTCATCTTTCATATTACCTTGTTATTGTAGAACTTAACCTTAAATTTGTTACTAAATATGTATAGATACAAAATAAATTAATAATTATTTGTATGCTCCTAATTACATAGTGGGCTGTAAAAGTATTTAGTAGAATGAAGCACCACCTTTGAGAGAGAATTCATAATGTCATAATAATCTACTGCAATTTTTTTATTTTTTTTTTATGATTGTGGACCTGGACAGGCTAAATTTGGCCTATCGTGCTAAAGCACTCAGGAAGACGGCTAGAGGGATAATGAATTGCCAATAGATGCCTATAAACAGCTACTTTAAATTGTCTCATATCATAAGTGAGAGGAAAGCAGGAACTAGGGAGATCATTCCAGAGCTTAGAAGCCGTGTAGAAAAATGTGGATTGCGACCGTTTGGTACAAGTGGAGATTTGTACTGCATACTGATGATGTGAATGAGCGAACCGAGTGTTTCTCGCAAAGATAGCCGGAGATGGTATCAAAGAATATAATTCAACAGCACAATAGCCGTTGTAATAACGATAATACAAAGAAAGAACTGAAACCATCCTTCTATGCTCAAGGGACTGTATGTGAGAAGTTAAGGAGGGGTCATTTATAAGCCTAATCGCTCTATTTTCAATACGATCAACGATATCGAGAGCGTATTGACGAGCACTAACCCAGAGGTGAGAATTATGTTCCAGATGAGGTCGAATTTGGGCCTTATACAGCAGAAGGAGTTGTCGAGAGGTAAAGTACTGCTTAGATCTGTACAAAAAGCCTATTTTACGAGCAGCTGTTTTGGTAGCTGACAGAAGATAGTCAACCCATAAGAGATTTGAAGATACAGTCATACCCAACAGAGTAATAGAGTCTGAAAACTTAAGAACTGAGCCATTCATACTTACAACAGGAAATGATTGATCTTTTTTGGTGGACATAAGACAACACTGAGTTTTGTTAGCATTAAATTTAACTAGATGCTTCCCCATTCGAGAATACGTTGAATGTCTTTGTTGATTGAATTTGCCATTTCAGCTTTAATTTCTTGACTTGACATAGAAGGTGAATTATCACTATGAGTAGACTGAGATGAACTATAATGAAGAGTGCTATCGTCAGCAAAGTATTGGATGGAGTTAGTTGATGAAGAAATAAGGTCATTTATGTACAGGAGAAAAAGTGTAGGTGCTATAACGGATCCCTGTGGTACGCACGCGTTAATGCTAACTTCTTTTGAAAAAAGCCATCAATTACGACACGTATTCGTCTTTTATCAAGGAAACTAGAAACCCAGTTGATGAGCGTATCATTTAACCCAAACGAGGTGAGTTTGGCAAGTAAACACTTATGCCAAACTTGGTCAAATGCCTTTGAGATATCTAAAGCGACTACAGCTGTTTCACCGGACTGATTTACTGTATTGCTCCAAACTTGGGTCACATATGAAAGAAGCTCACCTGTTGAACGACTTTGCCTAAACCCATATTGGTGGTCACTAAGGAGTTGGTTAGTTCCAAGAAACGTGAGCAGTTGCTGATTAATGGCTTTTCCATGATTTTAGACAAAATGGAAGTAATAGCAACTGGTCGGTAGTTTGAGGTATCGGTCTTATCGCCTTTTTTGGGAATAGGTTGAACATTTGCTAACTTGCATGATGAAGGGAATTCCCCAGAAGACATAGAGATCGTATAGAGCTTAGGTAGGACTGGTACTAGTTCGGGGGAACATTTCTCTAAGACAATAGCTGGGATACCGTCTGGGCCAGTCGCCGTATTGAGATCAAGCCTCCTGATGATCGATTCCAAGAGCTTGTACCGAAAATGATTTGGTTTCATAACGTATGAAGAAGAGTTGACTAGGGGCACATATTTTCCAGAATCATTAAGACAAGAGTTTGATGTAAACAAATCCACAAAAACATTGGCTTTGTCTACAGAATCAGCAACTACCGATCCGTCAATACATGTCAGGGAGGGAAATGAAGATGTTCCAAAGTTTTTACTTATGGCTTTAGCGAAAGACCAAAATTTACGACTGCCTAAAGGAGATGTAGCTAGTTCATTGCATTTTCGTTGTTCGAACAACTTTTTACTTTTGGTGGTGATACTTTTGCAGATATTTCTAGCACCAACGTATTCTACATGACTGTCGAACGATTAATTAGATTTGCATTTAATGTAATATTTATTTTTTAAAGATATTGCATCAGCACAAGCCTTATTGAAGCAGGATTGGGAACGTGAATGACCTATACAATACTGTTTTTTGGGAATGTATCACTCCATTCCCATGAGGATGACTTCAGATACTGAAAGAGCGATGTCCGAAGAAGAGGACGACTTAAAACAATATTCACGCCATGGCAAGGTTGCAAAGAAATCCCGTAAATTACTCCATCAAGCTGACTTAAAACACCACAAGGTTCTATCGGTTTTGCGAACAACAGTGGAATTAGGTACGGTAGAAATGATTTCTATTAGACAATGATCGGAAAGACCTAAAGGCGAAAGAACGGAAGTTTGTAAACAAGAGGGCTGGATGTAAGAAAGAGATCTAGAAGATGTGGAGTATGGTTAGGGTTATCAGGGATTCTTGTGGGTTCAGAAATCATTGTGTGAGATCACATGAAATAGCAAATGTTTCTAAATGCATGCAAGTATTTACTTATTCAGCTGCGAAAGCACCTACTAGATGGTCACAGAAGCAATTCAAACATTAGAAACTTGTTATCCCAATCCTCGTAGCCCACTTTACAAAAAAGGGATGCTTTCCTATTGATTTTCAAAGGAGAATTCATTAGTGACATAAAAAATGATGGTTTCCATTTGAAAAAATTGAGTTCTCCGATATTTGTTATGTCAAAGTTTGAACCAAATTTTTCGGACGCCCTGTACAATATTTTCGGGTATTGGGCCGTACTCAGACTTTGACACCTCAGAAAATCATTTTTATCTCTACAATAACTTCCGCGGTACCCTAATTTCTTTGACACCGTGTACCTTTCAAAAATGTTGAAATAATGTGAATAACTCGAAAACCGCTGAAGCTAGGGATATGAATTCCGCGTCAAATGTACGCAAAATTTTATTTTTATTCGATGGTCCGAAAATATACATGGTTTTCCATTTAAACAAAATCAAGTTTGGTTGATCACGTTTTTCTGAATCACCCTGTATATATCAAAATATTTTTAAAATATGCAACTTTTAGTCTATTTGGAGAGCCTGCTCATATTACACACTAAATAATGGATACCCTGCATATGAATCACGGAATCCATTTCATCAAACAATAATAATCTTACAATTGAAAATCGCAAGAATTCTGTAGCGGAAGAAAATGTTATCTATTTACTTCATATATTTATCCACGGAATTGTATTTTTCCATCATCTATACAAGCTAATCTTGTCTTCACGGTTCATATCTCTCTTCAAAATGACTGATAAAAAACATTAATGGCTAAGCGCGGCAGAGATAAGTCATTCTTAACTCGGTTCGGTACATTTTTCAGTACATACGACAATGCAAAAATATTTGAATTAAAAACGGGAGTCGAAAAATATAAAGGTATTTTACACGATTTGAATGTTATACACGAGGAAATTATATGATTTTGAATCAAGTAAATGATGGCTCAAATCCATATGAATTAACGCGTAACCTCGAAGAAAGGGAAAGTTTTGAAAACAAATACTTTAAACTCTTTGCATTAGTCAATGAGTATTTAGAACCGGTTCCAAATTTACCGGTACTAAACAATGGAATAGTAGAACAACAGCCTAAAAATGGTTTCAAGCTTCCCTCTATAAATTTATCTTCCTTTAGAGGCAATTACGAAACATTTAAAAGTTTAATACATCAAATAGCACGTTTACTAATATTCAAAAATTACAATATTTAAAATCGTGTCTTAAAGGTGAGACAGGTCAAGTATTGGAAACGCTAGCTGCTACCGCTGATAATTATTTAATCGCATGGGATTTCTTCACAGAAAGATATCACAAGAAGAAATTAATCAACAAAACACACGTTAATGCATTATTTACAGTACCCGCAATTACAAAAGATAACACCCAGTTGATGCGGCAATTTATAGACAAGGTCACGTTAAACTTAAAGGTCTTTCATAGTTTAGGATTACCAACAGATCAATGGGATATTTTAATTGTACATATGATTAGCACCAAACTAGGTTATATTACTGCACGGAATTGGGAAGATCAGGTCACTTCCGATATTCCAACATTAAATGAGCTTATAACGAGTGATCAATCTCAAGTGTATACCACGTGATCAAAATATTTAAGTCGGTACCACTGATAGGTTAGTAAGAAGCTGT
This sequence comes from Vesta saturnalis, assembly GCA_036346205.1. NCBI lineage: Eukaryota > Metazoa > Arthropoda > Insecta > Coleoptera > Lampyridae > Vesta > Vesta saturnalis. Next base: position 21,039 of record JARFJB010002075.1, read on the forward strand.
ATTGCTCTAGCTACTCTAGAGCATGGTTCGAGTAAAAACTGCGATCAGTTTCAAATCTGTATGAAGGTCATTAACTTATACATATTATAAAATATTATCTTAATTTAAATAATGACTATTTTGTATTTGATTAGACTGCATCCCTATAAAATACAACAAAATAAATAAAATATTATTTAATGATTGGATTACATCATTACAAAATAATGAATCTTAAGTATTTAAATGTTATAATTTCACTATAATTAAATAAAATTTACAGTACATGTTTATGGAATGACAATGTCTTTTACAAATTTTTTTTAACTCCTTAGGTACACATTAGTTATCACACTTTGCTTTACAGCATATGTTCAAAATGACCGCCATTAAAATGAAAACGGCATGACGATTAAATTCGATATCACAATTTGAAATTCAGAATATATAATTTGTCTTGATATAGACAGTTTGTAAACAACTCAAGAAAATACAAAAGTGAAAAACGAAGGTATAATATGACATAAACTGACATAAACTAAAACGACTAAAACCACACTAAAAATCCAAAGCTGCCAACAGCAAAACACAACAATATTAACAACTAGGGATTTTTGTCATACCACTACAGTACACTTGAGATTGATCACGTTGTAGATTTCTTGAAGCAAATATACGAAATTATTAGAATCCTTGCAATTTAATAAACTTAATAAGGTTTTTCCTAATTACTCTAGTACACAAACACAAGTCAAGCACCTTCCACAAATCCGTTCTGCTAATGCAGCTTGCAATCGAGATCAAGTTAAAATTAAATGCTCATTTTGTTAGCAGCCACATTCCATTTCTTGATGTAAGAATTTTAAGGAACTATCACCAGAAAATGCGCTCCTGGAAGCAAGATGGTTACAATTACGTACGAATTGTTTACGGGAAGGGAAGGCCGCTCTACTTTCAATTGCAGATCTAGCGGATGCAAGTATTGTAACAGACGACATCATTCATTATTGCACATTCAGGTAAATAATCATACTCACACAAAAAATGAAACATCTACATCCAAACTGTCCGCGGTTGTAGGGGAACAACCGGAGGTCCAAATATCCTCTAATCACGTTCGTAAAGAAGTCAAAACCATATACCTTTTTATCCACAGCATGCGTTCATATCGGTAGGGTTTAACTAGACGTTGGCAGTCAATCGAACTTCATTACAAACAATTTTGCTTCTACCTTACAATTAACTGTTAATGACATTAAGTGGGAAATTTCCGGAATTAATCAAAGTATAACTTTTGTTAATAGAACGCATCTTCAGCTAAGCTAGATTGTTTATTGCTTCCGCAAATTACCGAGGTCTTACCAAGTACCGATTTCGATCGAAATTTGTTTTATATACCCGTAGCAATAAAATTAACTGATGAAGATTGTTATAAAGCATTACCTATAGATGCACTCTTAGGTGTGGAAGTATTTTGGAACATGTGTGTAGGTCAAATAAAGTACAAAATTCAATCCAATTAATTAATTAATTATTAAATAATAACATTAAGCGGTCTTGGGAAGTGGAATCAAGTCATGCGTTCCCCCGATGAAATTGAATGTGAAAATAATTTTTTAGTTACTCACACTCGTAACAACGATGGTAGATTTGTGGTAGGATTACCGTTTTGTTCAAACCCCAAACAATTAGGCATTTCCTTCCAGACGGCAGAGACCAGAATGTACTCTTTAGAAAAAAGGTTCCAAAAAAGTAAAATTAAAGATCGATTACCAGAAATTCATAAACGAATATTTAGAATTCGGTCATATGTGTTTAGCGCCAAAAACCGATGTAATAAACAACAATGCATTTTACTTACCACATCACCCTGTTTTTAATGAAAATAGTAGCACAACAAAGTTGCGAGTCGTGTTTCACGGAAGTGTGCAAAATTCTAGTGGTACAAGTTTAAACGAATTATTACATACCTCCTTCATAACAAGAATTATTTGCAATCTTATTTCGTTTTCGCATGCACCAATACGTGCAAAATGTTTAGACAAATACACGTGCACCCTCAAGATAGCAAATTTCAAAAAATTGTGTGACGTTCCGATAATTCAAAGAGGCTAGAACTTTATGAACTTAATACCGTGACATACAGGACGCCCCCCCCCCGTCCCCTTCTTAGCGATAAGATGTCTAAAATAATTAGGCTTAGACGCAAAATCAAACCCAATGGCACGAAAGGCAATACTTCGTGACTTCTATGTGGACGATCTATTAACTGGGGCAGACACTATAGCACAAGCACAACAATTAAGGGAAGAAATTAACCAAATTTTAAAGGGTGGTTGTTTTAAATTAGCAAAGTGGTCATCAAAAGATCTTAGTTTAGTACCCGCATGCTTTACTAAAGCGGACTCAGCTAATATACAATTAGATAAACAATGCGTAACCAAAACGTTAGGTCTTTTGTGGAGTAGTAAAAATAATATTTTAAAATTTGACAATCCCCAGACATTTGTGTCTAATAAAAGAATAACAAAACGCCTTATATTATCCGGCATATCTAAAATGTATGATCTATTGGGTTTAATTGGATCGGTAGTAGTTTATATAAAAATTTTATTACAACCATTATGGCGTGCGCAGAGTGGTTGGGACGAAGCTGTTTCCATGCATGTATTTACCGCATGGCAGCAGTTTCACTCACAAGTGACGACAATACCTACCTACAACATTCCCCGACGCGTTAACGTATCACCGGTCTATTCCAGATTTGAACTTCACGGGTTTTGTGAAGGCTTATGGAGCTTGTATATACAGGGTGGCGCATTAGTGTGACAAAGTCCCATATCTCCTTTATTTAAAGAGATACAAAAAAAATTAAATACAAAAGTTATAAGATATGTTCTGGTACATATTCCAAAAATATTTTTAATTATACAGGGTAGATCATAAAAGCTTAGAAGTAATTTAAATTTTTTTTAAAAATAGAAAACCCTATATATTATTACATATTTAGATTCTACATTTTAGACACATTTTATGTATAATGTCCTATACCTAAGTCTAACCGTCTTTGACAAATTTCAAATTTTTTGTCAAAAATGACGTTTGCAGGCCAAAACAAAAAACGTGCACATACTGAGGAAAATCAATTAAATGTACTATTAACAGTTACCGAAAATCCATATATTGGACAACAACCCATTTCTCAGCAGGTTGGTATTGAACGACGTACGGTACAGCGGATATTGAAGCCTCAAAAAATGCACCCCTATCACATTTAACTACTTCAAGAGTTGGTTCCTGAAGATTATCAAAGACGACTGAAATTTTGTCAATGGGCTCAAAACAAAATAAATCAACAAAGAAATTTTTTTCATTTGATTTTATTTACAGATGAGGCCACATTTCACAGAAACGGATGTGTAAACAGACACAATTTTCATTACTATTCTACCGAAAATCCACATTTTGTAAGATATACTTCTCAAACTAGATGGTCTTTAAATGTTTGGGGAGGTGTTGTCGGTAATCATGTAATTGGATCACATTTTTTTGATCAACGAGTAACAGGGGAAGTATACTTAGACTTTCTGCAAAACCATCTACCTAATTTGTTGCGTCAAGTGCCACAGGATACGCAACAAGAAATGTGGTTTCTTCATGATGGGGCCCCAGTACTTCATATAGGTCCGATAATAACTTTTTTAAATGCTAGATATCCAGAATGTTGGATTGAGAGGGGAGGGCCTGTTGCTTGGCCTGCTAGATCCCCAGATCTTACTAAAATGGACTTTGGCATATGGGGGTACGTCAAAGGGCAAGTTTATAAAATACCGCCTACAACAAAGGAAGTCATGAAGATTAGGATTAGAAGCTGTTTTCAAAACATTAGTGTTGAAATGTGTAGAAATTTAAGCAGCGAATTTGGGAGACGTATTGCATTGTGTGTTCAAGAAAGAGGCGGACATTTCGAACAACTCATTAGGTAGTACGTATTTGACGTGTTTCTAGTACTTTTATCTGTATAATTAGTTACATGTTTAGTTACATTAGAGGTGTTAAGTTTATGATTAGGATTAGGACATAATTTGTTGAATCAAAAAAATATTGTCTTTACTTTAAGTTCGTTTAATAAAATAATTATTTATGTGGGGTTCAATAAATTGTAATATTTTTATCTGAAGTGCTCGATTTTTTTGTTTCACCGCGCTCCGCCTACACGGCTAACTAACAACAAAACTTGAAAGCCGTATAGCCTTTTTACAATAAAAAAATGTTAAATTGTCATTATTTCAAAAACTACAATTTTTTGGAATATGCACTCTTATACAAAGTCGCCCTTATTTTTAATGCTAAATAAGACAGAATTAAAAAAATAGGGGGTTCCCATTTAAAAAAAAATGACTTTATAGGTTTTTCTGCATCTACTTTTTATTGTCCATTTTTGATCACCCTGTATGAATGTATTACAAAAATATCAATACAGCCCACTAGAGTAGGTACCCATTTCCAAGGAAACCAACCATAATTAATTGATAAAGGCTTCGTTTAGAAAAGATTTCCACCTATGTTTTGGCCTGCAGACGTCATTTTTGACAAAAAATTTGAAATTTGTCAAAAACGGTTAAACTTATATATAGGACATTATATATAAAATGTGTCTAAAATTGTATGTAGAATCTAAATGTGTAATAATATATAGGGTTAGGGTTTTCTATTTAAAAAAAAATTTTAAATTACTTCTAATCTTTTATGATCTACCCTGTATAATTAAAAATATTTTTGTAATGTGCACCAGAACATATCTTAGAACTTTTGTATTTAATTTTTTTTTGTATCTCCAAATAAAGGAGATATGGGACTTTGTCACACTAATGCGCCACCCTGTATGTAAAATCCATCACAGACACACAAAACGCAACAACTAATTTATTATGTTCAAAGTCAAAAGTGACGCCACTGAAAACTGTTTCACTTCTCAGATTAGAGCTATGTACAGCTCTTCTTTTAGCTCGATTAGCAAGTAAAGTAGTTACTGAACTTGATATTAATTAAGATGAATGTGAAAGACATAATCAACTACAAGAAATAGAACTTCAAAGTTTACCAGACATAAGATCAAATGCCAAAGCATTTGTTGTTTATCACTCACCTCCAATGCTAGACGTTTTCCACAAAGTATCATCCTTTAAAAAATTAATATGCATTATTTCCTACTGTAATCGATTTATACAAAATTTTAAGCAAGAATCGCAAAAGGTAAGTGGTGATCTAGGAATAATGGAACATCATGACGCAAAATTGTCCGTAATCAAAACGATAGTCATTCTTTTGCGAACAAAATTAGTAAATTGCAATTAAATCAAAACCTGTCGAACAATAGTTCCCTTTTGTCGTTAAACTCTTTTCTTGACGAGAATAATATTCTCAGAGTAGGAGACAGATTAAAACACTCGCACTTAAACTTTGATTCAAAATATAAGATAATTTTACCAAAACAACCATTAACGAGTTCTTTAACCCGAGAAGAATATATAAGATTATTACATGCGGGTTAGTTGGCAACGTTACATTCACTTAGGCAAAATTATTGGCCAATTTCTGGGAGAAGTCAAGTAAAGAAGGTGTTAAATACATGCATTACGTGCAATATAGCAAAACCGGTGCCTTATGACCAGATCATGGGCAATTTCCATATAGACCGAGTGACACCCGCTAGACCATGTATTCACTGCGGAGTAGACTATGCTGGACCATTGTCTTTAAAGGAAGGCAGCGGAAGAGAAAAACGATTAGTAAAGCCATATGTAGTACTTTTTATATGTTTATCCACCAAAGCTATTCACTTGGAGCTAGTCGGGGGCCTTACAAGTGAATCATTTTTGGGCGCTATTAAGCGATTTATTTCACGTAGAGGTCATGTGTCTAACTTCTACAGCGATAACGCAAAGAATTTTGTTGGCACGGACCGATAATTAACCAAATTAGTTAAGGCGGCAACTGGGAATCGCATGTCAAGTTAATGAAATATCATCTAAAACGGATTGTCGGTATGTCCAACCTTACGTTTGAAGACATGTATAGTGTTGACCCAAATTGAAGCTTGTCTTAACTCCGAACTCATAACTCCCCTCAGTTCTGGCCCCAAAGATTTAATAGCCATATCACCCAGCCATTTCCTTATCGGAGATCTATGAACTGCGCCCATAGAGCCAAATGCTATGCACCTGAATATAAAAAGACCATCGAGATGGCAACAAACCAATCGGGAAAACCTCCAAGTCGGCGACATGGTTATGGCTAAAGAAGAAAATTTACCACCCTTCCACTGGTTATATGGGCGAGTGACAGAGCTACACAATGGCAGCGATAGCAAAGTTCGCGTTGTGCACATAAAAATAAAGTGTGGTGTAGTGAAACGAACAATAAACCAAGTTTGTAAGTTACCCATTGACGATAATAGCCGACAATAAGAATCATCATATCAAAGAATATTAAAGTTTTGTGGATATGTTTTGTTAGGATAAGAAAGTTTATGAGTTGCAGATGAAAGGCAACGCTTTCAAACGGAGGCGGAACGTTGGACGCCTTTGTAACCATTTTAATATGAATAGGAATAACTGGTTTTTACACAAAAACAAGTACCTAAAGAGCAGGTGACGGGATATCTTTCAGCAATTTTTTGTTAGATTTGTTTCTGTTTCTACTCAAGTAAGATGTAACTGTGCCTGGTGAATTAAAACTTTGAGAAAATATTCGTTCGTAAAAAGGATGCGAGCAACAATCTGAGGATCTTCTATGAAATTGTTCATCAACAATTGACAATATTCTCGTTTAAGTGGTAGATCTGTCGCATTTTTAGAAATACTCAATTGAGATGCGAGGCGTCTAATGCTTGCAGTTGGATTATCACCAATCATTTCTAATATGTGCTCTTCTACCTGAACAGTTCTAATGTGACGCTGACGTCCATAATTTGGCTTCCTTTGCAAAAAACGACCTATTTCAGGAAGACGACGGTTACTGGAAGCAAAAGTGGTATGGTGTATCCATATCAGGTAATTCTGAATACGAATCACGTTCTATTGTATGTAAATAGCAATAAAGTAACAAACAGGAACATGTTTTACTTAACTAGGTAAGCAATTAACTAATTTTGTTTTGACTTGACGGCCGCTACTAAATGATTTATTAAATAAGCACGGATCAGTAGATGCAGAAAACAAATTATTTTTTAAACTTTTTCAAAAACCGTCGATTTTAGAAGAAAAACTTAAGAAACAAAATTACTTTATTATAAAATGTATATCAAAATAAACCAGAAACGTTTTAATTTACTTTGCAAAAATAATTTTTTTTAAGGATTGACGGTAGGCGCCACTGGTACAAATGGTTCTAGTGAAGCGATTTTGTTAAATTTCTACCAAATTTTGACTTGTATAGGATAGGTCGGTTGTATAAAAGTCAATAAAAAATTTTCATAGTTTACGGAGATAAAGTGATTTTGCTACATTTAAATTGAACTTTGAGAGCGTATAACTTTTTAGTGGTATATTTTGGGATAAAATTTAAAGGGGGAATAATGTCCTAATTTGATCCTGGGAGCACACTGTAGAAGTTTGTCGGTTACTTTCTAGGACACCCTTTATAATGCCAACACGGCTAAGCAACGTTAGAAAATAACTGGTTGTCTTCATTTGACGTTGGTACAACAATACTCGGTGTCGCATCGTGTTTGATAGATAACATATAACAGGTTCACCAAGGATGATGGGTAGGGGAATATTGAATTGCCAAGAAATCCGTATGAACCGCTTCCTTAAATTTTCTTACATTCAGTGAGGAAAAACAGGAACGAGAAAGATCGTGCCAGAGTTAAGAAGCCCAGTAGAAGAATGTGGATTGCGTCAGTTTTGTACGACAGGTGGAGATTTGTACTACATATTGATGATGCTAATGGGCAAACCGAGTATTCCTAGCAATGGTTGCCTGAGACAGTATCAAAGAGTGTGATTAAGCAGCACTATTGCCATTATAATACCGATAGTACAAAGAAAGAGTTGAAACGATTCTTCTATGCCCAAGGGACTGTACATCAGAGGTTACGGACGGGTCTTTTATCCACCTTACCGCTTTCTTTTTAATACGATTAACCAAAGGTAAGAACTATATTCTAGATGAGGTCTGCTGCTTTAGTAGCTGACAGAATATGGTCAAGCTATGAAAGATTTGAAGATACCGTCATTCCCAAGATCATAATAGGGCCTCAAAACTTAAGATCTGAGTCATTCATGCTTACAATAGGAGATGGTCGACCGTTTTTCTCGGACACAAGGCAATGTTGAACTTTGTTAGCATAAAATTTAACTAGATTATTCTTCCCCACTCGAGAAAAGCTGACTACCCTTGTTGATTGAAATGTACGTTTCAGTTTTAATGTCGTGATTTGAGATAGAAGGTGGATTACTATTATGAGTAGATTGAGATATATTACAATACCAACTTCTTTTGAAAAGAAGCCATCAACTTCGACACGTTTATGTTTTTTATCAAGGAAACTAGACACCTGCTTGATAAGTGTATCAGTTAACCCAAACGAGGTGAGTTTGGCAAGTAAATGCGTATGCCAGACTTGATCAAATGCCTTTGAGATATCTAAATCCACTATAACTGTTTCACCGGATTGTTGTAATCCAAACTTGAGTCACACATGAAAAAAGATCACCTGTTGAACGTCTCTGCCAAAAACTGTATTGGTAGCCACTAAGGAGTTTGTTAGAGTCAACGAAAGAGAGTGGTTTCTGATTGATAACTTTTCTATGACTTTAGACAGAATGGAAGTGACGGCATTTGGTTGTTAGTTAGAGGGATCGATCTTGTCGCCTTTTTGAGAGTATTTTCACAGATGACCTGTTTCTTACTCTTCGAAATTTTATAATCGGTGAACAGCACGGTTACCTTCCAAATCACTCCATAAGTTGTAATTCCTTAACATATCAGAATCATATTGCTCCATTCTTTGAAGGTATGCAGCTAGACTCAATATACGCAGAGTTCATAAAAGTTCCCGATAGGGTAAACCTTAAAATGCTTACAATACTCACACACCCCCGCAACGTCAGGAAATCCTCAAGGTGCGTATTTAGTTCCACCACTTTTCCTATAATGCATCAATGATGTTGTTCGCCGATGATATTTAAAATAGGTTTAAATAGATGTTTCAGTATTACATTTCATCGTATTCAACAATCATTTCAATTTAATTGTACCACTTGAACCTAAAAATACAGTTTATAACTTGAGTGTGATTTTTTCATTTGGTACTTCTAGTGAGAAGATTCGCTGGATATTCCACAAAGTACCGACACAACTGTTAGTGGTATTTAGCTGCATAACGCATTTTCTGAATCATCTAATCATAAAAACTATATACAACTAAATTGTCATCTAGATTGTTCCTTTCCTCATCAGTTAAATAACTATGGCATACGTGTGTCTGTGGGTCAGTGTGTAGGTATATCCGTGTTTGTTTGAGTGCCTATGTAAGTGGAGGGGGTGTAGGTGTGTACGTGTGCGTGTGGGTGTGCGTGCGCACGGGCGTGTGCGTGTGCGTGTGCATGTGCGAGTGCATGTGCGTGTGCGTGTGCGTGTGTATGTGCGCGTGCATGTGCATGTGCTTGTGCGTGTGCGTGTGCGTGTGCGTGTGCGTGTGCGTGTGCGTATGCGTGAACGTGTGCGTGTGTGTACGTGTGCGTGTGCGTGTGCATGTGTGCGTGGGCGTGTGCTTGTTCGTGTGCGTGTGCGTGTGCGTGTGCGTGTGTGTGCGTGTGCGTGTGCGTGTGCGTGTGCGTGTGCGTGTGCGTGTGCGTGTGCGTGTGCGTGTGCGTGTGCGTGTGCGTGTGCGTGTGCGTGCGCGTGTGCGTGTGCGTGTGCGTGAACGTGTGCGTATGCGCGTACGTATGCGTGTGCATGTGCGCGTGTACGTGTGCTAGTGAGTGTGCGTGTGCGTGTGCGTGTACGTGTGCTAGTGCGCGTACCTGTGCGTGTGTGTGTGCGTGTGCGTGTGCGTGTGCGTGTGCGTGTGCGTGTGCGTGTGCGTTTGCGGGTACGTGTGCGTATGTGTTTGTGTGTGTGTGTGTTTGTTCGTGCGCGATACCTTTTGAACCATTAAAGCTATCGATATGAAATTTGGTAGAAAAATTCATTTCCATAAAATCTAAGTGAAGTTCGTTAATGAGTAAAATCCAAGCGGCGAGGCATTTTTACAAGCTTAGGAAATTAAGAAAATTCATTGATTCAAATTTTAAAAAGTTAGAATTATAAAACAAACTGATACTTTTTTACATAATTTCAAAATAAATAAAAATAACAACGAAATTGTGCATTTGTGTATTTAATAAGCTAATTGATGTGCCCGTCATAGCTTCGGTCGGAGATTGGGCGACGTTCGCGGAATTTAAGACAACCAGGTCATAACAAAACACTATTCCTGTAAGGTAATATTACTGAAACCTATTTCTATTTCACCTAAATATAATAATACAACACCAAATAAATAGAACTTATTCATGTACATAAAATATGGGTTAAACGAGGTGGCCCTTATGAGGATGGACGACGATCGGTTTCAGAAGGCGGTAAATCTCCTGGTATATGTTGTATCTGAAGATCGGATAATGAATAGTGCAGCAGGTTAGGAAGATACTCTACCTTAAGAATGGTTCCTTATTCTCTTGAAATAATTTTGGCAATTCAAATATGTACGCAAATCAATTTAAAATTGAAAAATTGAACGTTAAATTCTGCGAATATAATTTTAAACTGTCAAAGTGGTTGATGCCTGTATATGTGAAGAGTATTTATATAAATCTGTTCTTTGAAACGAACAATAAAACAAATAACGTTCTTTATGAGGGCAATGGCTTTGTATGAAATTTACTAGGTCAACTGGTGCTTTCACGATTTCTGCTTTAAAATAAATTGCAAGTATCGCTTTTATTTATTTAGCAATCTGTAACGTCAGGGTTTGGTAATAATTACTTTTAATTATGCAAAAATGTGGAACATTAAATAGCGGGATCGTAAACTCTAGCAAGGATGAATATTAAACGCAGCGATATGTGACAATTGCGTATTTATTAAGACGTGTAACACAACAGGTTACATTTTATTTTAGATGCGATTTATTATTATCGCTTGACAGAAAATATACAAAACGGGATTCTCTTTTGAGAAATTAAATTGGAATGTCTACGTTATAGTGATACGTTTAAATTAAAAGGAATTTAATTATTATTATCACTTCACAGAAAATAAACAGGAACGGGAGTACTGTTGGGAAATTAAATCGAAATTTCTACTTTATATAAACTTGGCTTAATTTTTTAAATAATTTTTATTCGGAAGCAGGTTGTAATACTTTATTAGGTATTCTGCATACGAACACAAAGTTATGCATTAATTACTGGTAGACAGGATTGGTAACGATTTTAATAGGATAATCTGACCTAAACGAAAATTTATGGAGATCTGCAGGTTTTACTGGATTCCTAGTTCGTTCGTGTACGTGTAAGGTACTTTTGTGTCAGGAAAGCATTAATTAATCAGGCGTACGCCCTTCAGACAAGCAAACGTAGGAGAATATCTACACAGGCATATGCCTTGGGAGTATTTCTCGAGTAAATCTGGGTACTTTCCAGGCATACGCTTAAAAGCAAAGAGGGGGATTTTGTGTAATAGGGTATGCTTGTTTACGCTGGGCATACGCTCGAGTAAGTGTTAGTGTATAGGTATTGCGGTGTTTTGCAGACGGAATCGATTAATAATCTGCCAAGGCAGAAAAAAAATCTTACAGAACAATGACCTGGTGAATATGATTGCAAATTTATGACTTACTACAGAATGGGCCTGCAGGTAGAAGTAAGGGTTTCTAATTCCAACTACGTCGGAACAGAAATTAGGAACTAGTGCAGGACGACTTCGACAAAGAGGTAAGTAGGATGTTTGCTTCAGGACAGAAGTAAAAGTATAATTAATCTCGCGTTGTGGTTACGCTTATATAGTCCGCGATCTAACGTAATTGGACGAGATAGTTGAAGTGGCACTTTGGTGTGGTTCTGGCGTTGAAATCTGAAACGATTTTTTAACTACGGAAGAGGGGGAAATAATTAATTATTGGAATGCACCGGAGCATTTTTAATGCAACATAAACGGATAAATTAATAATTAATTCGCGGATTTTTGTAAGCCTTTCTGGATCTTTACAAAATAAAGGACAAACCGACATACCAACGTTCCAAACCACGTGTGTTTTAAAAGCTACAATGGTTTATCCAGCAGTGTGGAACAAGATATTATTGTGCAAGGTTATAACGAAAGTGAAAAGCAATACAACCTTCGTTAAAAATATATGATGGGTGACGGTGACTCTAGGGTTTACGCTAGAATTATTGAGAATGTCACTTACGGAAGGTGTGTCTATAAGTTAGAATGCGCTAATCATGCAACGAGGGCATTTACATCCAACTTGCACCAAATTGCTGCCAATACACAATACAAATTTTCATTGGAAGGAAGAAGCATTTTGAGGTCCAGGTTACCAAGAATGAGTGCAGATGTAAGACCAGTGATAGCAAAAGCTTCAGAATCTCAATCAAAATCGTTCCGATTGCAGATTAGAATAATGTACCAGGAAAGAAAGTGGGGAAGAAAATATGTTATTACTTCAAAATTATAGGAAATTCCCAAACACAGATGTTTTTTTTCAAACAGCAAACAAGCTGACTAGAAACGTCACAAACCAATCCCGCAGGAAGGTATATGGCGTTAGTAGCAAAGTTTACTGGTAGTAAAGTACGAACTTAGTCCAACGTGGTAGATATATGCAAAGGTGTTATGTATCTGGTTTATCTTTTAATAACGGCCCCTCTTGGAATCAAAAATTTCTATCAGTGTCTACGGTGTCTTGGGAAAATTGTGTAGGAAAAGGGAAACTAAACGTTTATACAAAAAAAAACAAACGTTTCTAAGTGCAAAAGGAAGGTTTTCGATGAATCAAGCGCGAAACATTATGGTCCAAACACAGCTCAACCAGACTTATCACATGAAGCAAAGTAAAAAATAATACAGCAATTGAAATCGGAAATCACAGAGCAGGTACAAATCGAAACCGCTGGGCAACACAACAATGTAAAATGGTTTCAAGCAAGGAGATGCCAGCTTACAGCATCCGTGTTCTGAAAAATTTGTAAAAGAAGAAGTACCATACCGTGTCACAATTTACTAAAATACCCTCTATACAGTTTTTCTTATTTGAATACTCCAACAATTGTGTACGGACGGTTGAGGCAAACGGTTGTACAACAAAAACTAATCAAAAAATCCACATCTTGTGGTTTATTTATTTGGGAAGATCCCTATTTAGGTGCAAGTCCAGATGGGCCAATTGGAAATGATGAATTAAGTGAGATGAAATGTTTATATTCAATTAGAAATAAAAGTGTACAGGAAGACATTAAAGAAAAATCGAGAAATGTATGTGTGAAGCTAAATAATGGCGTAATTGAGTAAAAAACTAATCATATATATATATATATATATATATATATATATATATATATATATATATATATATATATTATATATATATATCTTTATCAACTACAGGTACAACTCAACATTTTAAAAAGAGGTTACTGCGATCTGGTTTTGTACACCGATTGCGATTTAAAAATAATTATGATAATCACAATTTTGGACAAATATGGTGCAAAAATTAAAGTATTTTTATTACAGTTTGATGTTACCGGAACTGGCAGATCCTAGAATACCAAGAGGTTTAAAAGGTAGATTAGAAAAAAATTTCACATTTAGTTGTAGGTATATTATATATTTATATGATTTACGAAAGAGAGAGAAGCGCGCTAGTTACCGACAGGCAGTTAGCTAATGTACGAAGTAATTTTTACAACAGACTAGGGTATTGCTTTGCTCAAAATGGCGGGTTACTTGAATATTTACTGTAACTCGTTTTTCCTTACTGCAACCTTTTTCTGTATGTTTAATAAAAATCATTTGAAGCCTTTATTGCTTAATGTTTATATTTATACACATTTTAATTGCCTACGTTCGAGTTTGAGGGTAGACATCTGGTATCAGTTTACATTTCTTTTAGTACGTAGTACGTAGTTTTGTTCTCTGGGTTGGGTAACTAGTAGTAAAACAGGAAGAGTAAATACTATAATTCTATTTTGTCATTCAAAATATGTCTGGGGTTTAATAATTTTCACATAATTCTCTTTATTTACTTGGGTAAGTAAAGCGTACAAATTCGGTATTAATTTAGATTGAAAAGAAATCAATATTTTCTTCTGAATATAAATTATACGAATTTATATTAAATGTCAAAAGTAGTTGATCTCCGAATATACGAAAAAGATTTAATATAAATGTATTCCGAGAAGAGTACAATAGAACCAGTAACGAGGGCAATGGCTCTTTTTTATTGAACAAATGTAATACCAGCTCGACCTGCAATTTATTGATTTTCCTTTAAAATAAAAAGTACTACTTTTATTTACGTAGCTTTTGTCTTAACTTCGGGACTTTGCTATACTTATTTTAATTGTGCAAGAAAATGGAACATGAAATAACGGGATAGTAAGCTATAGAAAATGTGAATAAAATGAGAAATAGTTGATAGTTTTCTGGACCACCTTTGACAAAAGGTAATGATACCCTATCCCTTTTAAAACGTATAATAAGAGTTTTTTATTTTATTTTCAATTTACGACTAATTCTTATCACTTCACGGAAAATATATAGGAACGGGAGTACTTTTGAAAATTAAAACGAAATTTCTACTTTATAGAAATTGCTTTAAATTAAGGGAATTTATTTATCCCATCAGAAAGTGAGTCGCAATACTTTGTTAAGTATTCTAGGTACGAAGGGAATGCGTTTCGTATTTAATGACTGGAGTACATGATTGATAGTTGTAACGGTTATAACAGGATAATCTGACAGAACCGGGATTTTCTGGAGATTCTTATGCGATTATCTGTCGCCCAGCTCGGTCTGTATATGTTAGGTACTTGGTGGTAGATAGGATTAATTAACCAAACGGGTGTATGCCCTTTGGTTAATTAGAAGGTCGCTAGACTGAACAAGGGTACACCTTTAAGACAAGCAAATGTAGGAAAATGCCTACACAGGCGTACATCTTGCGAACATTCCCCGGGAAATTCTCAGTACTTTTTAGGCGATAACCTAAAAGCAAATAGTAGGATTTTGTGCATTAGGATGTTTTCGTTTACGCTGGCATATACCCGGGTAAGTGTTTAGTGTAGAGGTATAGTGCTTTTTTGCAGATGGGATTGATTAATCATCTGCCAAGGCAGAAAGGAAATATTATAATGGAAAACTGGTCTGGTGAATATGATCGGAAAAGGTACACCTTATCCCGGAATGGGTCGGCTGGTAGAGATAACGGCTTCTGATGCCAACTAGGTCGGGATAGAAGTCAAGAACGAAGGCAGGACAGAAGTGATCGAAATGATCGGAGGTAATAAGATAATTGATATCGCATAGCGCTTTCGCTTATATAGTTCGCTACTGAACGTAATTGGGCGAGATAATAGAGGTGGCACTTTGGTGGGGTCTTGCGTCGAAATCTAAAACGATTTCTAACTACGGAAGAAGGGGAACCAATTAATTATTGTAATGAACAGAAACACATTTAAGCAAAACAAACGGATAATTAAATAATTAATTTAAAACTTTTTGTAAGGATTTTTGGATTTTTACACCTTTAATAGCTGGATTATTGTTTTGTGCGGGGTGTACAAATAGCTTAGTTCTTGAGGTAAATATTTATTTTACCTGCGGGTTGGTTTGATATAGCTTAATGTAGCTTTCGTATTGCACTACACGATGATAGGGTAAGTAACGCAAACGTTTTATTTACATTTAATCAGTCAGCGTTTTAAAGGGAGCTTTCAAAGAAACTGCGCGTGGCTTTTGATGCTTTAACTGGTGTATTTTATGGTTATTGCCTTTACCTGAGCTTTGCTTTTGTATAACATTAATTTACATGGGTACCACTGCGGGGTCTATTTGGTTAATTTAACACTAACAGCTAAGTTTTACAGATTATTATTAATTGAGCTAAGTTTAGTTAAATTTACCCACGAGTTATTTTTTACTTTGTTGCGCCTTAAGGCTTTTAGTGGTCTCTAACTTATATATTTTTAATAATAATGATAATAATAATAATAATCTATTCAGCTTTGAAAAAAAAATCTACAGCCGAATTCCAAGGCGAAGTTCAGTTGGCTACATAATAACTTCCTGCTCTACCACTTAATCTTGAAAGTTTATAATTACTTATACAATGGTACAATAGTAACATAAGTGAACTCTATGAGAAAATCCTTACTTTATATCTCACTTAATTTTTAATTGTCAATCCTCATGATTTGTTGAAGATGTACTGATTAAAACATTTTTTAAATGTATTTGTAGATGTTAGCTTTGTTTTTGAATAGGTTGGAACAGAATTGTACACCTTAGCGACATTACATGAAAAAGATCTCCCAAAGATGTGGTTTTGTGCGTAGGAACTGTTAATAAACTACAATGGCGTATGCTAAGATTGTGCACATCTGTTCTAAATCTTATACGATTGTACAAGTATGGTGGAGTTTCCGTTACAATTATTTTATGCAATAGGCACGCATTATGGACCAAACGCCCATTGCGTGTACATAATCAACCTGCAGTCCTAAGCTTATTGGAAATGTGTTTTCTGCTCCTGATACCATAAATTAGACGCAAACATGAGTTTTGAACTTTTTGAATACGTTTAGTATCGATACTACCAATGGAACGCTCATATATGGATCACAATAATTAAAATGTAGCGGTACTTGAGAGTTGCAGAGCATAACCTTCGTTCTATGATTTAAAATGTGTCTGGAACCATACATTACTTTTAGTTTACCATATGTCTTCCTTCCTAATGCAGTCGTTTATGTGTTGCTTAAATCTCATGTTTGTGTCTAACTGAAGCCCTAAATGTCTCGACATTTCGACACATTTTAATCTTAAATGCATTGATGCAATTTCACGATTTTTCTTGGTACTAAATGTCATAAATAGATTTGTTTGGATTTATTTGCAGTGAGCGATTAGTACTTGTGTTTAACAGGGATTCTAAATCCTAATTTACGAGCGTGTTTACTTCTGCTATTGTGCTTATTTCAAAAGTACAAAAAATTGGGTATCATCAGCAAACATTTGATAGTTTCAGAAGCGTAAAGCTTTTGTCAAATTAAGAGTGTATATATTGAATAAAAGAGGACCAAGACCAGATCCTTGTGAAACTGCAGAACTTACCAGCGAATGATGTGATTACATATTATCTAAAGACACTATTTGATATCTTGAAGACAGAAATGTAGAAACTAAATAGCAGTTTTACTAAACCTTAGATACTTCAATATTGAAAGTAAGATATCTGAGCTTTGCTATAATCCAGTAGCATTAATAGTTGAACTGGGTTACTGTCTACTGCTAAGCAGATTTGATCAGTTATTAACTGTAGCAATGTAGTGCAACTATATTCACAACGAAATTCAGAGTGTGTAGTGGGTATTATATTGTTTAATGAGAAATACTGTTTTATTTCCAATTCCACAATTTTTTCTAAAATTTTGGATAAAGAAGGTAAAATACTAATAGGCCTCAATTGTCCGCGTTCGGTAAAATGCGTAGTTTTAGGTAGTGGATGTATCAAGGCTATTTTTCAGAGATTCGGATACACACCACTGTCTATACAGTAGTTAAAAATATGGGTTATATGTGGTAATATAATTGCTCAACATAACATAATACATTAATATTGTCTACAGATTGTGTTGAATAATTTTGGTGAATTGTTCCAAATGTCCGAGAACCTGCCATTTTAGTTATTTTCAGTTCGGGTTTTTACTGTAATTATCATCTTACTTGTGTTGTTGCCCATTTCTTGTTTTAAGGGCAAAAAAATCATTTTTGATACTTTCTTGCCGCCAACCTCACCCTTTGTGTACTAAAAATATCACAGTGCCCCAAGCCGTTCACAGGGCACCTATATTTTGAGCACAAATTACAACCATGATATTTTTCTCTAATAAAATTTGTTTAACGAAACTAAACATGCTTTGAAAATGAATTTAAATCTTATGTGACCAGTCATACCGGAAGAGAGAATATGGCTTTGATTTTCATATTTGAGAAAAGGGAAATGGCAGTATTAGATTAACATAAACTGAATGAAACTGAGTCTTTTCTATCGAATTGAATGTTAAAACCTTTAGTATGTCGGGTAGTGATCGTTCTAAACGTTTTGACTGACAGAGATAATATTCACACAGTAAATTTGTTTCCTCGAGACTATGCTTCATATCTTTTTTTTTATTAAAAATAACATAAAATTAGAAGACAAAAAACAAGTAACAAATTATAGAACAATCAGATTATTAAACACGGCCTATAAAATATACGCAGACCGTACTGGAAGGAAAGCTAAAGAAGGAAGTAGAGGAGAAGAAAGTGGTACCAGATGAAAACTGGAAAAGAAAAGGGGGAAAATGGTAGCGGTATTCGCAGACCTAATAGCGGCAATTGATAGGGTGAACAGGCAAAATCTGTGGGAATACTTGATAAAAAAAAGATAAACTAAACACTAATGGAAAGGATGGAAGATATATACGAAGAAACGAGGAACAGGGTAAGGGTGCATGGGGAACTAAGTCAAGGATTTGTAAAAAGGAAGGGAGTGAGACAAGGATGCCCTCTGAGCTCAAGCCTGTTCGCGGTGTACACTGGAGACCGGAGAACACATTAAGGGGGCAACAATAAGGAAGCCAGGTGGTGGGGACCAGGAAGGTGTAGTCTCTAGGATACGCAGATGACATAGTGCTAATAGCAAAGGAAGAAAAAGAAATGTTAAAAACAATGGTCAGATATTTGAAAAAAAAGATCTGGAAGTAAATGCGAACAAAACCAAAGATGGGGAACATGTAAAAGGACGAGTGAGAAAACGAAATAAATGTGGAGTGTAGAAGGACTGTACGGAATAGACTTAAGGAAAAGGGAACTATTATGTGTTTTACGGGGCGAAAGTGTGGAGGTGGCAAGAGCATAAAGAGATAAAGGGATTGCAAGAAAAATACTGGAAGTGGGTACTGGCAGTGGATAGAGAAACACCGGGATACATTGTCAGAGAGGAGGTGCAACAAGAAAAAAGAAGGGCGAATGCGGGAAAAAGAGAAATAAAATACGAGGAAGAAATGAGTAGAAGATCGGAGTGCAAAATTCTTCAAGCATGCTGGAAAGAAATAAAAGAAGGAAGAATAAAATATGGACAAAAAGGCAGAAAAGAATATGTATGCGAAAGAAGAAGTGGGGAGACTAAGAAGGAAAGGAGTTATCGTGAGAGCGGACATAATTAGAAGGGACAGGCATGTGCAAAAGCAGGAAAGATGGACAAAGGTGAAAGAAGAAAAATACAAAGTAAACTATAGGAAAAAAAGGAAAGGAAAGGTCACGTATTTCATTTCCTCCTCGGGCTTTCCAAGCTCCTTTAGCCACAATCGTGGATTCCCAGCATACATACATACATTACGTATATATGCGTGGTGGATTAAGGATGGGTGTGGTCAGGATAGGATCGGTATGAACGGAGTTAGGATTCTGAGGGGAAAACTATAGGAACATTAAGGGAGAAGGGATACCGGGATATCCGAATGGCGAAGGGAGAAACGAAAAAAAGAAAATGATACCGAGATTTAGATGTGGAAATGAAGAAAGGGAAAACAAATATTGGAGAAGGGATGAAGATAGAAAATGTAAGTGGCGCGGGAAAGAGATGGAGACGATCAATCGTAGTTTGAAAGAATGCAGGACGTTAAAGGAAGATGAAAGGACGGTGGAAGGGATACTAAAGGAAAGGGGTGCGGATTGGATGGAAGAAATATGGAAAAGAAGAAGGCACTTAAGGGAAGAGTAGACAAGAGGGAAAAAGACAGTGGGGGTTATGTAAGGGAAGGAGAAACTGTAGACAGACAAATGTAGATACACACAGTAACTTTGCAATATTGTATAAATAAGCAAATAAAGATAATAATAATATAAAATTAAAAAACCCCGAAACACGAAATTCTACTTTCAAAATCTATAAAAAGTCTTAAATCAGAGCTAAAGGCCATCTGACACTGTTCTAAATTTGGTACGAATATTATAAACTAAATTTGATTCAAAACTTTATAAAAAAATTTGAATTAAAGAATTAATATCTTTCTGCACTATTACTATATTTTATAAGGAAATAGTATATTATACCTATAACGAGCTACGAACGTGGTAGATATCGCACAAGCAAGCGGGAATTTTCACACGAGGGCGCCAGCCCAAGTGTCAGAATCCCGCGAGCGCAGGATAGTCACTTTCGCGCGAGCTTATTGTACAATATTCTTCCTACGACCCTTAATGTTTTATTGATCATAAATTAAACAATTACAAAATATACTTTATGTGATTAGCAGCAAGCTTTGTTCGCGGCCGAACACGTGTTTTTTACATTCGTATTGAGTACAATGAGAAAGGAAGGTATTACCTTCTGTTTTGATTTCACTAAAATTAGATATTAATTCAACATAACCTCATATGCTTTATTATCATTATCAAATTCATTTAGCTGACGATATTTGGCATTATATTGTGTTATTATGGTTTATAAATTATAACCATGATGGATACAAATCTGTTGCTAATTCATTCGGCACGTACCGCAACTTTAATAACTCTTATAGCAAAAATGTTATTACGTATAAAACAACGGCGCAATCGAAAGTGGCTGCAACGCCGAAACAACCGAAGAGGTATTTTAAATATGTTGAATAATGAGGTGTTGCAAGAAGATCCTAGTCCTCACAGACATTTTCTTCATTTAAGTAGTGATCAGATTGAACATTCATTATCATGAGTGGAAGACGAAGTAACTAAGCAACATACACAATTGAGTGAATATATTCCTGCTAGAAGTACGTATAATATTCACACACTTAGAACATGTACGATATTATCCATATTAATAATTGATAGGATTGAATTATTCTCAACAGATAAGTCCCAAAGATTGGTAGAAAATTGCATCAGATTTGAATTATATGCGGCAGTTTCCTCATTATGTAGGGATCCTTGATGGAGGCCCCATTATATTTAGTGCAGCCCTATTGTAACAACCCTTTTTGAGTTGTATTAAAATATATCTTAATTTAAGGTCTTTCATTCATTCTGTTGTAAATATAAGAAAATTTATTTATTAATGATTTGTAGCTATGAGGTAGGCAACTTAATTTGTATTTTGGTGTAACTTAAGTGCATATCTTCTTAAGGGTATATATTTCTTAAAGGTTTATACTCCCACTTCAAATCATTTTTCTGCTCAATACGTTCGCCCAACGCGTCATCGTTGACTTATTGCTGCGCAAATCCTTTCGCGCACGACTACCTCGTCTAATTTGAAAGGATCCATTTTCTTCACTTCCTGATGAAGGTTGTGAGAAGCAGAAAGTTTTTTTTTGGGTTTTTCACCTAAATTTTGTGCAAATGCCATTAATTTGATGGTAAGATATCTTTTAACGCATTATACTAACAATTAAAACGTTTTCTCTTTTCAGGCACTTTTATTTTAGTTCAATTTTATTTTATTTTACTTTCATACTTTTGATTTCACCGCTTTTGATTGCACAATTAATTCTACTGTTACGTACGCTTTCATTTTATGATTGCGTTGTGCTTTTAATACAGAATTTAAAGATTGATTACATTTATTATATGAACGTTCGAGAAAATGCAATAAATATTGGTTTATTCAATTTCAAGAAGATAAAATTTATAAGAAGGAAAATTCCATTGAAGGGTGTGGCTTACAACGCAAAGCATTATTTCAAGATATTACGCAATATTGTAGCAAGGATGACATCACCTCAGTTGAAATTTCCGTAATCGTTTAGATACCAGAGGTTATTAAAAAATTTGTGTACAAAATTTTACAAACAGGTATTTATGTAATGATTTTTTAGAATTTAAGGCTAGTTTTGAGATATATTTTATTTAACCTGTTAATAAACATATTTGTATATTTTTATTTTTTACATTTTGATAAAATTTTTATTGTTAACAGCCTCGGTTTAGTTATTCCGAGCATTACAAAAATAACTTGGCGTCCGAGATCATTTTTAATAGTGTTACATTGCAATTTTTTTATATTGATGTTCAGTGGAAGTAAGATAGCAGATTTTGTGGTAATTAAGCAAATCAAATGAACCTCCACACTTAAACTACCGACTGGGACAAAGGCATTATTTGTGTTGAATGGTTAGTATCTCCAGTTAGCTTAACGATTTGTGCTTTTGGAGAACATTTTTACACTCATTTATTTAACACTTATTTCATTATTATATTATTTAAAACACTTTTTATATATTTTATACGACCACTTTACATTAGAATATCCTCTGCATTGCATTACTATAATTGTAAGGGTTCCAATAATATAGTATTGTTAGGTATAGCCCACTATAAATTCATGTATGTTAATATTGGTGTAAGTGAACGTATAAGCGGTAGTGGTGTATCTAATAACAGTCGATTGTCAAAGGCACTACAAAATAATTCACTAAGTTTGACTTTGCCTGAACTCTTACCAGGAATGAACACACCACTACCTTATGTTAGTGTTGCCTATGATGCTTTTGCTTTATCTCGCGACTTAATGAAGCCATATACTGAACGAGGGCTTATCAAAGAGTGCAGAATTTTTAATTACAGACTATCTCGGGCTAGGCGTACAATTAAAAAATGCAATTGGCATTTTTGAGAATAGATTTAGAGTTATTTTAAAACCAATCAATCTACTCCCAGAAAAATTTGAACTAATCACACTAACTTGTGTTTTGTTACAAGACTTTCTTGCCACTGAATATCCGCAAAAAATTGATGATGACGTAAAAAAATCTCCAAAATATAACACGGCAATGTGCAAACAAAACATCCGACAGCGCAAGAGAAATTTGTCATCAGCTGAAAATGTTTTAATTCTCCAGGGGGTACTGTAAATTAGCAAGAAAAGGCAATAAACAATTTAGTATGAACTTAGTGTGTTTTTGTGGTCATAATTGACAAATAAACCAATATAAACAAGGATATTACAATGTAGAGATTCAATTATTTATTGCTCAACGTCCATACGAACATTATTTTGGTTAATGGAACAACTAATGGTAGCCAGTGCACTTGATTTTTGTCGAATGAGGTTCGCTTTAACTACATCATTTTGAATTTTTCGTTTTCTTTAGACTGCCAAACTCCATTTGGCGATGAACACGGAGCAGACGGTGATACCCATAGTGTGTCAGAATAATTCGGAGTGTTGTTCACACCTTGAAGCACAACATCTTCTCCCACCATGCACTCCGTAAGTTCTGCCTCCTACTGTAGTTCCCGCTCAGTCTCCACATATTCTGTTACAGAATCGGTAGCCATTCGCACATGGTAGTGCACCAGTAAAGAAATATCGATTTGAAGGTTGATATATACACCTGTAAATCACCGCACTACTTAGTAAAGACATTCAAACGCGCACGCATACGCACATATACACGCACACTCACACGCACACGCATACGTACATGAATACGCACACGCACACGAACACGCACACGCACACGCACATGCAAACGCACGCGCCCACGCCCACGCCCACTCACACTCACTCACACTCACACTCACATTCACACTCACACTCACACTCACCCTCACACTCACAATCTCTCGCACTCACACTCGCACTCGCACTCGCACTCCCACTCGCACTCGCACTGCACTCGCACTCACACTCACACTCACACTCACACTCACACTCACACTCACACTCACACGCACACACGCCACACACACACACACACACACACACACACACACACACACACACACACACACACACACACAAGCATGTACGTTCACGCCCAGGTGCGAATTCCTCCTCCCAAATCACAACCGATTGATTGATAGAAAAATAAATACTGCTTGTTTCCAAAGCAACCTCTTTTTGGATGGCTATTTCATGTCACTTTTGTAACTTGGATGTTATTGCAGCTATAAAAGTGGTAGTGGTTTTTGTATTCTGCACTTTCTAACGTATTCAGTTAGAGAATGATGTGCCTATACGGATTGTTTCACATTTAAGCTTCAATTAATTCGATTAGAATGCACGCATCGGTTGTTACGCAACAAAAATTAAGAGATTTATCAGCACATGCTGCGAAAGGGATTTAGGAATATTCGCATTCTGCCAACATATTTACTAACCGCATTACGGTTTAAGGTAAACTTGACATTTTCTCTCGTAAAAGTAATTATACCTCTTGAGATAGATCTGTAATCCAAGTAATTCCATGTTTATGCAAATGATACGGTCGAAAAACGGAGACAAATATACTCATTTCATGGGAATAGCATACGTAGTACCATTTCCATTCAATTAAACGTTTGTTTTCGAAATTTACTCTCTAGAGAACATTATTTAGTTGTATATTTCCTGCAGTTAGACATTATTTATTAATATTTAATGCAATTAACTCCTACATACGAATGAACAACATAATATTAAACTTATGAAAATGTAAAATAAATTGCGCTCGTAGATTTCCATTTTCACTTTTTAGGTGCTAAAACTTAAACGTGAAACTGCTTCACGGGATGTTATGTTGAGAAATGAAGTGTGAAATGTAGATATTTAACTATATAACTCTCCTCTAAGATTTGATATAAATTTGTCCCTTATGGATAAACTTTCTTAGAGAGACTAGACAGAAGAAAAAGAAAAGTTGTTAAATGCATGTTGGGTGTTGGAAAATAAACTTTGCGTACTTGTATATGCAACTTTTATAAGTTTTAATGGAACTAAACTACTTTTGTAGAGTCGGCGACTGGCAAGCTAGATTGACGTCAGGTTGTTGTACTTTAACGAAAATTTGTTAAAGGCACATTTCTGAGTGAAAACGTTGGTGACTGCGCCAATGAAAAGTTTGCTTTGGTTTAGAAAAATAATTGTCTCAAAGTAAGCACTTTATAAATGGCGTGTAAAGTAAACTGATACAAAATTATTTGTATTATTTAATTAATTTAACTTGTAAAACACGAATAACACCTCTTAAGGTCAACTAACATAAGCCTTTATCAAACGATATATGGAACCGTTCCATATAATTGTTTTAGGTCTTGCATCGAAAACTTGACGAACAATGTGTTTATTACTACAGTCATTGGCAAATTTGCTACATCAGGCGTGAGTACCTTGTAATTTAGTGTGCTTTCAAGTATTCACCGTTACTGTTGGTTTTAAGAGTTTAGAATTAACTAATTAATTAGTGATGAAGAGTATTAGGTTCGAAACCCCCTAAAAGTTTTCAGAAATAAGCTTAACGTAATGCTGGCATGATGTTTCTCGTTAAGGGGCCGATAGTTTGAACAACATTCTTGTGTTTCTCGTAAGAGCGTCGCAGAAAAGGATCTCTTGGATTTTCTTGCGGTTCTTCATTAGTTTTTTCTACGTAAAAAGTTAAGTAATACGACATAAGTATGGGTTAAGCAGTCCAACACAGTTGTAAGTTATTAATTAACTTATACAGAGTTAATACAAATCTGTATATTGATCAACGTTGGTTTAAACATTTTTTGTACCGCTGTTGATAAGTTTAAGAGTAAATTAAAAGTAATTTAAGCGAGAGGGTTATAGAACAAATCGTATGCATAAGAGTTTTAAAACGTACACAGTTTATTTCTAAGGTTGGAAAATTACTATTTGCGTCCAAAATCAATACTGAAACTTTTGTGTCTGTCTAGTTTTTTAAGGACGTTGCGTCAAGAAAATTTACTTAACTGTCAAGCTTACTAGACCTACATTTCAGTTCAGTTCAGATAATTTTACATACCGTTTAGTTGAAGATTCGTGTAATTGAGTGTTAATAACCCGTTTCGCATCAGCGGTTATTATAATTTTTTCTTCAATGTGTCGATTATTGATATTATTGTTTTTGGTAGATTGTCTATCAATCAGATTTCCATTACATGCTTTAACTTCTAATTACGAGATGCGTAAAGATGTTTGTGACGAAGTGTTTAACTATCCTAATATATGAAAAAAATGCATATTTGAAATTTGAGGTGCAACAGGGCCAAATTTTTTTATTAGCTTGTAACTTGTTAATCCCATATACCGGTTGTGACTGGGAGGCTTTAACCCACACCGATCTAGTAATTATAACCCAGCAGCTAGCGATAGCACGATTCAGGAGGAAATGAAAATAATGTCCTCCTGGACATGCCCAGGAGGTCAAAACGTGCAAAATAAGCTGATATGTTCTAGTCCGATTTTTGTTTCTTTGAGAGATACTTTGATTAATTATAATTTAAAAACTGAAGAAATATTTATTACAAATCTAAAATATCTGATTTGGAATACCGCACAACCTCCCAAACCACAAAATGGAAATTAAAAGAAATGAAATAATTTTAACAACATTTTTTTAGGATAATTATGCAACCTCTTTTATAAGAAGTTCATTACGAAAATAGGTAGCACTGTAAACGAAAAAAACAATAATATGTCAAACAGACGTTTAAAACTTCATGACAGATAGAGGTTAATAGACCTCCAGATGCTAACTTAGATCAAAAGGAAGTAAATAATTTTAATTCCATTTTTTTTTAGGATAACTATGCAATCTCTTTTTTTATACGTTCAAAACGGAAACAGGCAACATTGTAAAAACAAACACAATAATCTATGTCAGAATGACGCTTAAAACTTCATGTCAGATAGAGATTGGTAGACACAAATTCATGTTAACGTAAAAATTCCAAAGCCGCCCGCTTCTATAAAAATATCGATAATACAGCTTCAACATGTTCAATCATATTTATTTAATTTCTATATTTATTTCGCTTTTATTAGAAAACTTTACAGTGAAAATTTATGTAAAATTAAATTTTCTTTAAAAAATACGGCTACACCTTTTCTTATAAAATTAATCGTTATTAAGATAATGAAAAAATTTAAACTAACAATTAGACGCTACCATATCTAGGTATTTTTATATCCTTGAAATATGCAGCTGTTTTAGAAATATTTGATGAAAACCAAAAACTGCCCCTAATAAACCACTCCTCTCCGCCGCTGGATTTCTCCCAAAATCTAATTAGCTCTAAGCCAAATGAAAACAAGTTTAAATACAAAATTTTAAGTACGTAGGTATTTTTGTTCTGGAGTTATCGTGGATACTAGTATACATCCACACCGACATACGCACAGACATCCAGACGTGATGGCTGATCTTGACGAAACATGGACAATAAGTCGATGTAGCGCACATAACGGATTTCTAAATAGATGCCAGTACTCTAAATGCAACTGTAATACCAATACGTACAACTGGTGGCCTACAAATAGGAGGAAGATATAAAAAATTAATTTCTTTAATTAAAGACCCGATCCTTCGTACAAATCAGCGATATTTTTTTTCTTCTGTAAGGCCGGCCATACACGTTACGGTATACCGGTGAGGTAAACCTGCCCAGGTAATCCGGAAAGGTATACCTGTGTAGGCTTGTACACACACAAGCTACGGTAAACCGGAAGATTTACACTCAGTCGAGAGATGGCAAGCAAAGAAGACGACAACGCGATCGCTTTAGTCGGCTTGTTAGTGGCCATGAAGTGTAAAAAGAAGCGAAAACGCAAAACCTGGCATAACAACTAGCTCACAAAGAGAAATGAATATAATCACACAATATTATTAAAAGAGTTACTTAAGCTCAGATCAATCAGATTACCGTAATTACTTGCGGATGAACGAAGAAGTCTACCAAAAACTATTATCACTTGTAACTCCTTTAATTCATTAGAAAAATACAGTTATGAGACTGACAACTACTTTGAGGTTTCTTGCAACGGGTGGATCGTACGAATGTCCCAAGTATTCTACTGTAATATCAGCCCAAGCTCTTGGCAAAATTATTCCTGAAACATGTGAAGCTATCTACAATGTGCTGAAAAAAGTGTATCTTCAGGTATGTATAAATAAATAAACACAATTTTTTAAAAATTTTGTATGTATTTATAAATTTTATTCTTAATAACCGTTTTTACAGTTCAAATGCCAATTTTTAACTGAGGCATAACAATGAATAATAAATGAAATAAGAACATTAATTCAAAACCTGGAAGTATTTTGGTAAATTACGAGTATAGAATCAAAATCAAAGATTATTAAAGTTGGAAAAGTAGGTAGCCATGGTGTAAGGTTCTTCATGGGTTACGAATCCTGTAGTTGCTGTTTGTTGGGTAAATTGGTCATAAGGACTTGGTTCGCTTCTCGTTCCGGAGTTGGGACTGAACTGGTTACATATTCGGAGTTGTTTGAACTGGTTAGCATTTCCTTTTCGGCTTCAAATACGAGGTCATTAATTTTTTTTTCTACGATCAAACGCTGGCGTTTTTCCCCAATTCTCATTTCAAAAAATTTTCGCATTAGATCATACCTGTCATCTTGGAGCGAAGGCTTTTTAAAATGATCTTTTAGTGACAGCAGGACATAATTAGTCAATTCCTCAGTTTTCCTTTTTGTTTGCCAAATCAGGTCGTGTTTTGAGGTGTACCGCACGTTCGTCTCGATTCTGCCTTGCTTGATTTGGAAAATTCCCGTTTTTCTCGGAGGGTTCTTCATTATTGGGTGTTAGTAAGGTAGGATCATCGATTTCCTCCTACAGAAAATATATTATTAAACCTTAAAAAGTCATTTACCCTGGTTTTATTGTTCAGATCAACAAGCGTTGTTTTGATGCTATTTTAAATTTTATTTTTATTTTATTTTTATTTTATTTATAAATCAAAATTAACAAAACTTGCTGTAATTATATCTATACATCCACACCGTAAAAAAATATTATTAATTTGATTTTTTTTGTTTCCTGATTCCATCGATGGGAAGTTATTGCTAAACAATTTGAAGACAGGTGGAATTTTCCATAGTGTCTTGGTGCCATGGATGGTAAACAGACAGACATAGCCCCTCCAGCAAATTCCGGACCTTTTTACTATAACTACAAAGGCAGACACAGTATGGTACTTTGCAATAATAGATGTTAACTATCGGTTCCTTTTAGTGGATTTTGATACTAATGGACGTGTTTCTGATGGGGGTATTCTTCAGAATACATTTCATGAAAAATTAAAGAGTAGTGAGCTCAAACTTCTAAACCCATACAATGTAGCAACAAATTTTTAAATGTCCCTTTCGTTTTTGTCGCTGATGACGTCTTTCCTCTTACAATTAATATTATGAAGCCTTTCCGTCAAGCGCAACTAGACTCAGCTAATAAAAAATTTACAACTACCGCATTTCACGAGCAAGACACGTTGTCGAAAATAGTTTTGGAATACTTGCTGCCAGATTTCGCATATTCCATACTCAAATAAATTTGGAACCAGAGGACATAATAAAAGTGGTAAAGGAAACACGTGCACTGTACAATTGTTTGATGGAACAACACCCAACCTTCTACGCTACTCCAAACAGTACTTATCCGGAGAACTCCGATGGGACCACCGTATTTGGAAGTTTGGATACCTCGGAATCAAGTATGATCGCATTACAACGTCTGAACCAAGGAAACGTGGCTCTTGTGGCTAAAATCGTTAGAAATGAGTTCACTTCGTACTTCATGAATGAAGGAAAATTTTTATGGCAATACAATCGGGTTCATCGAAACAAAGAATACACTAAAAGCAGAAATCTGACGAAGTTAATAATTATTCATATAGTTAAAAACATTTTGCATTAATTAATAAAAATTAAATGAAAACCTTCAATTTGTAAATACAAAATTCAGTTTAATTAGATATGCTTATTGTAACTAATAGGGTACCTACTTCATTGATCACAATTTCATCCTCGTCATCCAAGTTTGAATCAGACGCAGCAGGAGTGTCTTGATTGCAAAGAAAATCAAACAAATCTATGTACCAAAATTTTGATTTGTAGATGTTGTCTGTGGAAGAATCGGATTTCATTGACACTTGGCGTTTCTTTTTCTCTTTACGCACATTACTTCTTAAATTATTTATTCTTTTAACTACATATTTCTTTGTGGAATCGGGTTCTAACTCTTTTTATTTAATGATAAGCTTTTCATAGGCTGCATTTCTCTTTTCACGGTCGTGATACTCTTTGCTTTTCACACACCACAGACAAGGTTTCGATTTATATATTTCCATAAACTCTACTATTACTTGGTTCCTTTTCGGCTTGTCATGATGATTACAAAAGTCACTAGCACTACACGTAGACTAAATACAAAAACGACGTACTCTATGCTCAGGAAACTAGCCACAACTAACCTTATATCTGTACAGGTTTGCCGGACGTGACTCACACACACGGTCAGGTCTAAACGCCTGCGCAGGTAGAAATAATTGAATTTCGATTCTTCTCCGGTCGCCTGCACAGGTCGCTACGTCTGCACAGATATACTTGCAGTGGCTGGTACACACGCTCTGGTTTACCTGCCCAGGTGACCAGTACAGGTAAACCTCTCCGGTATACCGGAACGTGTATGGCCTGCCTTAAAGGGAGCCCGAATCCATCACAGGTACATGTGGTCTCTATTTTGGTTCACGAGTAGCTCCTATCAGATATGACTGTAACCAATGATATACACACATGTATATCTATGCTGAACCACAGCTTAAAAATAAGCCGTGGCTAAACCGTATAATATTACACCTCAGATATACCTGTGTGTAATCTGTGACATATTACATAACTCCGATCATATTAGATGGTAATAAAAAAAATGAATTATTGTGATAATGAATTGATTACACAAAATGCAACATGTAATACAAAACTATTTTATTATACAATTATTATACTCTTAACCAAAATCATATTACTGTAGCTTTCTTGTATATTCAATAAATACTAAATACAATATTATACCACAGATGTACACACATAACAGGTGTATACTAAATCGAATTGCTTCGGTTTTCTATCTCAGTGAAAACTTGGGTTCTTTTTTAGAAGACACCTTGTAACAAACCTTTTTATGTCTGTTTAGAATTTACGTTCATATTGGCAACTTAAGTGTATTTCGTGTAGCGTTAGTTGCATAAATAAATTATTTCAAGTCTTATACGTGTGCACATCCCTTTCCGCGCTTCAAGTCATCTTCGGTCCTTGCGCAGGGTTACCTTGAGCATCCTTCTTTCATTACTTGAACTACGTGTTTATGTAGAAGCCATCATCACTTTGTTTAAATTTTGTATTAAGAGTTCCACATTTATATGGTGAGTTATTAAAATTATTATACTGAAACATTTACATTTCAGGCAATTTTACTTATACCCTTACCACTTATTTTTGCTTTGGGTTTAATTTTATTTTAACGTTGACTTTGCAAGATGATGCAATAGCATTTGCTACTACGAAGTGGGATTTCAATTACCAAATATTACTTTGAACCATGCGAAATCAATTCAGTTTGGAGGTTTATAAAGAAATTTCTATATGTTTGGAATTACCAGCATATTAATCTGATGTTTACTTCAACTTCCATTAAAATTGCGCAACAAATTTAAAGTGATGAATCGACAGAATTTCCTTATCTGCTGAAGTTCCAGTGACACCCAGAATGTAAAAGAAATTACTTCAGTTATTTCATATTGTTAATTAATTCACATTATAGTTTAAGGCAGTTAATTAAGAATCACTAACACTAATTTTTAAGAGATCATCCTTATAATCAAATTAAGTATCGTAATAAAAGTCATTGTTGTTATAATTTTTTATTTGTTATTTTCATGAGTCTCTTGTGACTTTTCTATTTTTAAGGTTTATTTGTTCCTTAAAAACAAATTGTTGTCCGAGATTACATTATTTATTTTCAAGTTTGAGGCAACATTTTTTTTTGTAAAGCGAAAATATCTAAGCAATTCTATTTTTGCTAATAAGCAAATCAAACGTTATTGAATCTGGACCTATTAATCTACCGATGAGCAAAGTGACATAAAATCTTCTAGTAATCCATTATTTTCAATAGCTAATTATAGCTCTGGGCTAGAAGTATTAATCATTAAGTGGGTGAATTATTTATACGACACCTGTAAGACTACAACCTTAAAACGATTTAATATGGTTCACTAATTCTAGTGATGCAACAGTTTTTGTAAACAGTACAGTTTTTGTAATCTCTCACTGTTTTACATAATTATGTGGCACGAACGTAATAACTACCTGACGCTTTATTAACTCACTTTTATGCTCCGATGTTTCTTTTACTATTTTAAAATGGTAACATGAGTACCTTACGAATATGTGTCCGATTAGGGCTTAACGCAATTATGATTCCTCACTTTTCACGTAAATACGACGGGGAAGTTCCCGACGTCCGCTTAAATTTCGCTACGTAACTTTAACTTCACTCATAAATGGTTCGTCGCTGGTTAAAAATGAACCACGACGCTCATCTGTGTTGTATCGAGGGAGTTACCTCAAACGGAGTCAATATTCCACTCCGACCCTTGGCCCAAAAAACCAAACCAAAAAGGGAACCGACGGTGACTTTAACCCCACTGTGAGCGGCAAAAGATGCACTTTCAAAATTCGTTCTCCGAATTGGGTCATTTTCTTCAATTCCTCAACGCTTTCTCTAACCCAATGAGTATGTTTGTCGAGATTGCAGAAACGCATTTCTTGCGTTAAACTTGGGCGTTTCCCATACGGCATTATACCGAAACGCTCCATATTGATAAAATGAATTTTTCAACTTTTTACCGACGATACTATAACGCATTCCGTCACGTATAGCTTCTATTTTTAACTTATTTGTCGAACTCTGGTATGTACAGGATGAACTCATGCGATTTCTATAGTAAATTACCTTAATGATTAACTACCTATATATCAGAACATAAACCTTTATTTGTTTTGCAAAATTCTAAATTTTGATTTTGACGAATATTTAGGCATTAAGGACCTCCTTCGTGAATTTTTGAATTTATGAGTAACTCAAGGAAAAACTTCTTATTTTCCCCAATCGTACAACATCTTTTTATCGCCCTAATTTCTTTCTCCTTTCTCCTCGTGAAAAATAATTAAACATTGGTGCAATAAAATATGTTGTGGTGGTGAAAATAGGCTTTTGGATACAGTTTGTTTATGATATCTAACTTAAGTTTGTCATTTACTATTTTACTTTTCGATAAAAAGTTTTGTAAATAGGTGTCAAAATTGAACTTTTTAATAGTTTTGCTACAAATATAACCTGTAAAATAGTTGATCTCA
Source organism: Vesta saturnalis (assembly GCA_036346205.1). Classification (NCBI taxonomy): domain Eukaryota; kingdom Metazoa; phylum Arthropoda; class Insecta; order Coleoptera; family Lampyridae; genus Vesta; species Vesta saturnalis. The sequence goes on from JARFJB010002075.1 coordinate 54,467, forward strand.
GAATCATCAACTGTTATCGGTCCATCTAATTTACTCGTGAGATTACTAACATTTTCGGTTTCTGATGGTAATTCTTCACCTGGGCTGCCATTCTTGTCGGATGAAGAGGTTTCCTCTTCTTTATTAAGAATTCTCGAATCCGAGGTGAATTCAGATGCACACGAAGTATTGAAGAAATGATCTTCATCTGCTTCATAGTTTGCATATTCAGAAGTCAAAATAGAATTAATAACCGTTACCCTAAATATGCATCCAAAAACTCTGCATGTCGCATTCCTATTACAACCGCCTTTCTTAAGGACTACGGAGAAATAGTTTTCCAAGAAGTCCTGACACAACCGATTTGTTAGTATATAATTATATGAAATCAACAGTCTCAGTTGTGGTTTCACTTTTTTATTCATTTGTCTGAAGCATTTTTGTATCGCCACTGGTACATTGTGGCTAATTTGCACGATTGTTTTTGGAAACTATTTGGTGATATATGAACGTCTGTTGTGTTCATTAACGTTCTTGGTTTACACATTTTATCTAAATTATGTTTCCACGATATCTGAAATTGTTATCGTTTTATACCTGAATTGAACATTTCCTTCCAATAAATTACTTCGAAAATTTTAGAATATGTGTGGCGCATCGTAAATGAAAATGACTTTGTCGGTATTCACAGTGATGTACGGCTTTTCTTCTGTTACCCCTAAAAGCTTTAGAGCTGCAAGGTTTGTTGTCGCCTGGTTATAAACTGCAGCCCTCACAACTAACCCTTGTGGCATGAGTGATAACTGCTCCTTTTTAGTGGCACTACTGTAGAAGTAGTTGGAAAAGGGTAGTTTCCACTTGCAAAAAAGACCTCTTATTATAAATACTAATACATTTTTAACGATTGCTTGTGTCCTCCCCAGATGATCCATATCTTTAGACCCTTCAATAAAATCCAACGGTTTCGAGTCTTCGAGCTTTTGCATAATGTCGACTTCATCGAAAGCTTAAACACATTACTTTTCGAATGGCTCCATACTTTCGACTTTTAATTGAAGTTGTGTAAATTTATTATGGACGCCAGAGAAAAATCTGGACTCACCAATCCATTTTCTTATGGCGGACAATGCGGGAAGAATGAACCCACTCCGTTTAAACATTTTATATGCGGACGGGGAACTATAATAGAATGTCAAAGAAAACTTTTTTTCTAGTGGAGTTCATGGCATTCCACACTTGTTCAAAAATTACATCGCGAACATTGCTTTTACAGCCTCCGATTTGTGTAATACTGAGATGAACATGCTATTAGTTGCCAATTGTCGCTTAATTTTTAAAATTGCCCATGTATGTTTAAAATCTTTAATTTGTGCGCGTCTCAGTAGTGAGGTTTTCTGATTCAACTTTAACAATAGTTTATCTAACTTCCTTGGGGGATTGACCAATAGTTTCTGCTTCTTCCGAATGTCTGGAAAATCACAAACCTCTTCCAAGTAACGCTTTACTGACGAGGATGTTGGTATAAATGGTGTTTGAGATGTTTCATCTATGACCATGGACTTCTCATGTTGAAGAGCAAATAGATTACTATTTCCGCTATTTAAAATCCATTTCCGCATGAGAAATTAATTCTTTGGAAAATATATTATCTTTCCATGTAGAAGGGCACTCAAGATAGGAGCACTTCGCAACTCTTCTGGCAAGCATAGCAACAGGAACCTAAAAAATTAATAAAAAATATGGTTCACATGGTAAAGGGTGTCAATTTGAAAACTTGCCAGACCTCACCTTTGAAACTGTAACATGTAAGTAAAATTTTTCCAAAACGTTTCTAGAGCATTGACGGTGAACGAATATGACTCACATAGAGATCTTCTGCAACTCACTCCTTAGGTGCCAGCCACTCCACCCCATTTTTTTAAATTCCTAAATAGTTAGTTACTAAATAGTTAATGATCTTCACCTCCAATTCGTAATTGTTTCACCTGACATTCGATAATAAAGTACACCATTTAAATTTAGATTAATAAATGGTCCAATAATACAATGTTGAAGAATACCTGCCCAGACATTAATTTTTTCAGGATACTGCGCATTGGCTTCCTTAATAATATGAGGATTATCATCACTCCAATAACGACAGATTTTTCATTAATTGGGGCTCATTTGTAATCTTATTGGTCACAATTTCGGAAAAACTCAATTCGCCTATCTGGATCATTCTCGCCAAGTTCATGAGTAATATGGATTTTATAGGGATGAAATTTATACATTTTCAACACTGCGAACAGATTCATGGCAAAACCCCGTTAATTTAGATATCCGACGAAGCTAATAGTCATCTGAGTGTCATTAAAAAAATTCTAGCCTACAGTTGCATAAATTGTATTTACCTATACTGGTAAAAGATCTGTGGATAATTCGATTTTTACCGTTATTGCCCGTTTTAAAATTGCATATAATGCTAACACCTACAATTTTAGGATCAGATATTGAAGGATCATTGACCCAGCTACTGCAAATTTCTGTATTATCAAAATGATCAATTCCAGACATTTGTTCATTATATTTGACAACTTCTACTGGTTTTGAAGACCTTTTTCCATGATTATTTTCTGCTTCCACCATCTGTGGTATACGCAGTTGTACTGGTTAACACCTCACGTTTATCCCTCCACTTTGAAATATAAATATCATTGGATCGGCGACAAACATGCTCACTACGTTTCAATTTAGCTGCTATTGCCTGTTTGGGATTGCCAGACCTATTGCTCCTTAAAGTACCCGTCGAATGTATTTTGTTAGCCAATAATTTATTAGACAAGTTGATACTATCCATGTATATATATATATATATATATATATATATATATATATGTATATATGTTGAGACGATATTTATTAAGCTAAATATCTTATTATTAAGCTCAGATTAAAAGCGACATTAAACATAAATTAATTGCAATGGAATTGAGTACGCGTATATGTAAAGCGCAAATTGCAAAACAAAAAATTAACATAAAACTAAGTACAAATGTGATTATAAGACATGTTGTTAGCTCTTTAAATCATATTTCATAAGTATAAAAGTGTAATCATAGCTGAACAATAGATTTCTTCATTATAATAGTTTCCGAGCGTCTTCGGAATAGTAAGAATATGTATTTTCATTTATAAAATACATGTAATCCACTTTGTGCGAGTATATTTTGGTCTGGTACCATAATATGCTGCTATTCTAAAACAAAAAGGAATTAAACTGTATCAATCAACGTAAGATGAGTAAAGAACATGTTAAAGATTGTGAATCAGAACAAGATTCATAGACCTTATTAAGTATAAAAGTGAAATTCAACAAATATTATGTTATAAACTTACATAGTAGTGTGATTAGGAAGCGTTACAGCTTAAATTAACATTCTAGATGTGATTTAATCATAAATGTTGTGAAACCAGGATATGATGAATTTTAAAGTAGTGATTGAGATAACATAAACCATAAAAGTGTTAGAAACTGGTAAATCCGTATGTAATTTGGGCCATAGAATCTATTTCTGTTTGTAGTTTTCCTGTAGGAAGTATAATAAGTAAATTTGTTTATGAAAATTTGCATTTTTGTTGGAATTTAGATAGATTAGGAATTTTAAATGGAAATATGCCATGTGAGGTACCTATGAAAAGGAAATTTTGCATAGAATTAAAAAATAACTATATTTTTAAGATCTGCAGACTTATAAGGAAGTATGTGTAAAAATAGTAATTTACAAAATTCTTAAAATGATTAGTCAATGAGAATTAAGCGGTTATGTTTGTATTGACAATATTTGCTAAGGTGATTGGTGGTTTTTCAGAAATTATATAAGGAAGTGGCAAAAATTTATATAACTCTCTTGTACTTTTTGAAAGTGTGAGCACTCGATGTGTACATGAATAAAAGTTTAAAATCGTTCATGTGGTTCGTATAACCTAAAAAGGTTATAATACTAAACAATTTAAATTTAAAATTGTAAATAGGAATAAGGTTAACGTAAATGTTATTCCGAGTGATGTGCTGGCGGTATATGGAATGAAAATCGATTTATTTCAATTATTTCGTTTAAATTAAAATTATTTGAACCAAGTTACCATTGAGATATTATTTTAATTGAAACAAAAATTAAAGGATAATAAATTTGAATGCAGATAAAATTATTGTATTTTCAGATATAATCACCTGAAAATAAATTAATATATTTATTAATATAATAAAATAAAGTGCTTTTGGAAAAGTGGCAAAGCGAATATTAATGCAGCATGCTTATGTATTTTGGTGCTGTATATTTTCCACCGATGGAGTAAATAGTTATGCAGCATATCCACAACATGCTGATGCTGTAGATCTTCCACCGATGGATCAATAATTTCAATGGAAGTCGAATTACTTCTGAATTGGAAATTGGATCAGCTGAAGGAAAAATATCTTAATGTGAGTCTATGAATCTTATTTATTTATTTGAGGTTACGTTGAACATTATTATAAATAAATAAATGATGCAAGTGAATTACATACTAGTCTGGAAATAGTTCAAATACTTATTGATTTTATAGTGATTCAATATTATTTTAAAAAAAAAAAGATACTTACCACAATTATATTAACGTTATTGTTAGCGATGATGTTATGCACACATATATATTTAGGTCAAGGAAATTCTCATGCGTACAACATGTTATATATTTGCATATGATACAAGGTATTTGAATAAAATTAAAGTATACACAATTCCAGATTTAATTGAAGTCACAATAGAATTCACTTTACAAAAGAACCTCACATAAATTTTTAATGTTTTATTTTTAATACTGAACTATATTGAACACTATCCCTTGAGATGCTAGTCGAGGCAGTTTATTCAAATAATAATTATCACATTAAATTGATGATGGAACAACGTGCTGAAGTTGTAGTAAAACACATTACAGTCTTGTATCAAAGCTACGTTTTGTGGTCCCGATGTATACTTTTCCACATGAACAAGATAACTTATACACTCCGGAAGATGATAAAGGGTTTGACACATCTTTAGGTGATCTTAAATGTTCTTTAATTTTTCTTGTAGGTTTAAAAATAGTCCTAATGCCATGTTTGATTAGGATTTTTTCAATTCTATTTGTAACATTAGCTATAAAAGGAAGAAAAGCAGTACCAACATTAAGAACTGGTTTTTCTTTAAGGTTAGGCCTAGTAGGTGTAATAACATTATTAATATATGTAAGTGAATATCCATTATCTTGTAAGGATTTTCTTAAATATTTATATTCATCATTCAAAGATTCAGGGTCACAAATTCGTTTTGCTCGATCTACTAAAGATTTGATTACACTAATTTTTTGACGTGGATGGTGGTTGGATAATTTATGAAGGCCTATTGTTAGTGCAATTGGGTCTCCTACATATAACCTTGCAAAACATCTTACATTGTTATTACAACCTCATATAGGAAAAACACCGCATTACATTAAAAATTCTGCCGACTTTGTTGAAAAAATGCATAGTTTCAAAATTGAAGAGGGTGATATAATGGTTAGTTTTGATGTTATTTCACTTTTTACAAAAGTACCTCTAAAAGAAACTATTGAATACATAGACCATCTTTTTCCAAAGGACATAACCATTCTTTTTCAGCACTGTCTTACTACAACTTATTTTCAGTGGAATAGTAAATTTTATGAACAGATTGAAGGTGTAGCAATGGGTAGTCCCCTTAGTCCTGTTATAGCTAATTTTATATGGAAAAATTTGAAACATTAACGTTACAAAATACACCTAAAAACCTTCAGTTTGGTATAGATATGTAGATGACACATTTGTTATTTGGAGACATGGAGAAGAAGCACTGCATGAGTTTTGGTTTTTATAAATGGTATACATCCTAGTATTCAGTTTACCATGGAAAAAGAAACTAATGGAAGTTTACCATTTCTTGACATATTAATATCTAAAATAATAATTCACTATCTTTTAAGGTTTACAGAAAGCCGACACACACTGATAGATACCTTCATAAATTATCCAACCACCATCCACGTCAAAAATTAGGGTAATTAAATCTTTAGTAGATTGAGCAAAACGAATTTGTGACCCTGAATTTTGAATGATGAATATAAATATTTAAGAAAATCCTTGCAAGATAATGGATATTCACTTACAGATATTAATAATGTTATTACACCTTCTAGGCGTAACCTTAAAGAAAAACCAGTTCTTAATGTTGGTACTGCTTTTCTTCCTTTTATAGCTAATGTTACAAATAGAATTGAAAAATCCTAATCAAATATGGCATTAGGACTATTTTTAAACCTACAAGAAAAATTAAAGAACATTTAAGATCACCTAAAGATGTGTCAAACCCTTTATCATCTTCCGGAGTGTATAAGTTATCTTGTTCATGTGGAAAAGTATACATCGGGACCACAAAACGTAGCTTTGATACAAGATGCAAAGAACATATGAGATTTTGTAGATTGGGTCAACCAGAGAGGTCTGCTGTGGCTGACCATGCCCTGAATAATCTAAATCATGACATTCAATTTGACAATATGGAAATATTGTCAAGACAAACCCATTATTATGTTCGTTTGCAACGTGAAGCTATTGAAATATATAAACACCCGAATAATTTTAATAGACGAGAAGAAAATCTCCGTTTAAATAGGTTTTGGCATCTTATAATTAAAAAAGAGCATAATGATACGCCTTGATTTTAATTTGTTTTCAACTTTGGTATGTCTAGGTTTTTTTGCTGTGTTTTTCCTAGACCTTGAAGCAAATGCTTTACCAATTATATGTTAAATTTCCACCGCACTATAATTTAACATAAGTAGTTGAAATTAAATTGAAATTAAAAATTACAAAGAACGTTCTGCATTGTGCTTTTCATTGTTAATAACACTTCCAATTATTGATAAAGATATCTCTTTGTTAGATTTAACTGGGTTATTTTATTTGATGTAATGTTTGGATTTGTGAATGCTTCTATCATTTTAAAATTGAAGTTTTTCACAACTTTACACTTACATCATAACTCGATTAAATTTTGTTAAATGTGTTTTTTGGCTGACAAATTTCATTGTTAGCTTTCGTCGTAGAGAGTGTTCTGGTTTGTCATCTTTGAGGCAGTTTAATAATATTTAATTTTATGACCTAGTTATTCTTTACTAAAAATTTTATAGTTGGCTTTATGTTTCCCAAACTGTTATACTAATAGCAGGCTTATGTTTATGTTTTAATTTTTCAAATTTGACAAAATTGTTTACTACATCTTTAACAATTTTTAACAAACATTACTACTGACGAAGATAACTGTAAGTGTTATCGAAACGTTTAGATTGTATAATTTAAAGTACACCATTAAAAAATCCCAAAAAAGATAAGTATTTTATTTTTACTTATGTATTTAATTATATTAATAATAATTTTTAATTATATTTTACCTTTGAACTTATTCGTTCATAACAAAACTTATAATAAATTAATATTGGTCAAGTTGCTTTGGTATATGTGAATTCCATTCCATTAATATAAGTAATTTGATTGTAATCTCATTATATTTGGAATTTACATCAGTTCTGCATACATAAAGACAAAATGTACATCGATTGGGGTTTGAATCTCGATAGCGCAGTTGGTTAGCGCGGTACTCTAGCAAAGTACAGGTCGTAGGTTCAAATCCTACTCGACGTAAACTTTTTATTTATGTATTTAATAATATTAATAATAATTTTTAATTACATGTTAAGTTGTGATATTTGTGTACGATTTTTCATTTTAGATAATTGTCAATAGCAATACGATTTAACCATAAAATTTAATAGAAACGCTATCACTGTACCGAATATTCTTATCGATCATACAGCTCATAAGAATTTATGATTTTAAGTTTTCTAATTAAATGTGTAATAAGGAAACTCTTTTACCCACCTTTACTGTACCGTACGTTAGCATACCGTTAAATTTGCAATTATAACTAAATGCATTCATTTTGACGTGCCTTGATTAATTCAATTTGAAGTGATACAAAGTGATAGGTTAATTATAAAACATGGAAATGCATCACTTTCGATACCTTTAAGTTACGTTTTTACCTTCTGATGTGTGTAAGTAAAACAGGGGAGAGTCTGGAACAGTGGCCATCCAGCAACAGTGGCCACCTGCTCGCTATTTTTATGGTAAGCCAGTTCTGGTGCTGCCATCTAGCATAAACGTGTCCAAGAAAACGCAGGCTACAAAGACGAAGCCATCTTTAACATTGTCATATTTTATTCTCCCAGAAATAAATCTAACCTAAAATTTTAGGTTTGCACTGAATTTCAACAAGTGGGCAAATTTGTTGTTAGTGATCAAACAAATAAATATCAGAGTAAACTATGATTGGTGACTTATACCTACAGCATGTAAGTATTTAGTGATATAAAAATTATATTAATGCCGGGCGTATTTTTTATGTTTGACATGTGGTTGTTGGTACAGTGGCCATATTAAGTGTAGGTACAGTGGTCACTATTAAATTAGATAAATAAAGGGTGGCCACCGTACCTTAATTATTGAGAATATTCAGTGCAATTTTGCTTATTTATATTATCTTTGCTTCAGATTGTTCTAAGAAAATACCACGCAGAAAAAAAAACGAATGTTGAGACTGACAAAACTCCGGCAGGAGAATTCTCGATATGGTCAATGGTGGGTTATCAGATATAGCCGCAGCTATTAAACACAGCATTTCCCGTACTAGATTAAGGCGTTATTTGAAAAAATGCAACGAGAAGGAAAACAAAATTGACTGGAATTCGGCATTTTTGGAAGGGCACCAAGATTGACTCCTAATTACAGCGCCAACCAAATATTTTCTTCTGATGAAGAGGAAATTCTCAGTGAATACCTCCAAACCATGACCAAGCTCCAACATGCCCGAAAGTTGGCCTACGATTTGGCGGTTGCAAATCGGAAGAAAATACCTACCTCATGAAGAGACAATTTTACAGCTGGAAGGTTATAGTTTGACGGTTTCATGAAAAGACTAAATGAGCTGTCCATACGGTCAGCAGAAACAACTTTTTAGGAAGAGCCTTGGGTTCAATAAACCACTGGTGTTACAGTTTTTCAATAATCTTCGTCAAATTTATAAGAAGTATATGGGACCTGAACAAGTTTCCAACGTCCACGAAATGGGTAAATCATTTCATAAAACACACTACACCAATCCCCGAGTTGCCAGCATTACTGATAATGGACAATCATGAAACTGTGTTTCAATGGAAACTATAAAATTAGCTAAAGAGCACCACATTATATTACTAACGTTAACGCTGCATACCAGCCACAAGCTTGAGCCGTTGGACAAATCTGTTTACTTCCCCCTGAAGAAATTTTATAACCAGGCCTGTGAGACGTGGTTGCTGAACAATCCGGGAAAAAGAATAAGTACTTATGATATAGCGGAAATTATCGGACAATCATATCCACAAGCTTTCACGCCTCTAAACTGTTTATCAGGTTTTCGGTCCACTGGGATATAACCGTTTGATAACAGTATTTGCAATGATGAAGATTTTATGGCAGCGACCGTAACAGATTCACGGGACATTACAATTAATACAATGGAAAATCCGCCTAGTGGATAAGGTTTAGCTGAACTAATGCACCTAATAACAAGACTCCCAAGAAGCAATTTATGTCTCCGATTGTATCGAAACGGTTTCCTTCTGCAACTGCAGCTCCAGTTACAAGACGTCAAATGAAACAGAAAAAACTGAAATATTAACCAGTACACCTGTTTTGAAAAGGATTGAAGAAGAAAAATTGATCAAAGCACGACAAATAAGTTTACAAAAACAGTCCACTGTAAAAAGGAAAGTGTCTAAATGATCCACCAGCAAATAACACACCGTTTATGAAGAACCTGAAGAAAGCTCAAGCGACAACGATCTAGATTTTGATCTGAATGATTCCGAGGATGTACGTTCCTTCTCTGAATCCGACAAAGACGACGAAGCATCCGTAAATGATGAAGCAAATATTGGTGCGGAATCTTTTAATCTTGTGAAATTTGCCACAAATTAAACACTAAAATATTATGTTGGACGCGTTACAGACATTTTGAAAGACACTCATGAGTTCAATGTAACACTTCTAAGACGCCATGGTAGCAATTTAACATATCTCAACGTTCCTGATACAGCTTAAAAATAGGCGAATTTATTTTCTTTTACTACTAATTTATTTATGTGCAATATTTGTTAAATTGTTTATTTTTTAAGACATAATATTGTTGCCTAAGCTTTCGAACATAATATGATTTTTTTGCAACGAAAACTCCTTTTTTTTGCAAATAAACTATTCTGATAAATGTCTAGTTGTTTTTATGTTTATTTATTCTTCAAAAGAAGATGTACGCAATACCTTATTATAGTGGCCACTCTACCATCGTTGTCGGTGCAGTGGCCACTTTGCAGGCCTTTTTTAAAGTTAAGAAAATTCGTATGTAAATATTTTTTTTATTTATTGTCCATATAATATTTAAGGCAAAATAGTTTTTGTGAAAAAATCTATCTCCAGTTTACAACGGATTACACGTCTCCAGCGTCTCTGCAACCATTTAGACCAATTTCGACTTGACGTCTGTGTGAGTGTGTGTGTGTATGTGTGTGTGTGTGTGTGTGTGTGTGTGTGTGGGCGCGCGCGCGTCCGCGTGAGCGTGTGTGTGGGTAGGTGAGTACGCGTGTGTGAGCGTCCGGGTGTATATGTGCGTGTATTAGTAAGTACGAGCATGCGTGTTTGTATGCGTGTGCGTGAGGTGTGTGTGAACAAACGCGAACGAAAAGATGTGTGTGCTTGCGAATGTGTGAGTGAGTGTGCGTGTGCGAGCATGTGCGTGTGCGTGTGCGTGTGCGTGTGCGTGTGCGTGTGCGTGTGCGTGTGCGTGTGCGTGTGCGTGTGCGTGTGTGTGTGTGTGCGTGTGCGTGTGCGTGTGCGTGTGCGTGTGCGTGTGCGTGTGCGTGTGCGTGTGGTTATGCGCGTGCGTGTGCGTGTGCGTGCGCGTGCGCGTGCGTGAGCTTGTGCGTGGGCGTGTGCGTGTGCGTGTGCGTGTGCGTGTGTGTATGCGTGTGCGTGCGAGACCGTGAAACTTCGGGTGCTTGTGCGTGTGCGAGTGCATGTGCGTTTGAGCGCGCGCATGCGTATGCGTGTGAGTATGCGTGTGCGTGTACCCATGATCACTCCAGTACTAAAACACGAACATACCTAAAAAATTTTATTTAAGGTTTGTTTCATTTCTCCTGGAGCTGATTTTGAGAGAAATTCAGCGACGTAGAAGTGGGGTTTATTAGGAAGCGTTTTTTAATTTTATACGATATTTCTGAAACAGTTATATATTTCAAAGCTATAAAAATACTAATATATAGATCTTAATCATACAGATTAATTATGTTCTCTGAAATATGTTGATACGACGCGTAATTTAGCGACCAAAAAGTGCCTAAGGTTTTAGTTCAATTTTTTTCAATATCTAAATAATGATAAATTTTATACAAAGATGTGTAGACATATTTTTTAAAGAAAATTTAATTTGACATAACTTTTCTTCGTAAAATTTCTTAATATAAACCGAAATAGGTGTAAGAATGAAATAAATATGATATTTGTATAGAAGCGGACGTGTTTAGAGTTTTTTTTAAGTTAGCATTTGCCTGACAGGAAGTTTACTCTAGCAAAGTACTGGTCGTAGGTTCGAATCCTACTCAAGGTAAATTTTTTATTTATTTAACAAAATTAATAATAATTTTTAATTTACATATTTACTTTATTCTTGCATAACAAAACTTATAATAAACTTTTTTAATTTCTATTTTGTAGTTTGGATGGTCGTGTGTTGTTCTACACCAGATATTTTGGTCCGATCGACTGATCGGATTTACGAATTTATCAGACTAAAGATATCATACGAAGAATAATATAATCGCCACGCATGTGAAGTGTTTAACTGATCTTAGATACTCCAAAAATTGTACTTGACCATTAAACAACCCTTCCCGTTATTAAAACTTAATATACTATAAAATATGGTTACCTATGAGAAACTTTCAAAATAAAGTGTGCAAGTGTTTTTGCTGTCATTCTATAAGTAACTCTCGCGTCAAAATGAAAAAAATTGAGAATACAAAAACACATTTACAATGGGAGGAAGAAAAAGATTTACAGGAGAAAGAGTACGTCTTTAACATTTAATCTATAAAAGTAGTGATTAATTTTCATTGCAGTTATATTGGATGGTTATTATGTACCCTTTGGTTTGTAATTTGTGCTTGTATATTTGGCTACGTGTTCATGTACGGGGATATGGAGGTATTCAATCAGTACGCCCAGGTCATTAATTTTATTTAAAATGTATACACTATTGTATATATTTATAAGAAAAAGTATACTTAAAAGTAAACCAAGTATTTTAATATGATGTGTTACTAAAGGATTTTGTAACACAAAATTAAAACTAGTACTTTGACGTAATTAAAAAATCATGAATAGTACAGTTGAACGAAGTAAACATGATGGCTGAGTGGGCGGAGCTAGCACTGTCGTCTTTTTTAGAGTACATTCATGCTAAGAAGTATTTAGGCGGTAAATTTAAATACTTAAAAATTGGCCTTGAACCGCAACACAAGTACTTTCTGGGAAACTAAATGTTACTTGTCTAATAACTAGATAGGATTAATAGAGACATTGTTGATGCCAAAGAATTATCCATTACAAATTTTTATTACAAAATAAGTATGTACCCTTGCTTTCAAAAGTTTCGTGTACACCCATTTTTTGTTGTATTAAATCAGAGTTGTAATTAATCAACTCTGACATTAAAAATTTTAGAAAGTCAAAATGCCTCGATTAATAGAGCAAGACAAAGTTTTGATGCTTTCCAAATTAGAAGAGGGTTGGTCCATAAGAAGGGTTGCTACTTATTATGTGCTAGATAACAGCACTGTATAATTTGTGTCCTGAGGGAGAGACAGATCATAATTTTTGTTAATTCTGTCAAAATCATCCTTAGCCTAATCTCAAAATTACCCATCCACACAGCTCAAATTTTGAAAAATCGTTGTTACTTGATTTTGAAAGTGCACGCGAAACATTTGAAAGGAAGTGTACACAAAGAAATGCACAACATGTTAATTCAAAATAAGAAGTTCTAAAAATTATGTATGTTATTACAAAATAAGCATTTTAAAAACTCCATAATATGTTATTACAAAATGCAAAGTAAGGATTATGTAATGTTTCGTGCTTCGGAATGAATACTTTTCTTCGATTTAGGATCCATATCTAACCTAAAGGACAATTTATTAAAAACAAGTTTTTAGCTAAAATATTTATACAGGCCTATTTTTACAAATACAACTAGCAATATTGCCTTGAAAAAAACAGATTTTACTGATGAGTAACGTAGAATAAGAAAGAAATTGACACACAAATACTGTCGGGTATAAATTTGATTTGTGAATGTACTAAAAGAAATATTTTTGTGTGATTGGCTAAAAATCTTGCCGCTTCAAATATTTGAAATAAAATTCTTTTAGTTCACACATTTTCCGACTTGTGTGCTTCGGTGAGCTGTCGTTCATAACAAAACTTATAATAAAATAGATGAGTGTTTGTTTGTAAAAGTAAGGACTCAAATAAAACGTTATTGTAGCAGCGGTCTGGAAAATGTAATAACTATACTACCATGTACTAAACAAATATGTTATGAAAGTAGCAATAAATCAGCGACAACAATGCGAAACTTCTTGTAAATTGGCTTAAATAGGAAAAAGTGAAGGTAACGTTTAAAATGCAACCAATAAATAATAAATAATATCTTAGACTCCCCCAGCCTTATTTTTTCTTTCAGATAAGAAAGAGTTCTACGTTAGTTTTATTACTAATTCTAGAAAAATTATTGTTCTGCTAATCTATAACAGGACGTTGATTAAAATCATCCTTATTGTTATTTTAAATGTCAAACGCACCATTAAAATTTGCCATAATTAATGGAACTTATTTTACTAAAAGTAATATTTAAATTGCCCGCCATAGGGGAACTGTAGTTTCATTACAGTTTCAAGTAGAACGAGGGGACATTTGTTTAGATATAGTACAACCTGTAGTTGTGCATAATAGTGATTGTAAAAAGCTACATGAAATACTCCTTGCGACTGTTTATACATTTCCGATTTTGCAGCAGAAAAAGTATTGTTTTTTTAATCATTCCGTTATGTTGTTCTGGTTGACTAGTGTATTCCCTCTGGGACATAAAAGAGCTTCCTGGGCCAGAATATATATCCTCAGGGTAATTCTCTACCTAGGACAAAAGGAAATAATGCTCATCCGAAACTGTTGCATTTATATTGTTATCTAGAAGGTCCTTCAACGTTCCTGTCTTTAAGCCAGAGATCATAGTTCGGATGTACGTTAAGTTGTGCGATGCATCAGAAACTATACCTTCACAACCTGGTCGATACTGATTATCAAAACTATAATACTGAAAAGAGTTAAACGTTTTTACAAAATGTAATTGATCGATTAGTTATTAATTTATAATTTTCCGTAATTACTATTAGATATTAGATTATTCCCTCTGGCGTCAATACAATAACCGCTGAAAGATTTTCTGTTGGAGATTACCCTTCACCTCCGCCCATAATAAATCAAAAGCGTCACTCACGTCAAACTAGAAGCCATAAAAGCTCACGCTTCGATTATATAAACGATGCGCTCTCCTACACACATTTTATAATGAGCGAACCTAAATTCGTTTCACATGAAATAAGCCCATTAGATACAAAGATCTTGTAAATAAAAGTAATGTTAACTTTTCGATACACATTCGTATTTATTACTCGTAAATGCTGTACGTAATTTATTGGCCATACTAAGTACGTAATTGAGATAATTCAATAATTAGTTGAATTATCCTTACTTGTAAATATTTGGAATAAGTTTTCCTGCTTTTTTATAACATTTATTACTTTCCACATATCTTGAAATGTAATATGAAAATTCTGGATTAGGTGATTACATGTAAACTTTTTACAAAATCAAGCGTTATATAATCGTTCTTTTATTATACCATGTTGATATTGTTATTTTAGTATCACGAAAACTGATTCTTTTCTAAATATCGTGTACATATATAAGTTTCCACGAACGATTTCCTTAATTCTAAACCCTTACTTAATTGCCTTATGCTAATTTCTAGATTCTCCACAGCTCAGAGGCAGATTGCCAAATGGTTTACTACATTTAAATAATTACTTAGTAAACATGAAAAATGACCTACTTAATCCTACATACAAAATCATAGCCTTTTCTGATTTTTAATTAAAATAAAAAATGGCTAATTATTTGTACTATTGCGATTTAAAAATAAACTGGCAATCATAAAGTTAAATATGTTAGTATCATGTTAATGGTAAATAAACACTCTATCGGTACAGACTACTAGATACAAGACGTTCCATTGAAAAAATGGAGTAAAATAAAATTGAAGATATTAACCTAAAAATAAAAATTTGGGACACCCTGTATAAGGAATACAGAACATTGTACTCTTCTAAGATAAAATTATCCCTGTTTAGACTTCCAACAAATCAGAAAAAATAATTGAAAAATGACGGGAAAATTTAAATTTAAGTAAAGTAGAGATTTCGGCAAAAAAATCATTGCAAGATCAATAACGTGTCAACGTCGCATTTTAGAGCAAATATGTTTTAGAGTTGAACAAAGGATCCGATAGGATACTAATTTCAATAAAAATAAGTAGGTCATTCCATTTAAGAAATGTAATAATTATGCGCCACGCTTCTTTGGAACTCTCTGTATAAGCCAAATTAATTTTCAAATGAAGCCATTTTATCCTCATTAACAGAACGTCAATCAAAGTTTTCATTGAATTAATGATAAAGCTGCAATCGAAGGAATATTAAATGGATACCCTGTACATATTTCTGTTGTTCTTCCGGGTGTTTTCCCACGTTGTCTTCATATATATACAAAGTGAACCAAAAAAACGTACCCCTGCTTCAAGTGTATATCCTACACATAAATTGAAGACGAAAAGTCAGATAAAATTTTTCTCTAAAATGTATGGCTACAAAGTAACAGGCCCTCAAAGTTGAATTTTGAAAATCGTTTTTCTCAAATAACTCGAAAACCTTTAGGAATTTCAATATTACTATCTCCAATAAAAATTATTTCCTTGTTGACGAAGATTTTTTTGGTTTGGTTGGATTGTCTATGAATGGACGGGAAGTATTAGTTTTCACATTGTTCCCGTATACTTTCTATTCCAACCTATTTGTGTGTGATTTTTCAGATATTTTGGAGACTTTTTGTGCCCGATATTCAATTTTCTGCAAATTTGGTCCTCTTGGTTGAAGTTAATAAAGTGAACGGTTTACGAGTTATTTGGAATTTCATCAATCACGGTCAATTAAATACTACTGCACCAAAATTTAGTAAGTGGGCAGTGGACTAAAAGTCATAGCTCTCATATTGTGATTTTTGATCAGTTTCCATACAATTTCTTTATCCATAATGAATACTAATCGGTATTCCAACTCCGAAATGGCAGATATGCACATAATGTATGGCAGAGCATTTGGGAATTGTGCTGAAGCTGTTCGTTTATGTTCCCAGGCATTTCCAAATCGGCGGATACCGAATAAAAAGTCGTTTGCCAACATTGACCGGCGTCTTCGTGAAAGTGGTACATATTATCAATTTACAAAAATTTTATTCATATCGGGTTCTCACAGGTTATTTGAAGCCACCAAAAATTGATAGTGGTAGGAGGCGAACTGCAAGAACACCAGTTTTAGAACAAAGAGTGTTGGATGCAATTGACGCTGATCCCACAAGTTCTCGTCTATTGGCAAGAGAAAATAATTTAAATCAGTCCACGATATGTAGAATTATTAAAACGGAACTCTTGCGACCTTTCCATTATCGAAAGATACAAGCTTTGACCATTAATGATTTTCAAGCAAGAGTGAACTTTTCACGTTGGTTTCTAGAAAAATTCAATAATGACCGAAATTATCCATCGATTATCTTATTCACTGATGAGACAGGTTTCGCCAGAAACGGAACTTTCAACTTCCATAACAATCACTACTACGATTATTAAAATCCACGCGTTTTCATTGAAACCAATCATCAACAGCAATTCAGTGTGAGTGTATGGGATCGTATTATTGGCAATAATTTAATTGGCCCATTCTTTTTGCCGCAACGTTTAAATGGCAATTCATACACCAATTTTTTGGATAATGATTTACCCGAGTTACTAGAAGATGCCCATCTGGATGTTAGGGGTCGGATGTGTTTCATGCACGATGCTGCGTCTCCTCATTTTGCACTCACTGCTAGGTGGTGATTGAATCGAACTTTTAATGCACACTGGATTGGACGTGGAGGACCGGCTCCTTGGCCTGCACGTTCACCGGATGTAAACCCTATTGATTTTTCTTCTGGGGTCGTTTAAAAGACATGGTGTATTCGGTGCCAATTACAAACGTCCAACATCTCCAGCAACGAATTTTTGATTGCTCCAATGTAATAAATGATGGTCCGCAATTATTTTTCAACGTACGTCAGTCAATCATGAAAAGAATACGTAAATGCATAGCAGTCAACGGTGAACAATTCAAACATTTAATCAACTAAGTTGTTTATTAGTTAACACTTTGCTTAACTTAATAAACTCTTTGGCAACTATGACTTGTAGTCCACGGCCCACTTACTAAATTGTGGTGTGGTGGTATTTAATTGACCGTGATTGATGAAATTCCAAGTAACTCGTAAACCGTCCACTTTATCAACTTCAAAATTTTAAAAATAATAATTTCCATTCGTACAAACCTCAGTGTCATCAGGAGTTGCTTGAGGGAGCTTTTGAGAGAAGAGCATGAGATGCTGGAGGAGGCTAATCTAGACTAATAATTTTTAAACATTTGTTTAGGGATGAGTGTACTTTTACGATAATAATGAAACAAACATGCAGAATTATACAAAATGTCCAGAAGTTGTTGTTGAATGCCGATCCCAATATCGTCAAAAAATTAATGTTTGCGTAGGAATATTCGGACAACATATTATTAAACCATCTTTTATGAGGAAAATCTAAGAGCGGGTAGGTTTTTGGATTTGCTACAAGAGCGAATTTTACTGGCTCTAGCAGAAGTAGCTCCCAAGGACTAAGAAATTTGGTTTCAAATGGATGGTTGCCCTGCACATAACAGCCGATAAGTTAAAGACTTTATTAGTAATTGTTTTAATAACTGTGTAATCGGACCAAATTGTCCAATTAAGTGGCCTCCAAGATCTGGAGATCTTTCCCCAACTGAGATTTACCTTTAGTGACATTTAAAGCCTAATATTTTGATTTCTGAAAGGTTTTCAGATTTGCAGGCTTCAAAGACACGCATAAGCGAATAATGCTAGAAAATAAAGCCTCACATTGTTGTCAATGCTAGATTAGAATTTTATGATAGATTAGCATATTGCTTAGCGCAAAATGGTGGCTTATTTGAGCATTTGCTATAATTTTTGTAATTTGTAATTGGTAATTATTATTTATGTTTATACTAGGATTTTCCACAACTGCAATTAATGCATTTGTAGTATTTTCATTTTAAGTACATTTCTTTGAATGTATATAAGTTTTGTCACGATTACACAAAGGAACTAACGTTCTACTATTTTCAAACTTGATAGTACATAAGTTTTGTTATGAACGAATAAGTTTACATCAGTTCTACATACATAAAGACAAAATTAAATCGAATGGGACCTGAATCTCGATAGCGCAGGTGGTTAGCGCGGTACTATAGCAGAGTACAAGTCGCAGGTTCAAATCCTACTCGAGGTAAACTTTTTATTTATGTATTTAGTAAACTTAATAATAATTTTTGATTTGGTAGTACATAATTCTTCCAATAAACAGTTTTGACTAAATTTTTAGACACTTAAATTTACTTCGTTAATTATTTAGATGGTTTGACGTTTGAAAGATTGTGCAGGAATAGTACACAGCAGGAATTCGAAAGTTTATGATTTCCCATTGGATTTGCTATGGTGCCTCCGACCATTCACCACCCGGTACATTAAAAAGCGGCCACATAAAGTTTGCATAAAAACAACTCTCATGATAATTACAAAATTATGTATAAATAAATATTACGGCTATAGCTGACCTCAATGATAACTAGCATTGTAAAACAGTAAATTAGTGAATAAATCAAATTTTGGGGAATATTTTGCCCCATATGATGAGAAAAGACCTAAAATTATAAACTGTCTATCCCGTCCATCGAAACAATGCGATTAGCATTTTCCCAACGAAATTAGTAAATATATAAAGTTTTTGGTTATTTTTAACTTAAAATGGTGAACAATACCGTAAAACTATATTGACTTTAGACATTTTTGACACCATGTAGTAAATAAATGCCCAAAAACCATTGCAATTAGTTTTTTCTAAAAAAAAACGTTTTTGGGCATTTTTGGTCCTAAATAATCACCTTCACCGTAAAACCATAACTAGCCAACGTAAGCAAATTATAAAAGTTCGTGTTTTACCGTCGTATTAATGCATTTGATCGTTTTACTCGACTTCGGTTTAAAATGTTATTCAAAAGCGTTAAACCAAAATCTGTAAGGAAAAAAACAGTCTGTACAGCAATTGTATAATAAATTGTACTTTTATTTTATACACAATAAAATTAAAAAATGAAAGATAAACGCACGTAAGATTTACTACCGTCATTTGTATTCGGCTACTTAATTTTAAGGTTTAAACGGATTCATGATTTAAACAGGCGCCCTAGACGTAACATCCAATATTTGAGAAATTAAATATTAAAAAAAAATCGTTTCAGATATCCAGCCAATTTTTTACTTAGGGAGTATCGCCTCTGAAAGCGGGAAAAAGTTATATATGAGGTGATAGGGATACTAGTGTGTCTATATATACGGGGTGCCCACAAGACCACTTTCCGGCTGCCATTTTTTTATTTATATATCGATTTAAATAAAACTTGGCAGGGTTGTTACTCTAACCAAACATCATTTTTAGGAATTTTTGACAACCATTTCCGACTTCCGGTTTCACCGAAAATGACCTAAACTTTTGATTTTTAAATGACACCCCCTGTATATTTTTTATTTTTCGGATTATGGAGGTCATTTTACGGCCGATTGCGTAATATTTAAATCGATTTTTTTCCAAATGTAATTTTAAAATTGAATTTTATTTTCTCATCCAGAGTGCCATGACCATCTTAAAATCATTCTACATACTTAACTCACTTCCAGAAAAATGCAAACTCACTTTTATCTTTGTTAACTTTTTTACTAGAACGTTCTAAACTTTATTTTTGCCGTAGCTCAAAAAAATTAAATGGAAGCATACCACTTTCATAAAACTACTAAACGCAGTATTTTAAAACGAATTTAATGACGTATAACACGTTTTGTCATTTTTACCCATTTTCGATTTAAAACATTTTTATTTTTATATTTACGTCTTACTCATTAATAAAATACACTTCCTATGTCACAGCACATCAGAGTTGCCATGAAAACAATAGATGGCTAGGTTGCCATGGAAACACTATGGTAAATTTAAAAGTTTGACAGGTAATAATAAAGGTTGTTGTTTATTAACATAAATCTAATATTTTACTTAAAAATTAAATTAAAGTTTGCACTCTGGATGAGAAAATAAAATTCAATTTTAAAATTACATTTGGAAAAAATCGATTTAAATATTACGCAATCGGCCGTAAAATGATCTCCAGAATCCTAAAAACATAAAATATACAGGGGGTGTCATTTAAAAATCAAAAGTTAAGGTCATTTCTGGTGAAACCGGAAGTCGGAAATGCTTGTCAAAAATTCCTAAAAATGACGTTTGGTTAGAGTAAAAACCATGCCAAGTTTCATTTAAATCTAAACTGTGCACAGTAGAAAGAAATGTCATACTAAAGTTGCTTGAATTCAAGCACGCTATAACCTATAAATATTTTCGCATATACAGTGTGTTCCATAACAGCAGTAGGGGAACGTCGGACAAAACGGGATAGCTAACGTTATTTGACCCGAAACTCTATAATTAGTCTATTGATATCTAGTGTTTTTTAACTGCAACTTCTCCATTGACTCCTTTCTAAGCCTAAGTATTCTTGAATAACTTCACGATAACAAAAAAAATGCATTTTATTTAAAAAAAGGTAACGTATTCCGTTTCACCCACTTGGTCGGGTAAAACGGGATGGTATTTGATTATTAATAAAAAAAATATGAGAGTGAAATAAACTTATTATTCTTGAACTCAGAACACATTATACGTCTCATACTTATAATAAAAAATAAATTAACAGATTAACACCGAAAAAGATCGCACGAGTACTGCTCACCATCGCACTCCGCCCACGCTTCGTGAGCCCAAAGTCGTCAGACCTGGCACAATACCCAACCTTCGTCCGTCTTAGGTTTAGAATATAATTCTGTACAATAAATGCAAACTTCGTCGTTGTCTTCCGCATCTTCTGAACTGCTGTTCCTTTTGTTTCTTTCCTTTCTTTCTTTTGTTTGCTTAATAGTACAGTTTTTATTTTTGCTTTCTTTATTTCCTACTTTTTGATATTTTTACAAGTTCAGTTTGGGTTTCTTGATAGGGTTGTTCATAGATGTTTCAAGTTCGTCTTCATAAGGTGTTGAAGTTAGCACAGCCGTTTTCCCTCTCCTTTTATCATTAGCATTAATTTTACTTTCTGCATGGGGAAGTGGAAGTATTTGTTGAGGAGTAACTTCAAATTTTGTAATGTTGTATGGAGGGGTCCCTTTTCCATAGAAATTGCTGCAAGAAGCATATTACTCACATTTTCCTTATTTTCAAGCAGCTGGTGCGATTTTTGAGGTGTAACAGCATCTAGAGGCAATGGCGGTTTTTTGGGGAGTTACCAACATTGTCTGAATCACGCCTTGTTTGTTTTTCACCTGCAATTTGGTTTTGTGATAATCGCCGTAAAACAAGCTTTTGTGGTATTGGTGATGGTGTACGTGGTGTAGGGCGCGTATTATTTTCTTCTATTGGACCAATTGCAGGATTATTTTTCCGTGTGTCTGTGGTTTGAGCTGGCTCAAACATCCAGTCGTCAAAGATTTCCGGATTGGAAGGTTATATGTCTGCCCTTCTAAAACCATTCAGAGCTGTTTAAATTCTAGCAGCTTTCACATATACGTTCCCGAAAAGCTTGCCTATCTGGGGTATAGTAACTGATCGACCTGCATGTTGCTGTATCCATTTTTGAACCTCTGACGTATAATATTAGCTAAGTGGTGACATGAAACTGACGCCTAGCGGTTGCAAACGGTGGGTGGTATGCGATGGAAAGCAGAGCATTAAACACCGCTGGCTCTAGATTTCTCTATAACGTCTAAATTTATTGTGTGGGTCGTATGCCCGTCCAAAAGTAACAGGACATGATATTCTTTGGAGGACTTGGTGAACTCAATAAATTGATTGAACTAATTCGAAAAAATCTCTTTTTGCATCCATCCTGACGAATGATAAAAAGCTTTACTTCCAGGAGGAGCATCATCTAGCAGGTCCGGCTTTGCTCTGGATCTGGGAAATATGAACGTAAGAGGCATAAATACACCAACAGGATTCATGCAAATTTCCACAGTGACAAGAGCGCCTCGTTCAGCTGAAGACATACACCCAACTTGCCTTTTTCCACGTAGTGATAAAAATTTTTATCTCTTCTTTGGCACTGTCATTATGCCCGTCTCGTCTACGTTGTAAATCCGTTCGGTTGGTATTTTATGTTTTTCAAACACCTCAGAAAGAAGCGAAAAATATTTTGCAACGGCAGGTCTATTAAAACCCATGGCTCTAGCAAGTGATGTTGGCTCAGGGGTGCGAAGTTTAGCGTTTGGATATCTCTTTAGAAAACCGTATAACCAAGCTTTGCCGGCCATTTGTTTGTCTCTGCTAAATTGATTAGCTAAGCCATTGCGTTGAGTTAACTGAAAAGCTAAACTTCGACAGTCATTCAAAGTACAACCAAATCGTCGTGATTCCATAGACAAAATGTGTTGCACCAACTCTTCTTCTTGCTCCGGAGAGAAAACCGGTATGTGACGCCCTAGTCCCTTTTTTGCCGAATTCTCTCGTTCGAGAGTCCGATTTGTAATTTTTTTTACTCTGGCTTCAATAGTTGTCCGAGGTATGCCAAATTATTTTGAAGCCTTAAGATAACCCAGTCTCCCTTCGAGAACCCCTTCCACCGCTTGACGCATACTTTCCTCATTCCAAGACTGCCGATCAGTTTTTCTTTTATATTTTCCTCCCTTTTAATAAGCCTGAAACAAAATAAAATAAAAATTCTCCTTAAAATTTATAGCGTTTGTGGTTGGACAAAATGGGATAGTATCCAGTTTGACCCGACCGCTTGGTATCCCGTTTTGCCCGACTGCACAATCCAAATTTCACAATTTTCACAAACGGAAATAGTTGTCATAAGCTCAAATGTCATGATGTATAGTCAATTATTTACAGAATCATAAAAAATACTCACCGTTATATATTTTGCTTGTTTAAACTAAAAAACTCTTAATTAACCACCCATAAAACTAAGTATTATAAACTTGCTTTTTCAAACTATCACAACTCGTCATAGAACAAAAATTAATCAGAACAACCACCTGCTACATTAAAGCAAACTGTATTTACAGCGATTAACACCACCAACCGTCAGAAAGCGCTGCTCATTTTCAAACAATGGCCGGTATCCTGTTTTATCCGACTATCCCGTTTTGTCCGACTCTCCTCTACATAACCTATCATCCTTATTTTAAATGGAATTTTTACTATGGAATTCGTTTCTACTCTGAAAAACAACCACTTTCTATTAAACAGGTAATGTAACTAAACTTAACCGTTTTTGAAATAATTCTACTTTTAAATAAATTATCATTTTTCGTCGTAGTTCAAAAATTTATTTTGAGGTTACTACCAAATCCATGAATTTGTAACGCCGCATGTAATTTGTGCAGACACTGATCATTTAAGAAATATTATGACTTATATAATTTTTATATAGGGTGTATCAGAAATATGAATTTATCGTTTTTTTCTTTCAAATGTAAGCAGCTATCATTAAACACAACACTCCGTATATTACTTCATTATTCGAAAAAAAATTGAAAGACCTATATTTTGTGTAATTAGCAAATTTTGTCTGTCTGCAACGGTTTTTGAAATACTTACAATCCTAAGGCTTTTATTTTAATTCTTCAAGGTGTAATAAATGTGCACCTTATATAATATTATGTACATTTTATGTCATATCTACCTACCTGGACCTTTTAAAAAAATATAGTGCACTGCACTGGACTTTCTTTTGGTTTGTCTATCAAAAGTCGGTATATTTTTTTGATATTTATTAAAATAAAAAAGATATTTGAAGCCCTGAAGCTTGAAAATGCAACAACCTACTGAAGATCTGATTGAACCATGGTTAGTTTAATCAAAAAATAAGTCATGACATCTTAACTACTTTTTTTCTAACTCTTCTAGTTTTCGAGATACCTTGCAAAACTACCCATTTTGGGACACCCTGCACACTGACCAGAAAACGATCATAGCAGTTGCCAACCTTAAATAAATGATAAGATGTGTTGACTTTTGTATTACGTATGTGAGTGAGAATGTAATTTTATAAAAAAAACTTTTAATAGATATAACAATAATACTATGAAAAAAGAAACCTTTTTAAAAATCACGCTTACATTTACGCGTAAAAAGTGCACTAAAAAGGAGAAAATATTTTTTTTCTTTGCACCAAAATGTGATCAAAAATCTTTACGACTAAAAATAAAATCGTGGGGCGCTCATCATAATTCATTTCTCTCCGTCACATATTTATAATATATCTCGAAGAATTAAAATAAAAATCCTAAATTGCAAGTATTTCAAAAACCGTTGCAGATAGACAAAATTTGCTTATTGCAAGAAATGTAGTTCTTTCAATTTTCTTTCGAATAATGTGATAATATACAGAATATTCTATTTAAGATAAGATAGTTATTTACATTTAAAGCAAAAAGCTAAAAATTCATATTTCTTGTACACCATGTATAATATTTCTTCAAGGATCTATGTCTGCACTAAGTATATGCGGAGTTACAAATTCATACATTTGGTAGTAACCTCAAAACAAATTTTTGAAGTACGACGAAAAATGATAATTCTTTATCTAAAAGTGCAAATATATCAAAAACGGTTAAGTTTAGCTATACAACATGTTTAATAGAAAGTGGTTGTTTTTCAGTAGAAACGAAATCAGCAGTAAAAACTATACCATTCCACTTAAAATAAGAAGATAGGTTAAGTACCGCTGATGAGGAACACTGTATATGCGAAGATATTTTTATGCTATAGCGTGCTTGAATTCAAGCAAATTTTGTATAAAAAACTTTTTCTACTATGCACAGTATCATTAATACATACAGAAGTAGTGTCCAATAAACATTAAACCCGCATTTTACATTACGGGAATTTCAAAAACCGCTGGTAAATTATCTGCCGTAATGATTTCTCATATACGTAAATGTGTGCGTGCATGCGCGCATGCGTGAATGCGTGCGTGCGTGCGTGTGTGCGTACGTGTATGTGTGCGTGCGTGCGTACGTACGTGCATGCGTGCGTGCGAACACGTGTGCGTGCGCGGGTGCGTGCGTACGTACGTGCGTGCGTGCATGTGTGCGTGCGTCCGCGCGTGTGTGTGTGGGTGCGTGCGTGCGTGCGTGTATGCGTGCGTGTATGCGTGCGTGCGTGCGTGCGTGTGTGTGAATGTAGTTTGGAGCCACCCTAACACCAGAACGAAAATACCTACGTACTTAAAATGTTGTATTTAAGCTTGTTTTCATTTGCTGATTAGATTTTGAAAGAAATCCAGAGGGAGAGGAGGGCTTTATTAGGGGTGGTTTTTGGTTTTTATCAAATATTTCTAAAACAGTCGCATATTTCAAAGATATAATAATGCCTAGATACAGACCTTAAACATACCAATTAATTATGTTCTATGCAATTTTTTGATACGACGTGTAACTTAGTGGCAAAAAAATTCTTAATGTAGAATTCAAGTGCTGGTCCAAATTTTTCCATTATCTGGATACGATTAATTTTACAAAAAAAAGGGTAGACATATTTTTTAAAGAAAATTTTACGTAAGTTTTTTAATGTAAAGCGTAATAAATGTAAAAATTAGATAAGTATGATTGAAAATGCGTGGGTGCGTACGTGCGTGCGTGCGAGGGTGCGTGCGTGCGTGAGTGCGTGAGTGCGTGCGTGCGTGTGTGCGTGTCTGTGTGTGTGAGGATGTATGCTTATATCTACGATAACTCCAAAGCGAAAATACCTACGTACTTAAAATTTGGTATTTAAGTTTGTTTTCATTTGGCTTAGTGCTATATTTTTGGAGAAATTCAGCGGCGGAGAGGAGGAGTTTATTAGGGGTAGTTTTTGGTTTTTATCAAATATTTCTAAAACACTTGCATATTTAAAACATATAGAAATGCCTAGATATAGACCTTAAACATATCAATTAATTAAGTTCTATGGAATTTTTTGATACGACGCGTAATCTAGTGGCAAAAAAATTTCGAATGTAGAATTTTTTCATTATCTGAATAACGATTAATTTTATAAAAAAAGTGTAGACGTATTTTTTAAAGAAAATTTAATTTTACGTAAATTTTCTTTACATAGTTTTTTCATGTAAAACGTAATAAATGTAAAAAATAAATAAATATGATTGAAAATGCTGAAGCTAATTATCGATATTTTTATAGAAGCGGAGGGCTTTGAAACTTTTTTTTACGTTAACATGTATTTATGTCTATGAATCTCTATCTGACATGAAGTTTTAAACGTGATTCTGACATAGATTACATGTTTTTGTTATGAACGTATAAAAAAAGGTTGTATAGATATCCAAAACAAAAAATTGAAATTAAAATTGTTTCATTCGTTAGTATCTAGATGTATATTAATCTTTGTTTATCGTGAAGTTTTAACGTCTGTGTGATATAGATTATTAATTGATTTAGCGTTAATAATGTTGCCTATTTTCTAATGAACTTGTTGTATAATTATCCTAAAAAATATTATTAAAATGATTTCATTTCTTTTAATTTCCATTTTGTAAATTGTGAGGTCGTGTGGCCATTTTAATTATGTAACTTTTTAAAATTTGAAGCTATGAATTTTGTTCAGTTTCTAATCCCTAAAATGCCTCGCTACTGTTTGGATTTTGCTCATTAACGAACTTGACCTAGATTTTATGGAAAAGAATTTTTGTACCTAATTTCGTAAGGATGGCTTTAGTGGTTCAGAAGATATTCCGAACTCACACACAGTTACAGACAGACACGAAATTTTTTTCTAAAAATTTGTTTTTTATCGATAGCTTTAATGGTTCGAAAGATATCGGGTACACTCACACAGACACACAATCAGACACGAGATTTTATTTTCTGAAGAAGTGTGTTTCGTATTGTTTAGGCCATAAAACGCTGAGAAATGTAAAAAAAAGTGTTTGAAAATTTAAACCGAGTACATAGCTTTCTCTTTATACGTACGTATATGAGAAAGCAATTTACTGCACCCATAATTAAACTGAAAGAGGATTTGACATACAAATGACGTAGATCGGACCAAGTAAATAAAAAGATAACCCTTAGGGAATGTAAACCGGAAAACAACAACCATGTGACATGTTGCGTATAGCTTCTGCTCTACCGAAAATAAAAGAATGAAAAATTGAAAATAAAATTGTTTTTGTTTGCTTTTGGTAAACATAATTGAAAATCCAGATTTGCAATCTTATGTATTTAACTTATAGATCTTTAACGTATTATAGACGAAAGTAGAATACATTTTACAATATATGGGTTCTGTGTTATAGAAAATCTATATCTCTTGTTATGAGGGTGATATAAATTATTATCCACTAGATTTACATATAATACTGGAGGTGTAAATATCGATTGGGCAGTCCTTTAGCACATATTATCCCAAATATGTGACTTAAATATAATAAATACTTTGCACCCCCTTAGCAACCTAAAGTGTTTGTTAAAATACAACAAACTACACACTTTGATAATTAACTAAGTAGGACCCATAAATCTTTAGAGCAGTTTTGCTAAATTGACAAATTTTTGTAAGACCTGGTAATAGTTATGTTAAATCTGAACTTCACGTTAAAAATGTATTGAATTTAATGAAATTTCTAAAAAGAGAGAAATAAACCCCAACCAAAATTAATTATTAAATGCACACCAGCGCGAATTTACTCCTTTAAAACGTCAAAACCTAAAAGTAAAGCTCTTTAAAAATCTTCCTCATAAAAAAACGTAAAGCATTGTTCAAAGAGAATGAATCGTCAACATTACTGAGTTATCACACAATTTTTTTTCAGGTTTTTAGAGATCTAAATTGCTCAGAAATGATTTTGAATTTTCACACATGGTTTGCAATTAAGATAAACAATCTTAAAGTGCCATTATTATTAAATGTCACCTTAAGCGATTTTAATAAAAACAGGCGATTTTAAAGTTTGGATAGTTCAGAAACAATTTTTAGTTTCGAAACATCCTTTGCAGATACGAATTTCTCGTATAAAACTGAACAATTATTTTGATGTTATTATAAGTTTTTGTTGCGAACGAATAAGTTCAAAGGTAAATATGTAATTAAAAATTGTTATTAATTTTATTAAATGCATAAATAAAAAGTTTACCTCGAGTAGGATTTGAACCTACGACCTGTACTTTTTACAAAGTACAGGTCGTAGGTTCAAATCCTACTCGAGGAAAACTTTTTATTTATGTATTTATTAAAATTAATAATAATTTTTAATTAATTATTTTGATGCTTTACACATCTATGATCTGTAAGAAAACATAATTTAAAAGTGTGGCTTTTAGGTTGTAATGTGTAAAAATCGATATTAAATTAAATATCACGTGGTCTAATAGTTTCTTGTATTAACTGTAATGAAATTAGCGTATAAATGATGTAAATTGGCATAGTAGTGCCACCTAGGCGATTTCTACGGTTTCTTACGGTTTTCAAAATCGTTTAAATAAAGTTATTTGCTTCGTCTGCTGATTACCGCTAGAGGGCAGTATCTGTACTAAATAACAATTTGGGAATAAAAATGGCTTTATTTTGACATATACCTACAATGTCAATAAAATTTGGTAACAATGTGATCTGATAAAATAAAATTTTCCGAAAACGTTCTACAGTGTGATTGTGAAAAGCCATTTTGGTGAAAAGTAAAGAATTCTCAGAAAAATTCCCTCTTTCTGATTTAATAGATGGCATCATCATTTCCAAAAGAGAAATTTTCTAGTATAAAGTAGTTCTACATATTATAATACTAATCGCTATTTTGTGGCGGACATATAAGAATTTTGTTTTCACTAAAGGAGTAAGCTAACCGCATTTCTACAATTCCTTTGTAATTTTTTAATTTCTTTCAGTGCCGTGATATTATAACTACCTAAATAGCTACTCTCAAGATTGATCGTTAACCATATTCGTTAATAGACCAAGTAGAGCTCGCCTTTAATCTAAAGAGACACAGAAGTGTTATCCGATCAAATTAAAATTACTTACCTTACCTTAATTTATCTCCTGGATTTTGGCTTGTCAACTTTAGCTCCTCGTTCAGCTTCGAGTTTTTTTGAGTACGTCAATTCTTCCTGATATTGATGTTTCGTTTGTCTGGAAGGAACCTTATGTTATGCGGAAGATAGAAATCTCTTTTCACTAACCGTTTTACATTGCTGGTGGTTACGGTGATGGAATCTGGCAGCACATTCCCTAATGGTGACCACTCGAAACACTTATGACCTGTGCTAGTCATGGATCTGCATTAACCAGGACAAGTTTGATTAGCATCCGGGTCGAAAGCGCAACTACCCGTTTCACCTGGTCAGTTATCCATTATCGCATGTGTTAATTACTTTCGTATATAAAATTTACATGTGTCAGAAATTGTCTTCTCCAGTGGTCGATATAGATTCTACAAAATGCTAAGGTTGATGAAATTAATGATACCACCGAAATCATAATGAATTACTTACCTTTGTTTAGGAAGCTGTCTTCTACAGTTTTTGTTGTTAGTATAACCTCCATAATGCGTACGTCGTTTGTAGATATTACAGGCAAAGTTACATTGTGATATTTTAATATTAACGGTTGACTTATGTGGTAATATTTAATTTTTACCTTCCATTCTGCATATATCAGTAGATATAGGAGCTTATGCAATCATTTTTTGTTGCCACTGAATTGATTATTACCTCAAAGCTCGTAACATCTGTATGTATGAGTGTGTGAGTGTGTGTGTGTGTGTGTGTGTGTGTGTGTGTGTGTGTGTGTGTGTCGTGCGTGCGTGTGTGTTTGTGCGTGAGTGTGTGTTATTATTACTTTTTTTTGTTATGGGGGTCAACTACTGGGTTATTGCCCACGTTCTGTTCATTTTGATATCTATGCGATGTAATTAGCGCCTTATGCAACTCTGTCTTGTGGCCTTTGCCCATATTTCGCCATACAAATTTATCGTTTTTAGGTACTTGAGGAGTTGTTGAATTTTTGTTCTTTTCATTTCTAGAGCTTCTGTCGTTGAATTTGGTAGCTTGCACTCTTTCCTATAAGTTTCTAGATTATTACACTCTTCAATTACATGGTGTTCCGCAATAATGGCAAATCGGATTTTGTGACTTTGTTAATAAATGAGGGTGACTTAGGTTTGAGTGTCCTATTCTAAGGCGCGTTAGGGCTACTGAATCTCTACTTGACATTGGAATGTATTTTTTACGATTACTTGTTATAGGTATATGTTGTTTTAGGTGTTTATTTTCTTCAGTCCACTTTTGTTGCCATAAATCAAGAATTTTGTTTCTTATGTAGTTGTCGCTCAGCTGCTCGCGTTTAAGTTTCTGCATTTCACATGTCTCTGCTACGATGTTGTATGTGGGTGGATTTAGATTTGCATCTCGAGGTTTTCTTTGTATAACAAGATGGTTAAAATGGTTCTTGTTGATTAAAATTTTTGAAGTGTATCTTATTGCAAGCCACATCCTCCTGAAATGTAGAGTGAGTACTCCGGATTCAACGCAAAAGCTACTGCATGGACTTGTTGGATAAGGTCCTATTGCGTACCTTAATGCAATGTTTTGTATGATATCTAGTTTCCTTAACCTAGTCTTGTAGGCGGAGTTGTACACTATGCGGCCGTAATCCATTATTGATAGTACTATTGTTTTGTATAGCCGTTGTAGAACTTCTTTATCTGCTCTCCATTTACAGTTGGCCAAAAGTTTTATTATGTTTAATGATTTTCCTGTTTAAATTTCAAGCTTTTCTATGTGATGTTTCCATGTGAGCGAATTGTTTAGCTCCATTCCCATAAATTTTACGTTATCGACACATTTGATTTGTTCGCCTTTTATATCTTCTGCTTGCTTTACTATCTCGTTATGCCTTGCATAATTCGGATGTTTTCAGATTGTCCTATCTTGCTTGACATGTATATTGCGATATCGTCCATGTACATGCAGCGGCCTATGTCTGGATTTAACGTCCGTGTGATATCGTTTAGGGTTATTATAAAAAAAGTCCCGGTAATTGGTGAGCCGTGTGGTATTCCGTTTTCTAAGACATGTCTGGATGATAGACTATCACCTACTCTTACCTGAAACTTCCTATCACTCAGAAACGATTTAATAAAGAACGCCATAATTCCTTTTATTCCCCAATTATAAATTTTTTGTAGGATGGGGTACCTCCACACGGTATCAAAGGCTTTCTCTATGTCAAATATGACAGCAGTAAGATGTTCTCTGTCTAAAAAGGATTCCTCGATCTTTGTAGTAATGTTTAAGATATTGTCACTTGCAGAATGTTTTTCTGCAACCCGCTTGATAACTATTTAACAAATTATTATCCTCCATTAGTTTTACTAATCTCCTGTTCACTATTCTTTCAAGTAACTTTCCCAAACAACTTGTGAACGACATTGGGCAATAGCTTCCTGGGCATAGACGGTGATCGTTAGGATTCGCAATTGGACTTATAGTAGAGGTTTTCTATAGTTGGGGATAGTATCCTTCGCTCCATATTTTATTAAAGAGGAATAACAAATCTCGTAGGCCGGTAAGAGGTAAGTTCCTAATCATCGCGTTTGGGATATTATCTATTTCTGCGGGTGAATTTTTGAGTTGTAATTTCTACGTTGTAAGCTTGTTATGGTGTTTAACCTTAGGGTAAGATTTGGGATGGCTTTGGTTACTTACTGCTTTAAAATAATTTGCGTAGATTTCCGCAACTTCATGAGAGTGCGATACTGTGTCTTCTCCTTGTTTTAACTTGGGAAGTTGCAGTTCCTTAGTTTTTCCAGCAATGGCACGTACTTTTGTCCAAATTTCGGTTGGTGGTGTGCTTGATCGGATGGTGTTTACAAAAAGGTGATATGATATTGTCTGGGCTTTTTTAATTTCTCTACGAGCAACGGGCCTAAGTCTCTTAAACTTTACCATGTTCTCCAACGTAGGACTTGATGAAAATATTTTAAGCGCTTGCTTACGTTCTTGTATAGCCTTTTTCAAGGTTCCACCAAGGAACTGCTTTTCTCTTCATAGAATGTTTTGTTTTAGGAACTATACCCAATTACTATTATTATTATTATTATTATGATTATTATCTGGTATACCTTTTATGTACATCCCATTTTTAAACTATTACAATACAATTACATGTATCATAGAGCAATGATAATTGACATTTAAAAAATATATATATATATATATATATATATATATATATATATATATTTATATATATATATATATATATATATATATATATATATATATATATATATATATATATATATATATATATATATATATATAAATTATACTTTTATAGGTTCGTCCATTTTAGCTAATTATTTTCAATAGAACAGAGAACTTTGTTTACGCACCACTTTTTTTTTTAAGTTTTCCACTGAGTTTTTCTCTGTGCCAAGCAAATTCTTGTAATATTCTACTTTTTAAATTCAATAAAAAGTTTTTTCGGAAGGGTTGAGTGTTTGTTCCATTCTTTGTTTCACTTACGGTCGCATTGTATTTTGTGTACTTACTTAAACTTATTAT
Organism: Vesta saturnalis; assembly: GCA_036346205.1. NCBI lineage: Eukaryota > Metazoa > Arthropoda > Insecta > Coleoptera > Lampyridae > Vesta > Vesta saturnalis. Next base: position 87,759 of record JARFJB010002075.1, read on the forward strand.
ATAGTTACACAGCTCGTGTTCCGTTGTACCCTCCCGGATGCCGCACACGGTGTCTGTATTGGTTATATCATTTATTTTAAGTATTTCTTTTAACATTTACATCACTATAGTCCACACCGGTGTCGTTTTCTCACAATTTAGAATCATGTGAGTAGCATCTGCTTTCTCAGTTAAACAGTACACACATCTATCGGTATGTCGTGTGTTTGCACGGTTCAAGGAAACGAAATCCGCCAATCGGTTTTCAGCAAATCGCCAAGGAATTTTGGCGATAGACCCTGATGTGCGCTTGTTAAAAAAGGATGTCCAATACGTCGTATTTGAATTCCAATAATTACTTAGAATATTACTTTCACCCGTGTTGAAGTGCATTGCAGTTAACTTTTGAAGGAGCTTTTTCCGAGACTTAGTGTTCAATACATGCCACTTACTATTGTACTTAAGAGTTAAGCAATTTTTTTCAGGAGGATTATTTCTGTCTATCTCTGGATACTGATTTATGAAACACTCCTTAATTTTTCGGTAATGCATTACTAATTGACGCTTTAAAAACTCTGGAGATGTTTGTAATTCCGATATTAGAAAGCTTTCGTCTATCCACACCCCATTTTTTATAAAATCACTTAATAGAGTAAACTCAATTTTCTCTCAAGCGTTAATAAATATTGGCGGAACTGTCTTTTTTATTAACATTGACGTGATCGTTGGAATTGCTGCTATGTCTATGTTTTGTGGGGCTAGCTGTGCGTCTTGGATAACCTTTATCAAGTCAAGCATTAACATAGTGTTTGTCTGTGTGTATAAGTGTGTGCGCGTGCGCGTGCGTGTGCTTGTGCGTGTATGTGTGCGTGTGCGTGTGCGTGTGCGTTTGCATGTGCATTTGTGTGTATGTGTGCGCGCGTGTGTGAGTGTGAGTATGAGTGTGAGTGTGGGTGTGAGTGTGAGTGTGAGTGTGAGTGTGAGTGTGGGTGTGAGTGTGAGTGTGAGTGTGAGTGTGAGTGTGAGTGTGAGTGTGAGTGTGAGTGTGAGTGTGAGTGTGAGTGTGAGTGAGTATGTGTGTGTGTGCGTAGGTGTGCGTGTGTGAGTGTATGTATGTTTGGATACGTGTTGCTAATGTAACTTTCAAATGCTGCATCAACTTTAATAAAGGTAGTCTTTACAAAGGTTTGAAGTTAAATTCAGCGTATGTTCGGTTACGTTATTTGATTTTTGTTTCAAATAAGAAATAAGTATGGTAAACAGTTAGTGTAGCTATGTCACTTTTAGGTCACAGGGGGAAATTATTTATGTAAGTAAGAGGTATACCTACATGAAATTTACACAAGAGTAAGTGAAGAATGTGGTGGTTCATGTCTTGATTAGTATTAGTTTCTTAAGTGGTTCTTGTCTCGGCTAAGTGTATCTCTCTAAATGGTTTCTTAGTTAACGTGAAGTTTCAGAAATGAAGATTGATATCCGCACTAAAGTAGAGTGCATGTCTCTAAGCGAAAGCAAAGGCGGTTCATATCTCGGGTAAGTAAAAGTTCATTAAAAAGGTTTAGGCCATAAGGATTCTTGTGCGTCTCCGCTAAAGAGTTTGCCTTGTCTAATGGAAAAATAAGGATAAAACGATCCTTTCAGTCGATAAGTAGGGCGATACACAAGTAAACAATCTACGAACAGAATATCTGTTTGCACACCATGGTAGCTGTTCTCTCTACACCCTGCACTAATTCCTATCTGTTCTTTGTACACCCTGTAGAAGATGTGTTAACTGTGGTATTTACCAATGGCTCGTTAATCTCTTGAATACCTTAACCGAAAACCTTACACAAGAAATGAATTGATGTCCCCTTGATCTATAAATAGAAGCACACAGGATTAAATTAGTGGATGTATATTTTGCAAATTACACCTTGTCAAATAAAAATAGCTCCATGACCAACCATGTTATAAAACTATTTCGAGCGCAAGAAAGCCGAAAACTATCGCACACCTAAGTTCTTCTTGTACATGAAGGTCAATACTGTGAATGTCATCATAACTAGAAATTTTTCTAAACAATCTCTAACAGCCTGACTAAAGGAAGGGTATTTTATAATTCTATAAATTCCAACGCATTCCACGTACTTTATCGCGATGAATTAAAATTGAACACTATTGATTACACGTTTTAAAATTATAAGAGCATCTACGCAGTGAGTTATAAAATATTGAAGTCACCATATCGTTTATTAGAGAAAGTTAAGTTGTCTGTTCCGAAACATGAATCTAGATTGTTAAATTAAACTAATGAAACATTTTATGTAACTTCCACAAATTGGTTATATGTAACTCCGCAGAATTCTAAAATGTCGCTATTCTACCGTCGACCAGCTGAAAACGTTTTACTATACACTGAATATAACTTCGGTGGGCGAAACTTATTTTATAAATTACTCTATGTTCCAACGTGAATACATGTAGTTACTTTAAATTGTAAGCGCTACTATTTGACATTTCTACTTCTCAAAAACAGGTAGCAAACAGAAGCATACAGTGACGTGCTTATGTAAGCACAAAAATTTCTCGTGTGCAAATACTCATTTACGTGACGAGAATGCCAAATTAATACAACCCCTCACTCTCCTTTGTGCACCTTGTACAAGATGTGTTAACTGTTTCATGTTCACCGATGACTCGTTAATCTCTTGAAGACCTTAACCAAAAAACTGACATAAGAAATAAATTGCCCATTGATCTAAAAATGTAACCACACCAAATTAAATTCGCCGAATGAATCAATCTCAAATATCTAAAAAGTTATACCTGCCGAATAAAAGTAGGTCCATGATAAGGTTGATATATGTTCGAAGTTGCAGCCATTAAAAACCCAGCTCTAAAATGATACCCAAAGCAAGTTGTGAAGACGATGTTACAGTCTGTCATGAGTGCAGGGTAACTAATACGAATCCTAATTACAGAAGTTTCCTACCAAAAAGCGCCATTCCTAAAGATCATACCTGATAACATGAATGTATAAAAGGTCTGAATATAAGACTTTCTTGTGTTGTACTTTTCTGTAAAAGTATTAAGAGTATCTCCAAATAGAATGATAAATCAAATTCCTAAAAATTGGACCACTGTATAGAAAAACAACATTATGTGCTCTGTGCATAAAAATAAATTTAATGTAATTATCCGTAACTATTGTAGAATAGATGAGCACTCTTTTCATTATCTATCTATCATTACCCATTGGATTGTGTGTACATCTACAATATTCGCGAATTCATATATTCATTACAAACTCATTTTTCATTTTGATGTTTTATAGTTCTTCTTTTTTCTAACCAATCGTAATTGTGTTTACTTTTTCAAATTCTCTACTAATGTTTTGTGTATAACAGTATCCTATATAATTTATTTAATTTATACAGTTTTCTACTCGAAAGAAAACACATTTGCCATATTAATACATCTCTACATTTCCATCTACAGGTTTTTATGATTTTTAATATGAAGACTTTCCTAGGTTACCTTTTTCTAATATACATACCAAATTTTTATGTATTATTTTATATTATTTCCTATTTATAAAGTTTACATATTTTTAACCGATTCTCTTTCTTAATAATGCAATTTTTAATAACCTTGTTTCGAACAGTAGTTATAAAATGTAATAATGTTTACCAATTTGTTAATTAGTAGTTGTTTATTTATTTTATTAAAAAAAACGCAAATTATCTGGATATTATCATTTAGAGAACAACTGAAAAACGAGCTACTAGGACGATTTTTACTTTTTATCTCTCAAACGGTGTGTTTTCGAAAAAAAGACTAGATATCTTTTTTATTCAAAATTGAATGGAGATTAAATATGTGATTTTTATTTTGAGAAAAAGCAGTGCCGTACGTTTTTTTTTCTTTAAAAATATTCAAGGTAGTGTCCGTACGGACGCCACTGTTGAGACTAAAAATTATATTTTTATCACAAGACATTAGTTGGTTGAAGTGAACAACGCCTACAAAACTTCAATAAAATGCATCAAGCGGTTTAGGAGAAATTAATAAATTTTTTACAAAATATTAAGACCCTGTATTTCTTTAATATATATATATATATATATATATATATATATATATATATATATATATATATATATATATATATATATATATATATATACAGGGTTGGGAAAATTTGGAAACCCTTATTTCTGGCTAAACTATTGATTGTATCAAAAAAGACCTTCACAAAAGTTAATGTAAATTTTATGATCTATTCAGTGGCGTACTAGGATTTGCAGCAGCTACGCCAATGTTCGAGATATGACGTCATCGATAGTTTTTTTTAATGGGCGACTCTGTATATTTTCGCATTTTCAGATATACCGTTTTTCTCCAATTATAATGATATATGGTTTGGTAGGTATGCGACTTGTCGTTTTTTAAATATTAAATAAAATAATACAATGAAGAGGATACATATTATTTAGTAATTTTAATGAACTTTTTATTTACAACAAAAATTGAGCGCTTCATATTGAGAAAATATTCATAGTAAATGCTCAAACTGGAGACCTTCAGCACCTTGACAGTGTCAGCAAAGGCTGTTACGGAGTTTTGAATTGCTTGCTGTGATATTTCTTGCACAGCCACCCTAATCCGGTCTTCCACTTCTTCTAACGAGTGAGGTATGGTTTTATACACAATAGATTTTAAATGACCCCATAGAAAATAGTCTAGAGGACTTAAATCTGGCGAACGCGATGGCCACTCAATATGTCCTCTTCGACCTATCCATCTCCCCGGAAATATTTCATTAAGATATTGACGCACGTCAACTCTATAATGAGGCGGAGCACCATCCGGTTGGTACCAACTTTCATTTGAGGGTCGTTCAGGATTCTCCTGGTTCGGAAATAAACGAACTAATGCTGGAACAATTTGCTCCTGCAACAATTGTAAATACCGAATAGCATTTAAATTGTCTCTCAAAAAGAATGGTCCAATTATGTGTCCTCTGATTATACCCGCCCATACACTTAATTTTTGAGGATATTGGGTGTGACCTTCTTTCATCCAGTGAGGATTGTGGTCAGACCAATAGCGGCAGTTATGTCGATTGACACAACCATTCAGTTGAAATGTTGCTTCATCTGAAAAGACAATATTATTGAGAAAATTGCCATTCATTTCAATGTGATCCATTATTGACTGGCAAAACTGCATTCTTCTCTCAGGATCATCTTCATTAAGTTCTTGTACTAAATGCATTTTATACGGATGGAGATGATTTGTGGATAATATCCTTCTTACCGATCTACCGCTAATATCGTGATGTAAAGCCAGTTTTGGTACTGAAGTTATCGGTTCTACTTGCACATCAAGAATAATATCAAGTGCCATATCTTCATTTGTAGCCGATTTACTTCGACCTGATTTTGGCCAGTTTCGTGAAATTTCCGCACAATCTTCGAAACCGTTGATTTGGAAATGTGAGGATTTCTCTCCGGAAATGTTGCATTAAAAATAGCACATGCATCTTTTAAAGATCTCTGCCTGTCTCCAAATCCAACTATCATTAACAACGAAATACGCTCACGTTCACTTAATTCAACCATGATTAGAAAACAATACTAATACTTTACACCGAAATTATCTGACGGAATTAACAGTAACTGACAATAACACAAAATATTTGAGCTATGTTACAGAAATAACCATGGCAACAACAAAAAAAAACGAATATTTTTTATTAGATGGTACAGCGACAGCGATCTCTTATTTTATTATTTTATTTAATAATTAAAAAAACGACAAGTCGCATACCTACCAAACCATATATCATTATAATTGGAGAAAAACGTTATATCTGAAAATGCGAAAACATACAGGGTCACCCATTTAAAAAAACAATCAATGACGTCATATCTCGAAAATAGGCGCAGCTGCTGCAAATCCTAGTACGCCACTGAATAGATCATAAAATTTACATTAACTTTTGTTAAGATCTTTTTTTGATAATATCAATATTTTAGCCAGAAATGAGGGGTTTCCACACATTTGCCCAACCCTGTATATATATATATATATATATATATATATATATATATATATATTTACATTTATGAACGCTTTTAAGAATTTCAAAGTGCAGTACTTAACTTGAAAAAACTTTTAAATTAGTTTTAATTTACTACAAATGTAATTATCACCTTTGTATTACTAATAATTAGAATTATTGCTAAGGTTACACTCCCGTGAAAGTGAATTTTCAGAAGAGTTATCAAAAATCTATGATATATATATATATATATATATATATATATATATATATATATAATATGTTGAGATGATTTAAATTACATTCGTGTAGCTATGTAATTCACATAGCGAATAATTTCATTAATTTGTACAAATGGTACATTTCGTTATATATAATATTAGATAAGAATGATTGATTAACATTGAGATGGATGTAAATTTAAATAATTCATAATAAAATGTTAAAATAATTATAAACATATTACATTTAAGTATAGGGTATGCTAGTTATCGTTATGCATTAAATTAAGTTCATATTTAGTTAGTAAGTTTATTTAAACATAATGTTCCCTAATGACATGAGGTACAGGTTGTAGATTACAAAAATAATGTTAAAAACTAGGATTAGGCATGTATCAATGTCACAATTTCAATGTACGCAGCCAAGAATTATGAAAACGTTCGTGTTAGTGCGATAAACGTATATAAGTGCTAAAATTACATAAAAACAGAATAAATACATTGGTGATTAACTATAAAACATAAACAAGCCAGCAGTTCTGGAATTATTGTGATTAATCAACATTTACAGACCTTAAATTAGTGATTTGTAACAATTCGACACAAGTCTCAGAAGAACTTATAAACCTATAAAAGTGTGAGAATAAATTAAATTAAGACATAAACATTAAGAATATACACTTTCACAAACATTTAAAGTGCTTAAAAGTGTAAAATTATACATTCAAAATTATAATATTAATTTGAGGTTATGTTATTTCCTCACACAAAAATTATGTAAAAGTTGTTATAGATTGAGACAATTCGTTCAAAATAAATTATAAGAGGTAAAAAATAGTAAAGTAGCCTCAATTTCAAGTCACAATTCAGTATATTTCTAACTATTTTGCCAAATTTAGTTTCTAAGGGTGTTTGAAAATTTCAAATTGGCCCTAGGCATGTAAAAGATGAATATTTATATGTAGTAGTATCCCATATTCATGTGGAAATCAA
>JARFJB010002075.1:700000-922500 GCA_036346205.1 Vesta saturnalis
TTTGTGCTAAAATTCCAAGGAATATTTTTTTCCCAGAAATTACAAAAGAACCTATCTTTTGTAATTTCTGAGAAAAAAATAAAATTCCAAAAATTATTTTTTTTCTCAGAAACTACAAAAGATAGGTTGGTAGGAGTCTTAATAAAAGTCATCACAAATATGTCATAAAATCCAAAATGAAATAAAAATAGGGTATTGCATTTAAAAATTGAAGTGAGATAGCGCCACCTGGCGGTGATGGGCGTTGATTCAAATCTTGTGCCAACAAATGTCGCCTTGGAAGATATTTACAAAGTGGGTGGGTGTGGTGGGTGGGTGGGTGGGTGGTGTGGGTGGGTGGGTGGGTGGGTGTGTGTGTGTGGTGTGTGTGTGTGTGTGTGTGTGTGTGTGTGGTGTGTGTGTGTGTGGTGTGTGTGGTGTGTGTGGTGTGTGTGTGTGTGTGTGTGTGTGTGTGGTGTGTGTGGTGTGTGGTGTGTGTGTGTGGTGTGTGGTGTGTGTGTGTGTGTGTGTGTGTGTGAGTGTGTGTGTGTGTGTGTTTAGGTGCGTGTGTGTGTGTGAGTTTGTGTGTGTGGTGTGTGTGTGTGTGTGTGGTGTGGTGTGTGTGTGGTGTGTCGTGTGTGGTGTGCGTGTGTGCGTGTGTGCGTGCGTGTGCGTGGTGGTGCGTGGTGCGTGCGTGCGTGGTGCTGTGTGTGCGTGTGTGCGTGGTGCTGTGTGCGTGTGTGCGTGTGTGCGTGTGTGCGTGTGTGCGTGGTGCGTGGTGTGCGTGTGTGCGTGGTGCGTGGTGTGCGGTGTGCGTGTGTGCGTGTGTGCGTGTGGTGTGTGGTGTGTGGTGTGTGGTGTGTGGTGCTGAAGACCAGCGAATCCGATTCACGGAGAAACCGAGAATGTGGCTTACATACGTGGACGATACTTTCGTAGGTTGTCAATACGGCAAGCATAAGCTAGATAAGTTCCTAGATCATCTAAATAGCCGCGCACCCTCCATAAAATTTACAATGGAATTGGAGTTGGAACAAAATCTGCAATTCTTGGATGTACTTGTACTCAGGAACGACAACACTTTCACGCCATGTGTATATAGGAAACCTACCCACACGAGGAGGTACCTACACTACAACTCCAATCACCACAAACACGTAAAGTTAGGCGTGGTAAAATGTTTGTACCATAGAGCAAAACAATATTCTCAAAACCAAACGACCTCAACAAAGCAAAAGAAAATATCGCTAAACACTCCAAGAGAAATGATTACCGCGATCTAACACTTACCGTAAACAGGGAAAGGGTAACAAAAAAACAGGATCCTAAATATACAGCGATAATGCCATATATACAAGGTACCTCAGACAATATACGAAGGATAAGCAGCAAATACAAGTTACGCACTGTCTCCATATCGACCAGAACGCTCAGACGAATACTAACCAAAACCAAACCACACAATGAAGATCAGAATTCCAAGAACTGTGGTTTTCGTGGTGATACAACATACCATGCGAATGCGGCAGATCATACATAGGAGAGAGCAGTAGAACACTGAAAGTGAGAGCAAAGGAACATAAGAACAACGTCAGCAAGGGTGAAACTCAAAGAAAAAAAATCAAGAATAGTCGAACAAGTCTGGAACGAAGACGACCGTATCCAATGGGATAACATACAGATATACAGATTGAGGCAAAGGACGAAAACACAACTCGTCGGAAACTCAAAGAAGCCACATTCATTGCACTAGCAGAAAATTCAATAAGCCAAAGTAGTGTGGAAATGGAACCCATGTGGATAATGAGCGAAGAGCTTAAGCGCAAATTACCTGTGCAATAAGTTACAGCGCATGCCCAATAAATTTCTGCGCCACCACGGGAAAGATTATTATATATATATATATATATATATATATATATATATATATATATATATATATATATATATATATATATATATATATATATAAATTCTAAAAAATGTATATTGGATTACTCAGTGACTCAGCGCTAAAGTGAAAAGTGAAAGGTACCAAGTTCGAAGCTGAGAGTAATCATGTGCTTGGAAAAAAATCATAACATATGAATTCGACTCAAGCGCGAAAACAGTCTTTCTCAGGACGCAAGCAGAGTCCGCTTCAGAAACGTCGCGCTCAAAAATCTACTAATGACTCGATACTACTATATTAGTTCTTCTTTGGTTATAGGTAGTTCAGTATTTTTACCGTACTTTTGTTTTTGACAACTACCACATTTATTCACAAATTCCCTACATCTTTATTAAACCAAGTACTTAGCTTTTTTTGGGTTGTTTAATGATGCAATTTTGTATTTGTGTTATACAAATCTAAACGTTTCGATAACACTTACCGTTATCGTCCTCAGTAGTAATAAAATATTTTAGAAATGATTAAGATGTTGAAACAATTTTATGGAGTGTAAAAATTGAAAACGCAAACGTGAGCCTGCTATTAATATAACAGTTTAATAAACGTATAAAGTCAATTACGGAATGCAATTTTAGTAAAAAATAACTAGATCCTTCATAAATTAAATATTATAAAACTGCCTTGAAGATGACAAATCAGAACACCCTCTAACGGTCGAAAGCTGACATTGAAAGCTCTCATAAATTCATTTTCTGATGCAAATGTAAAGTTGTAAAAAACTAGAATTTGAAATTGATCAAAGCATTGACAAACAGAAACTTGAAAACAGCTAAATATCTATTATTATAATTTTTAATTTTTTAACTAAATATCTAGTCAAATCTAACAAAAAAATAGCTTTGTTTGTAAATGTAAGTGTTATTTGACTGTGATAACACAATGTAGTACGTTTAATGTAATCTTTAGTTTTAATTTTAATTCCAACTACCTCTGTTAAATTATATTGCTGTGGTAATAGTTCGTAAAGTATTTACTTCAAGGTCTAGGAAAAAACACCGCAAAAAGCCTACTCGATATAATCATGTTAATGATCTTATTCTTGACAATACCTGCAACTGTAGCATCTGCAGAACGCAGTTTTTTGAAGATGACGTTCATAAAAAGTACTTGCGAAATCGAGTTGGTCATGATCGCTAGCTTTACTTAACACAGAAGCACAATGAGTCTAGAAGTTGTCTTTTGGCTCACTTATTCCTTTTAACCTTCGGATGACCAAGTGTGGTCACATAGTGACCCCACAGATGATATTTTTATTGTATTTCTTTCAGTTCACATTTTTTGGCTTCAATTATTTTTTTAGCTGACTTTTCCACCTTTCCCCAAGTTGTTATAATGTATTTACTTTAAAGTTATGCATACTTCCCTAAAAGTTTTGTTAAAGACCCCATGTGGCCTTCCGTGTTATAAAAAATTTCGATTTTGCAACTTAGTCTGAGCATAATTTCGAGTAGATTTTACAAATGAGTCTTAATTGTACCTTAATCACAATGTTCCAAAGAATTCAGTAATTGAATAATTATACTTATCGCAAAGTTATTTCGAAACGTAATTAGGAATAAGATCTAATCTAATTACCATATAATTACTTTTGCTGATTGATAATTTGGAAAATTATTTGTGTTTAGTTCATAATTTATCGATGTCGCGTAAAGATCTTTCCGCTACCGAACTTGAAAGATTGGCAAATGAATTTGCTGCTGATGTTTCTAACGAGTTGCAATCGGAGAGTGAAGACTTGTTACTTGAAGACAGTGATGTTGACCGTGCGGATATTGGTAACCATTCATCTGACAATAGCGATAGCGAACCACCTGACAATGAAGACATAAATACGACTGTGACCAAAGATGGTACCTTGTGGTCAAAAACCAAACCATCCGTAAGGCGACGACCATCAAGAAATATTATAACGAAGAAACCTGGACCTACAAATTATAGTGAAGGTATAGTTACACCTAAGGAGGCTTTCCAGTTACTTATAACTGATGAAATGTTGGACATTATAATTCAAGAAACCAACAGCAGAGCTTTGAAAGAACATGAATGGAGAAACGTAAGTCTTGTTGAAATGAAAGCATTTATAGGTCTATTGATAATTGCTGGTTCACTGAAAGCATGCCAAGAGCCAATTCTAGAATTATGGAGTCATCGAAATCCTGCATTACAGCGAACAATTTTTTCTGCTACAATGTCCCGAAACAGAATGAAAGAAATATTGAGATTTGTTAGATTTGACAATATAAATACGAGACCGGAACGTCGAGAAAAAAGTAAATTAGCAGCAATTGAAGATATATTTGATATGTTTACTTTGAACTGCAAGAAAGCATATATACCGAATAGTGAAGTTTGCATTGACGAACAGCTTGTTCCATTTCGTGGCAAGTGTCCGTTCCGTGTTTACATAAAATCAAAACCAGCCAGGTATGGAATAAAAATATGGACACTATGTGACGTGGAAAATTCTTATTGCTGGAACACGCAAATTTATTCAGGAATGCTAAACAATTCTCCAGAGAAGGAACAGGGCAAGCGGGTTGTTTTAGACTTGGTGAAAGATTTGTCTTCCGGCTATGGAGTTACCACCGACAATTTTTTACATCCCTTGCTCTCGCACAAGAATTATTGAAAAAAGGAAAAACCTTAAACGGAACAATGCGGCAAAACAGAAAAGAAGTTCCTCAGGAATTCCGTCCAAATAGACAAAATGCTGCTTATTCAACGCAAGCTTTATATTCACAAAGTGCTATGATGATTTCCTATGTTCCCAAGAAAAATAGAAGTGTAGTTTTACTATCAACACAACATTTTGATTTGTATATATCAGACGAAACAACTAATTTCAAACCAGGTATCATACTTGACTATAACAGGTGCAAAGGAGCTGTAGATTCCTTGGATCGCAAGGTTGGAGAATACTCGTGTTCTCGTAACACGAAGCGGTGGCCATTAGTTTTGTTTTTCCATATTTTGGAATTGGCAGCGATAAACGCCTTTATTTTGTTTACCCACAAGTATGATAATTACGAGAAGGGAAAAACTTTCAGAAGACGGTTGTTCCTTCAAGAGGTAGGGATGGAACTAGTAAAACCACTAATAGCTGAACGACAGCAGAAGACCGACAATAAGGTGATAAAATAGAAACAGGTGCGAAACGTGGTCGTTGTGTTATGTGTCCAAGGCACCTCGACAAGAAAATAATGAACAAATGTGATAGATGTAAACGGTTAACTTGTAAAAGTCATGTTACTGTTGTGAAATCGACAATATGCAACCCTTGTAATGAACAAAACAAATGTTAATTTTCTCCTGTATTTTGAAGTTGGTATGGTATTGTATTAACTTGTAATTTTTCTTATTATTAAACCTAATAAATGTTTTTTGATTATCTAATGATTTCTAATTAGTGTTAATCAAAATAAACCCTATACTATAGCTGTTAACTAATGGGGTCACTAAGTGACCCCACCTGGTTCTCTGTGTTATAAATTTTACCTGGCCTTCCGAAGGTTAAACGTTTGTGGAAATTATTAATAAAAATTTTCTAACAGCGCTGCTTGTTTTGTCCAAAAGGATCACCCCAATACGCAAGTTTGATGGTGGGGGTGGGGGGTAGGCTATAGTTACGTTTCTGCCAGAGAGTTGGTGTTGATAAAGGTTCAAAGTATTTCTACCTGATTTCAAACCAAACTTACAAAGAGACTGCTAAAATTTATTTGCTAATTTTATACAAATATGGCAAAGTAATTGCTTTATACATTTATGCTATTTACATCTATTTACAGTCTCTCATTTCCTTACTTAGCCTACACTGTTTTCTTCCCTCTTCTCTCCTCTCCCCTAACTGTCTTTTTCTTTTCCATGTTTTTTCCATCCAATCCGCTCCCCTTCATTTTTCCTCTAGTATCTCTTCTGTCGTCCTCTCCACTTTCTTTAACTCCCTGCATTCTTTCAGCATATATTTAATCGTCTCTACCTCTTCCCCGTACCGCCTATATTTTCTATCTTCGTCCCTTCTCCAATATTTGTTTCCTCTATCTTAGTTTCGACATCTAAATCTCGCTATCATTTTCTTCCTTTCCATCCTCCTTTCTCCCTTCAAATGCCCCGCTAACCCTTCTCCTTTAATGTTCCTACAGCTTACATTACATTTTCCTTATTTCATCTTCGTCCATCTTTCCTGCTTTTGCACATCCCTGTCCTTTCTAATTATGTCCTCTCTCACGCTCACTCCTACCCTTCTTAGTCTCTCCACTTCTTCTTACGCATACCCGTTTCTTTCGTAATATTCTTTTCTGGCTTCTTGTCCATATTTTATTCTTCCCTCTTTTATTTCTTTCAAGCATCCTTGTAATATTTTACACTCCGTTCTTCTACAAATCTCCTCCTCTTACTTTATTGCTCGATATTCCGCCTCCACCCTTGTTTTTTCTTCATACACCTCCTCTCAAACAGTGTTTCCCGGCGTTTCTCTCTCTACGCCCAGTACCCACTTCCAGTATTTTTGTTGGAGTCCATTCATCTGTTTATACTCTTTCCACCCCTACACTTCCGCCTCGTACAGCACTACACTTTTTAATAGTTTCTCAAATAATAGTTTCCTTTTCCTTAAGTCCATTCCTCAACACGTTCTGTTATATGTTCCCCATCTTCGTTGTCTTACCTCAGCGTGTATCCCACGTACGTGAATTCCTTTACCTGCTGTATTTCCCCTTTCCTCCATTTTCACTCCTCCTTTTCCCTCCCACTTTTGTCAATACCGTTACCTTAGCTTTGTTCTCATTTACTTTTCTTTTCAAATATCTGTCCATCGTTGTTAACATACCCTTCATTTCCTTTTCTTCCTTTGCTATTAGCACTATGTCATCTGTGTATGCCATCGACCACACTTTCCTGTTCTCCACCACCAGGCCACCTTAGTTTTGCCCCTTTAGTCTCTCCTCCAGGTCTCCTGTGTATACAGCGAACAGACCTGTGCTCAGTGGGCATCCTTGCCTTCACTGTTATAAATCCTTCACTTAGGTCCCCATTCACTCTCACCCTGTTCCTCGTTTCTTCGTATACTTCTACACTTTCTATTAGCTTTTCGTTTATCTTTTTTTTTCTCAGGTATTCCCACAGATTTTACCTGTTCAGCCTATCAAAAGCCGCTACTAGGTCTACAAATACCCCTTTTCTTTTCTAATTCCTTGTTTACTATGTGTTTGAGAATGTACACATTATCTATCGTTCTTCTTCCTTTCATGAATCCTGCCTCTATCTGGTACCAATTTTTTTCTTCAGTTTCCTTCTTTAACCTTTCCTCCAGTACGATCGCGTATATTTTGTTGGCCGTGTTTGGCAATGTGATTCCTCTATAATTTGTCACTTGCTTTTTGTCTCTTTTTTTGGGCATATATGTCCTCTCCATCTCTCCGGAAATCCTTCCCCTCCCCATATTTTGTTTATTATTTCCGTCATCCCTTTCTCCTCCATATATCCACTCCTCAGCTTGTCCTGCTACTTTTTCATCTTTTGTATTGCCTCTATTACTTTCCCTTGATTTATTTCTTCTCTTTCTTCATGTGTTTCGTATATTTTCTTATTTTGCCTTCCTTCTGTTTTCTGTATTTGATCCCCCTCCAGTACGTTCCTGAAACATCTTTCCCATTCGTTTATTTTTATTCCCGTTTATGTCCATCTTCTCCTCTTTTCTTTATTTAAATAGTCTTCCGTTTTTATATCCTTTATCTGCCCCTCCTGTTTCTTTTTGTTTTCTTCCTTTTTACTCTAGCATGTTTTCTTGTATTTCTTTACTGCTTCTGTATATTCTTCTTTTTCTACGTTCTCTTTTTGCAACAGTCTTAATGTTCTTCTTGCCTTCCTCTTCGCCTCCTTGCATTCTCGGTTCCACCATTTCTTCCAACTCATTTTCTCCCTCTTCCATTTTTTGAACTTGAGTTCCTCCATTCTCTCTCTCTCTCATTTCTTCTACACTTTCTTGCACCCCATTACTTTCCCATATTGTTTTTCCCATTTCCTCTTTGTGCCTCTTTATACTCTCTTTTGTCCATACCTTCTTGGTTATGAATTCCTCCCCTTTTACAATTACCTCTCTTTCTCTCCCTTCCATTATCAGTTCTAAAGGCTGGTGGTCCGATTCTACCCTCTCCCCTTTTTGATAACCAATTCAGAGTTAAATACTAGTACCAGCTAAATGCAAAATCGTACAATACGAAATTATGACTGGTACGGAATTACTTCACAGCCATCCACTTTTACGTTTTTCAAAGCCGCCTGTGTTTATTTATTCTTTTTCAGAACATGTAAGATAGTATATATTTTTGGAGATTCATGGAAAACTTTTTATCAGCTTGGAAAAATCCATTTTTTTTGGCAGTTATACATATTGTATTTTAACAGTGTTTGATAAGGATCATTTAAATAGGTAACTTTAATGTTAATTTTACAAGCATTTAGTTTATGTTAAGTTGCATAATTAGCAATATTTTATTTTAGTGCTTTTCTTTATTTTGTAGAATATTAAAGACAAAGGAAAGTTAACTAAATAAACTTTTTTTGAAAATGCAGGTCTGTATTCAAAAATTTGGTGATGATGGTCCATAAACCATAAACCGCGACCAGACCATCAAATGTGATACATTGGTGGATTTTTAATTAAAAAATCTTTCAAAATCAGTTTTATAAATATCAGAACCGTATGTAAAAAAATAAGTAGATGATGGCTATAAAAATAGGAAACGTCCGATTGAAAAACTGACTATGCCATGTTAAAGCCACTAGCATGTTGCCATAAAGAAGTGTTTGTACTTTTGTTCTAGCATTTATAATAACGCCAGAACAAAATAAAAATATAATATCTCTAAGAGACTGTTTGCTTGACGTTTCGGCAAGATCTCACTTGCCATCTTCAGGATACGTTTAACTTTCGGCTGCTGCTTCGTGTTACTCGTATTGAACTGACTCGTTTTGGTTGAGGTTCCGAGTCGCTAGTTACGTGCATGATTATGTGTTTTTGGTCCCTTTGTCACGCTTTCACTTTCTCCACATTCCTTTTTGTTGTTTTCTTTCGTTGCACTTTCACTTTCTCTACTTTCACTTTCGTATGTCGTGCTTAAATGTGTTGATTTTATGTGTTTATCCATTAGAATTGGTTTTCATGTTGTCGGAAATCTTGATCCATCATCCCTGATATTGAGGTTGTCTATGTGCTTGTCTATTTCGATAGCCTCTTTAATAATGCGAGATTAAATGTTCTATGTTGGCCAGCATTGTGGTGTTTTGACAGTAAATTTTATTGCTTGATGTTTGTACATGTTGTGCCAAAGATGAGATAATTTGGCCTTTTTCAACAGCATTAATATGTTCTCTTCTTGCACTGATCTTTCTGTTTGTTTGTATGCTATGTAGCAAAGCACATCCGCCACGTAGAGTCGGTATACTCCTTGACCTTCCAGGTTTACTTGTTCCTTTTGAATTTTTAACATTGTGTTGATCTTCCTTGCTAGTTTAAATATTGGTTTGATTTTGTTTTTCTGTAGTATCTTGCTTATTTTAGAGGTTGTTCCTTTTGTGTACGTTAGATGTGCTATTGTTGTAGGTTCTTCGTCTTCAGGTTGACCTGTGTTGTTTCGTTTCCTCGAATTTATTACTCCTTGTATGTCCCGTTTCTTGAATCTATTTTGGCGTAGGGATCTGCTTACTTGGGTTATCTATGCTAGCACAATGCTAACCAACATAGAACATTACAAATATACCATTAGCGAAGCTGTCGAGATAGAGAAGCACTCAATACCGGGGAAGATGGATCAAGATTACTGTCATCATGAAAATCAATTATAATAGGCACATAAAAACAACACATTCAAACACGACGACTAACGAAACCGAAAGTAGGGAAAGTGAAAATGCAACGAAAGAAAACAACGAAAAAGAAAGTAGAGAAATCGAAAGCGCAACAAAGCGACCAAGAACACGCAATCGTTTTGTAAATAAATTAATGTTTATGTAGATAAAGTCAGGTGAAGCAGTTATTAAATCAACTGGTCTTGGCTTAAATATTTTGGCCATCAAATTCGTATATATAATTTAAAAGAGTCGCTTAGTTAATTTTGACGACAAAAAATTCCCCTCTTGCAGGGTGTGTCCGCAGACATTTTCCGGTCAATTAACGAAGAGCCAGTTGTACAGCAATTACTTTGTAGTTGTAAGAAGGAACGTAGACAAACATTTGGTCTGAATCAAAATAATTACTTTTCTGAGTTTATTTTTGATGATTTTAATAAAGTTGTTTTTTTTCTGTATTTGTTTGGGAGGATGAATACGCTTTCTCTTGTGTATAGTATTGCATAGAAGCCCTTCAGACGGTTAAGGTATTTTATCGAAGTTTATTCAACCGTTTATGGTAATATTACATATTGTGTTATATTGGTATTCTTATCACCGGGTGCCAATACTCACATCACGAGAATTTGTCAAATTTATGTTTTCTACGTCATCGTTATACCGATAAGGCGGTAATTAGATTAAGGGAATTAAGATAGATGATCTTGGGAATTCTGAACCTTGCAGGATTCACCCCGAATTAATATTTAAAGAATCTACGTAGGAAATGTCACGCTATGCTTCCTTCCTGGAGGAAATTTATTTGTTTGTGACTCCACCGATACTCTCATTGTTTATTTTTTTATTATCATATTTCGTCATTGTGAGTATGATTACATGTGATTTTTGCCGTTCTGTAGAGCGTTATCATTATTCACAAATCACATAACATAACATTATGATTACGTTCATTTTTATTTTGATTTTTGATTTACACAACCCTACAGCGGCAACGTGAATGTATATTTTTTTGTAGTTTTATTATCTATGACTTTAATAAAACTTATAATTTGTGAGAGGTTTTTCTATTAGATAGTTTGCCATTTTTTTTATTTTGTTAAGATGTGGAATATCACTGATAATATTTAACGTAAAGTAAAATTAGAGAAAATAATGTTGATTACCGATCAGCTGGTCTGTTAGCACGTCATTTTATTTTGATTACGTGCAAATATTTTGAAGCTTTACAGGAATCACCGCACCAGGGCTTTTAATTTACTGCTTCACCATGTTTATGCGACGTAAGGTAAGGAAGTTTTTTGCTTATATTGAATACTGCCGTGCAATACTCGCATTAAGGTACTTAGACCACGATACATTTTCAATTGTAAACAAACGCACGCCCTTTAATTTATGACTTTCGTTCTATAGTGTCTTTTGTATTACGAGCTATCCTATTTACAAAATTACTAACAGGCCACCCCTTTCACCACCGAGTTTTCGCCCCCCCTCTTATCTATTACTTCCGATTCTACTACCGTTTTTGCCCGTAACATGTCACACACTCTCTTTTGAAGTCCGTCCGAAGTCTGTTGTAAAATCGGGATCGCTTTTGTTTCGTTACCACCATACACCATACCCTGGACGTCACGTTTTCAGTTTACTGAAGACAGCATATGCGTATGCGATATTTATATGGGATCCCATCATCATAACGTAATTGAGGTGACTGATATTGCAGAGTTCTTTACTAAGGAGAAGAAGAATTTACTGAAATACCAGAAAAAGCAAATTCCATTATTCAGACAGAAACCCGGAAACTGGGCAAGGCTTCCGAAGAAACAATTTATTTAGATACAAAGCTTGGAATTAGTAAAGATCCAGACCGACCGTATGTACCAAGCGATGATGAAGTTGATATGCGTTAAGTTGCACCGCGATCAGAAGCTTGTAACAAGGAGTCACGTGCCAAGTCGAAGAGCAAGAAACGTTAAGGAAATTTATCTTCCAGTGAT
The DNA here is from genome assembly GCA_036346205.1 of Vesta saturnalis. Taxonomy (NCBI): domain Eukaryota; kingdom Metazoa; phylum Arthropoda; class Insecta; order Coleoptera; family Lampyridae; genus Vesta; species Vesta saturnalis. Next base: position 711,770 of record JARFJB010002075.1, read on the forward strand.
AGTTGATTATCGTCAATTGCAGAAGTTTTCGACAATAAAGCAACCGATGACGCAGACGAGACCGTTCAATTAAAGAGCACATGCTTTGGAGACTTCGTTTGATTAACAGAAACCCTACAACCGCAGAGAAGGAAACAAACATCTGAAATACTAACGCCTACTCCGCTGTAGGCATCTTTGAAGGAAAGGGACAAAAATATGGAGAAGAGGAAGTTGACGAAGATACAAATGATTTATTTCAAAAAGGAAAATCTGTAGGACAATTGCAGTTAAAAATCAAATAAAGAGCAAGTTCAAACCCAACAGCAGCATGATGGGGAGCCTGTAAAGCAGAAGTAGATCATATGGAAGTTGGCTCCATGCTGCCTGTTCTGCGGTATCTCGGTCAGAAAACCTAGATTCAATCGATATTACTTTTCTATATGATCATATTAGGCGAGCATAGGTGGATAATATCCATCAAGTTAGTTTTGTTTTTTTATTGTTATATTGGTCTGTGGTGGATTTCGACACCTCCCCCAGTGAGGAGAATTATATCAAAAAATAGAGTTACGTTTCCACTATTTTTGAGTATTTCTAAAATAACAGCTTATTACATCCTCTTCACTACATAACTTTCATGTTACATGAATAAGCATGTCTTTCACTAGAGCGAAGGCCACTGTATAACCCCCACCCCCGTGAGAATTACTGACTTACACATTTTTTTGTTGGTGTTACCATCTCATATAAGATTTTAGTTGTCTTTCCCTTTTCAATTACAGCATATCTCGGAAAAATCTAGAAAACCAGGAAAATACGGAAAAAATACTTTTTACTAAAAAGCCTTTATTCTTTGCTCTTAATATTCCCATTTAACTTTTATTAATATCTAATTTCTGGTACAGGTAATTTTTTGTTGGTATTGCCATATAGTTTAGGGTTTTAGTTTTTTGCATACATATATCGGAAAAACCTGGAAAATCACGAAAATGCGGAAAAATTACTTTTTACAACAAATTTGTATTCTTTGCCCTAATACTCCCATTTAACATTTATTAATAATTGATTTTTGTTTCAGGTAAGATGTAACTATGTGTGATGAAAAGCCGGTAAGTTTGAAGCGAGATGGAGCATCAGCAATATCACAGGGGAAGAGATGTATCATCCATTTTAATGAAAACAAATCAGACAGTATTCTCCGATCTTTTCCGCCAAATCATCTCGGAAAGTTCGTGAGTGTGTTGAAGTGCGACTGGAGGAATTCACTGAAAGTAACAGATTTGAAGCTGTATGTAGACAAGTTCCAGTGAGTCTCGATATAGATCATGATTTTCACCATCGGTGGTGTAACCTAAGATTTACTCAATAATTAGTGAACGTGCGCGGCCATCATGCAATTAAAGCGATCCATCAACATTCAAGAGATGCCACAGAAAGATCATCTCCTAGAGGAAATCTATTTCCTAGCGACAGCTGCATTTTTTGCCACAAGAACCGACAATGAATCTCTTCGAAAAAGAAGTACGCGTTGCTTGCGAAATGTGCTACTGAAATCGCTGGATTGTCTATTATACAAGCTGGAGAAGCAAAAGGAAATGGCAAATTGTTATGTGAACTGAAAAATATAGATTTTATAGCTTGTGAGGTGCGCTGTCAGAATCATTGTCGTAAGGAGTACACAAGAAATCCTAACAAGAGACCTCATGCCTCTCCAGAGAGTGAATCACTTGCAGGGAAAAAGGCTCATGAAGAAGCATTTGAATATTTAAAAAAATTTGTTCAAGGGGGTATAATTGTTGGTGGTAATGTTGAACGGCTGTCAATGCTGCATGAGAGGTATTTCTTGCAGCAGAAACTTCTGGGTATGTGTGTTATAAGTCATGAACGTGCTAAATATGTAGAGTTGGCATTTGTAAAAGCAGGTATGTTACATGTATCAGATTCCTCTCACCGTGACATGCCACCAGGAGAAATGAAACGATGTGAGCAAAGTATCTTGAAAGTAATTGAAGCTGTTGAGCAATATATCAATCCATTTGAAGTTGACGACCAAGGTACACTATTTTGTATACCATCTGGGAGGCCTGTGCCTGAATCAGTGGTAGAACATTTACTTAATGTAGACTGTTTGGGGAAAGCCACCTATAGTGCTTTCATAGAAGAGAGATTTTTTTGTCAAAAGGATAGAATTTGTGTCAGATCTATTAAAAACATTGAGAGACTAAGAAGGGGTTGTTCAGAGACATATTTAGTAAAATGAATAAAACCAAGATCCCTCAGGTATGGAAAAAAAATCCTTAGTAATGGTAAAAACAAGGGACAACTTGTCAATCTTCTACGTAATGAATGGGACCAAGACAAATATGCTCACTACTTTGTTGGTATACACTTCTATTTATCACATAATGATCAGTGCAGTTTGTTTACTAGCGAAGATGGTTTAACTGTATAGTGTACTTTACAATAAGAACTATGATCCTCACAAGAAGAAGCAGCAAGAATTGCTTCGATGCTTCTCAGTCCTGTCAAGGCAATTTGCCTATCAGAATTAGGTCACCAAGCACAGATGTTTTTATGTTGTTATTAAGGTACGCCAACGAAGTTTAAAACGTGTTACTGTTTGATACAGGAACTGGGAACAATCGAAGGGTCATTAATGTCACCCTCACTTCTCGGGATTTAGGTGTAGCAATGAGCCGTGCTATTTTGAATATGCACGCATTATCTGGATTGACACTACCAGTTGTCAGTGAAATCCACATTGGAAAAGTATCCAAAATTTTCCTATTCTTAGACACGTTACTAACATGCCCACAGGAATTTGTCTGTTGCTGGTATAGTAACAAGGAATATACAGATATAAAATACTTTCCCACTATGACGTGTACACTGACAAATACACAAGGTGTCGATTTAAGTCTACTAGCTCCTTGGAAAGGTTCACTTGGAAACCACATCAGACGTGTCAACTACCAGTGCTGTATGTGGAACAATGCACACGTCGCTAAACCCATAACAACAACTCCAGAGGGACATGAATGGTAGTTGGAGAATGGACAACTTAAGCTTTGATCCATATCAGTTTGAGGATGAAGATCAGCCAGTACTAGTTAACATAGCCGACGTCAGAGACGAGGATGAAGAAGAAGAATGCTGATCACAAAGTTTTAAAAGGATACGTTATTTGATTTTGAGATTAAAAGTTTGATTTTTATTATTATAACTTTGATACATTCATTTATACTTACATAGTAAGAATCTTGTACTAACCCTTTCAGTCACGAATGAAATTGAGCATAGATAAAAAATTTTTTGCCTATCTATTTAACTAATACGATATCAGGGAACAAGTTTCTTGAATTTGTTTTTAAAATTTTATTATCACAAAAAAATTGATGCTTTCGTGTTTATTGTTAATGTCTATATTTTCATAACTATCATTTGCAGCATGTGCTACGTTGTTCTCAATATACTCTTCAGGGTCAGGATGTTGATCACCTGCTCGTCTTTTCTATTGTAGGTATATCCTACTCTTCACGTTCACTATCATTTAAAAATTCAATGTGTGAAAGCCTCTTTGCAAGTTCTTCCAATAATTTATCATCTGTTAGAGGTTCACTATATTTTGGTATGTTATTTTCTACTATAAAATAATAAATAAAAAAAATTATGAAAAGTTAACCAGCAAAAAAAAAATGAAAAAAAACATTTGTCTACAATTGTAGACAAATATTTAACGGAAAGTTTTCATTATAAAAAAAGCAAAATATCATAGCATCTTATAATAAATATAACAAGTAATACATTAATATTATAATAGTTATAAGGAATTCACTATATTTAAAATATGTTTAACAAAATAAATTATAATAGGTATGTACAACTCACGTTCAATCGTTGCCTCCATCTTAGCACTTGTTGGACTAATTCCCTATTAGATAGTACACTTGCTACAACCGCAACCAATCTCATACGAGAGTAATATGTGACGCCTATATTCTCACATTATCATTTAATAAATTTTGTATTTGAATTTACAAATAACGGCAGGTAAATATCTTGTCTGCAAATGTAGACGCCGTGACTGAAAGGGTTAAAGCTCATATTTACAATTTAAAAAATGGAAGAGTATGTAACTAATAATTTGATTTTTCAGCTATTTTGGTTATAAATGTTACTTCTTTAATTAAAATTAGATTAAATTCGAAGAAATTGAAAGAAGTCATTTTTCCCCCACCTCTGTATGCTGTAATTGACAAGTGGCAAACAACTACAAACTTAAACTAGATGGCAATACTAACAAAAAAATGTCATAAATCCCCACGGGGGGGGGGGATCATATTGGATGAGGCGTAAACAAAGAAACATAGGAACACATGGTACCGTGCTGCCGACAACAGTCAACAGTATTTTTATGAATGGCTTAAATATCACTTTCAATGTCAAACTGCTAGAGCGCTGGTGGTGTAGTGGCAGGAGTCGTCTTCCACGCTGTTGGTGAGGGTTCGAATCATGAATAGATTACTGTAGTTTTGTTTATCTAATCTAAATGTTAGTAGTGAAACATTCCTGTGTCTTCCTATGTTACTTTATTACCCTGCTATGGTGGTCATGGTATTACCGTATATAGTCTGAATCTGATAATTATTATATTTTGTAACTTTAAACTTTATATAACCCATTTATTAATAACTAATTATGGTGATGGTGGTGCAGTAATTACGGTAATACGTCCCCGTTAATATGAAAAGTTTCACTAACGCCCATAATCAAAATAGTTTTCCTCTTTTTGGGAAAAAGTCGTTTATTTAAAAACAACGCACTTTTCGATGGATATTGTAGCTTCTCAGTAAAAGTAGAAAAAAATTCTAACAAATATTTGAAACATTAGTGTCAATATAATTTATAAAATATGAAAATGCAAGCGATGTTAACATATTTGCAAAAAAATAATTATCGTGTATGCTATACATTGCATAAGAACCTTTTTATACGATTTCGAACGATAAATAAAACTGTATTGTTGTTGGAACTGAGGACAAGGTCAACCTCCAAATTACGATACTGAGTACTATAAATAGGAATTGAACCAAACAACTTTGTGTACAATCGAAAATGAAATCCCAATTAATTGTATCCGTAATAGTAGTTTTAATAACATATTCGGCAACAACGGAATTTCGTAATAAAAGAGTTTGTTAAAACTGGTAAATCATGTATTTGTTTTAGGTTGTGAAGAGGGTGTTCCATACATAGAAAATAATTGTAACGGTTGCTTTTGTACAGGGACAGGTCAACTAGCATGTACAGAAAAAGCATGGTAAAATTTAAAGTGAATGCGGTAATTGCTTGAAAATTAATTAATAAATTTTAGCCCAGGTCCTCAGTACAAAGAACTATTTGAATGTAAAGTTGGAACAGTTACCCAGAAGGACTGTAACACATGCGTTTGTGTGGATAAAATGGGTACTATTTGTACAAACAAAAAATGTTAATTTTGTTAACAATGCATTGAAAAATTAAGTAAAGATAATTGCCACAACTTCATCAATTTTTCAATCTCCTTTCATAATTAAAAGAAATTGCTGTTAATCATCGGCAAAAAGGTATGCTTTAGAGTGTGTTGTCATTGGTAGCGGTACATACTCTTGCGATCTGACTGAATATTAAACCTATAAAAAGGTTACCAAGATTTACTTTTCTTGTCATGAACTTGCTTCTGTGAGTAATAGCCATTACAAGCAAGTAAAATACTCTAGTTTTTCTACGACTGTGAATTGTTTATCGATAACGCGTAACGCTATTGAACTCAATTTACACTGATATACTACACTTTGTTTGTAGGCTGGTAAAGAATGTGATTAATTCTAGAGTTAATATTACCCTGCAACGCGCATAGTATTTGTAGTTAATTTCCTAGTTACTGACCGTAACGAAAGTTTTGTGAATCACAGAATAATAGTAATGGTTTACATACAATGTTTTTGTATTTGATTAATTACGTTTACATAATTATCTTGAATTTAATGGTTTGCTTCACACAGGATAACCTACACATTATAAAACTTTAGTATATCGTTAAATGCACACCTTTTAATCATTTTAATTTTGTACAGTTCTATAAATGATATCCGTGAACCGTAAGTTTGTAATAGTTACAACCTTTTAATTATAAACAATAGTTACCCCAGTAAAAAAGGACGCCCGAATCCCTCCTTAAAAAAATCCGAACGGTGGTTTGCCGACTTTTTTAGAAGCTTTAAGTAGTCCTTAGCAATAATATCTGCTTTTGGACAACTCAAAAAAGGCATTGCTTTAAAAACTAATTTGTTGCCCTAGGAATGGTCAGACAGTGATGAATTAACTGAAAAAGAAAAAAAAACGCTTAATTGCACATTGAATGTTATCAACATTATGGGTGCCTCGTATTCGGACATTTTCCATCAAATTTTTTCCCTAAGTAAGAAAAAGATGTTCTATGACCCTCAGCATGACCGTCCGCCCTCGACGGCCAAGGCGGCTATTGAGCTGGAGAGTCCCCCATTCCTCCGTCGCTAGAACAGCAAGCAAGCTATCTGCACTTCTGTGCTGTCTTTGGCAATGAAAACGACTTCCGAGGGTCGTAGGACATTTTTTTTGAATTCAGAGCAAAATTCCACGCTTTTGATGGAAAAGGACCGGATGCGGTAGTACATATATTACTGATAATATTCAGTTTGCAATTAAGCATTTTTTGCAGCATTTTTTACCACACTTTAGTAGCGAAAATCGATGTTCTATAAATGAGAGATCTAGAGTAAAATTCTTTACGAACAAAATATGCCCTCATTGGTCACAGTCGGACCGCTCCCAAGATATCAAGCTGATTTTTAAAACGTTTTCAACATACAATTATATTTTCTCAAAAGCTGTTAAACATAAAACGTCATGAGTTTGGTACTTGGTTGTACAAAACAGGGATTTACAGACGTTAAAGATTCCTTGTTTACTAATGATAATCAATTTAAAATGTTTTTTTTTCGGTTTTTCCAATCTGCAAGTATACTAATTATCTGATTGTTAATAAGCGCGATTTATTTTGTAGGTATTTTCAATGGCTACGACTTCTCTTGCTGAATTTACCAAAATATGATGAGAAGGTACATAAATACACAGATACACAGTTACACAGATACACAGATACACAGATACACAGATATACAGATACACAGATACACAGATACACAGATACACAGATACACAGATACACAGATACACAGATACACAGATACACAGATACACAGATACACAGATACACAGATACACAGATACACAGATACACAGATACACAGATACACAGATACACAGATACACAGATACACAGATACACAGATACACAGATACACAGATACACAGATACACAGATACACAGATACACAGATACACAGATACACAGATACACAGATACACAGATACACAGATACACAGATACACAGATACACAGATACACAGATACACAGATACAGATACACAGATACACAGATACACAGATACACAGATACACAGATACACAGATACACAGATACACAGATACACAGATACACAGATACAGATACAGATAGACAGATAGACAGATAGACAGATAACAGATACAGATACACAGATACACAGATACACAGATACACAGATACACAGATACACAGATACACAGATACACAGATACACAGATACACAGATACACAGATACACAGATAACAGATAGACAGATAGACAGATAGACAGATACACAGATACACAGATACACAGATACACAGATACACAGATACACAGATACACAGATACACAGATACACAGATACACAGATACACAGATACACAGATACACAGATACACAGATACACAGATACACAGATACACAGATACACAGATACACAGATACACAGATACACAGATACACAGATACACAGATACACAGATACACAGATACACAGATACACAGATACACAGATACACAGATACACAGATACACAGATACACAGATACACAGATACACAGATACTCAGATACACAGATACATAGATACACAGATACACAGATACTCAGATACACAGATACACAGATACATAGATACACAGATACACAGATACACAAATACACAGATACACAGAAACACAGATACACAGATACAAATTCTTAACAAATATTGGAAATTGTGTTATTAGATATTTTTCTATTAAACTGTCACTTGGATGTAAATCTTCTGAATCGTCAAGTTCTGTTTAAATATAAAAAAGTTTCCCGCGTAAAATTTTGCGTTCTAAACCATAGATACCTTTTTATTTTCTAACGCCAACGATGGGAATAGCTTTGCATGTAAATTACTATCACTTGCGTAACGTTATAAACGATAAGGTTACTACAATATAAATAACAGTTATTAACAATAAGGAGTTATTGATATATAATAAATAGAAACGTTCTCCAATATTATAATCGCCCGTGAGTAAATTGGAAAAGTATAGGACTTTGTTTTTATTTTGACCGGACATTGATTACTGATTAAATACTAAGATGGTAGTGTTAGAGTAAAAAATTTAATATTATCTACTGTGCCAACAGTGCAGTGTACTAACTCAACATTTCAATGGATTAAAAATGTTCAAAGGTTAAATGATGGAGCAACGCTTCTGTACCGAACTTCGCCTGTGACTGATGTTTCTTTTTAATTGTACTCCGTTTTTATCGTGTCAATAAAGCATTATTATTATTTTTATTGAATTTACAAACGGAATGTTATCGAATTAGTGCGAACGTATAGGATTTTTGTTTATTTTGAGCGGACATTGATTACTGACTAAATACTAAGCTGGTAGTATTAGAATGACAAATTTAATATTATCTACTGTACCAACAGTGTCGTGTACAATGCTAACTCAACATTTCAATCATCAATGTATTAATTATATTCGAAGGTTAAATGGTGGAGCAGCGCTTCTGTACTGAACTTCGCCTGTGACTGATGTTTCTTTTTAATTGTACTTCGTTTTTATTGTCCCAATAAAGCCATTATTATTATTATTATTGAATTTACAAACGGAATGTTATTGAAGTGGTGCGAACGTATGTGGGTTTTCAGACTTTATTCTTTTTGATGTGAATTAATTAAGCTAAAAGAGGATCTTATGCACCGTTAGGGAATAAACTACATATTTAGAATTTGTACGAAACTAAATATAGCGGGGTGGCTATAAGTTGCAAGGCGACAATTTATTACGCCTCCAGAAAATGTGATCAATCTGAAGGGTTTTTACGTTAATAGTGAATATTTTGAAAGAAAGGGACCAATGGAGTACAAACATTTCACTCGTATCGTATGTTATTCTGGTAAACTGAAAAGAATAAAATAACGGCTTGACTTTTGGTTCTTTCTTTTTTTTAAGTATATTTCTACACGAAAATTGAATATTAAGTTATCTAATTTTACTCATGGATTTTTATTGGATTAGATATGTAATTTTCTGACATAATTTTCTGCTTTTAAATACGGATTTACTTGTAATATAGGGTATATTCTAAACACATAACACCAAGCAGTAGCATCAACCCCTGGATCTGAAGATACTAACCGTTTTACCAATTTTCTGCATCAAAACGGACTTTTCGTTAATTTGGAGTAAGTAACGGAATATTGGGTTGCAGTAGCAATTAACCTAATTTTCCGTACGTAACCCAATTGACTTTTTATTTGTGGTCAGGTCTTCCAAAGAGTTCAAAAAGGCAATGAAGCTATCTTAGAGAATTACTTCCAACAAGTGGTTTGTTTCTTTTAGTGGAATAGTTGCTGGGGCGCTTTTGGCTTCCCATACTCCTTGCTTGCAGGAAACCGACAACCCTAACTAATTTCGCAGAGTCAAATCTTCAGCAAGTGAATTCGTTACGTAATAATTACCATTCCACTATTTGATATGTAAACTTAGATTGCACGAGCTAGGTAGGATTCTGCGAGACTGTACGAATGTTTTAAATTGAAACTCAACGCCTAGGTTCAAATACCTATAAATAAATGGCAATAATAAATTACTCAATAACAAGGAAATGATTTAGGGGCAATCAAGTAATGAAGACACTTTTTTGGAAGTACCTTTAAATGGTGTTCTTGTAAAGGTATATCGTCATAGTTGGAAGCCAGGTCGTACAATAGTTAGGTTATTCCCACTAATCACGGTAAAGTGAACCAAAATATTAGATGAAATGCACCCATCTCCAGAATAACAGAGATTATTGCATTAAATCGGGTTTTCTGCATTGTTGAACACACGTTTATAATCTGCTAATACAAGATACTTAAAAAATTTAGTTAAATCAATTTGTATTCACTAGCGATACATAGTGAAACGTTTTTAGGGAATCTATTCTTATCTGATAATTACATAAAGACATAATTTAATTTCGAATTCGCAACATACATTTGACCTTTTGAACCTTTGATACCGCATTGCAATTAAAGATGCTTAATTGTTTATTTGTTAATTAAATGTGATACTTTATCTGATATATATTTTGCTTTAGGCAGGTTCTGTGGGGATGAATTTTAGTAAGGACGTTTCCTAATACCACCATTCCTTCGAGATGCATTCCTTTTGCTACTGATGAATCCTGAACTGGATTTTAAGTTGCTATAAATCTATGACACTGTGTACAACGATTGTATAAATTAAAATATCATTACATTAATGCTGTTTCGATACATAATTTTTATCAGTAATGAAAAGCGGATTAGTTTTGCATTACTTCTAATAACGTACTAATTTGGTTGAACGTTGTTCCGTTAATAGTTGACGAAGTGCAGGCTTAAAGGGTTGCTATTGTTATAATGATTTCTGCATAACAAATCTTATTGTGAATCGAATTATAGTGTTTGTATAATAATCCCTCCACTTGTTTTGCGTAAGCTTGTTTCTTTACATGCCTCACTTACCTCTACTGCTCCTTGTTTCTATTAGTGTACGATTAAATATGTTCGTATGTTTTAGTTTAACTTAGAATTACTATTTGACTGTCTATGAGTGACGGTCGAACACCTGATTTTTTAAAAACAGCATTTTAAGTAAAATTGTAGACGTGTTTCATTTAGGACAACAACTTTATTCAGTTAGTTGCATATATGTTACGCCTCCCTCGGTTCTACAAATCATTTCTTCTTATTCTTTGTTGCCCTCGCATTGCTTCTTTAGTCGGACTGCGAATAAACTTTTGAATAAATCTTAACAGATTGTAACAAATTTATTCTGTTATAATAATGTAAAATAAAACAAACTCTAAAAAGAAATAATAAAATAAATAATCTTAGTTATACTGGATTAAAGAAATAAACTAGAAACTAAAAATGATTCTAGAGGCCCCTGGTGGTCAAACCACTATGGTACGCCGCTGCCTTGTGAATTCAGATCGCCCTCTATGGATTTTACTGTGAATATATAATTAAACAGATATTTTAGTAATGCGTGAAATTTTCATTACTAAAAGTGTTAATTATAACGAGCAGGTGATATCACTGCAATTAAATATGTTTAATGTGAAGTCGGACTTACAACGGAATTATTGACAGGTGAGCGTTGTATTTACGTTATGTATGAAAGTTATTGTGCTGATAATAATCGGCTTTCGGGTATTAAGTGTTTTATTTCAATTAAATGAATTGAAGGCAGGGCAGTAATTATTAATAGGTAATAATTGTTCGTAAATTTCTTATGAAGAAAATCATTACGGAAAACTGGAATTTTATATACAGGTCAGATCTTTGTCAGATCTTTATAAATATAGGTCTGGACTGTTTATAATTAAGCCGGGTAATTAGTGAGATTATCCGGAATGCAGGAACTAGGGTAAATATCGACTATGAACAGGATATTGAGTGATATTTGGGGAACGCTAATGTCGTATTCGGAGTGAAAATTACCGGCAACGCTTAAAGGGTTTATATCGTTAAGGGAGCCTTCTGGTAAGTAGAAGTAGCTAATTATTCAGAACATAACCTCCTCTAATTAACTACGTCCTTCAATAGTCATTCAGTACCGATCTCGGGCCGAGCATTGCACTAAAGAACGTATTTTATTATTGTGCGAAGGGTAAAGGGGCGATTCTGAGAAATCTTTAGTTTTTCTGAGGCGCCACCTCCGGAAAACCAAGGACTTCTTGCCATGGTCACGTTTATGCACTTTTATCGGGGCCTTTGACCATCAAGAATGTTAAACATAAAAATGTGCATAGATAAATACAGGAGGCTGGTCAATTCAATAATATGGGTGAGGGATATGGGACAGTGGTCTGGTTACTGGTCAGGAAATAATACAAGTACAGGATAAATTGATGCGAGATGCTGGTCAGAATACAGGTCAGGCTACTAGTTGCTGGTCAGGATACTGGTCCAGCTAGTCTCGCTGCAGGACAGGGTAAAACCCGTTATAGAACTGTAGTGGTAGATTGCACTCACGTATTAATTATGTGACATTTGTGCGTTTATGTATTATATTTATTTATTTAGTTTATTTGGACAAATAACCGCTCTCATTTGGGAATAGTTCAGTGTGTGAATTGTACTACAGTTTCGAGTAGATCAATCTTCGACTTTAGATTTGCTACCAGTTTAACTGCAAAGCATCACACCGTAAAACTTACCTCGTTTATTCATTATTCTTTTTTATTTTAATCGCACACGTTAATAGCTGTATTTATTGACCTTTTCGTTTGCCAACCATATTTATTAATACTTTAATAATCAATTAATTGCGATATTATAAATAAGTTGTTGTCTGATTTATTGTTTATGGTTGTGGATACTACAGAATATATTTTTCATTGGTTAAAAGGCAGCTATTGTGTTTGTTTGAATCGTATTTGTGCATTGTATGTGGTAATATCTTCTTTTAGGGCACATACCATTTTAAGTTTGTGAAGAACCGTTCTGTTGGTATAAGTTGGTTTAGTCACATTCCAAATGTACGCAATATTCAACCAAATTCATTAGTTACAGCCCCCAAACTGCAGCAACAGAAGCGCCGCTTATTATGCATAGTCTCCCCCTCCTAAGCGCAAATGTGCTAATCAAAATGTTCGCTGTTATGCGAGGACTGTTTCTTCAAGATTCGAGGAAAAAACATCCCGCAACAATTACATGACGGGATCTCATAAAAAATGTCTTTACTTTCTACGTTTCAAAGAAAAACTACTGAACCAACGTAGTTGTTAAACCTATTCCGATATCCAGCCAACTTTTATACTTTTCAGGTAAAATACCAGTGATTCCAGCAGAACCCTGCTTAGCAATCTAAGTGTAACTAGTCTAACGTAAAGAGATTCTTTAACTCGTAATTTGAAAAAACACAAACGCTTCCTTCTGATACGCCAGCGGGCCCGGTATTCGCCTTCTTGTGGATAATAGTCAATAACTATTATATATGTGTACCGATAAAGTGGAAGAAAGACGTGTTGGGAAAGTACACTGCTAATGTTTCTTATACAATCGTTTATGGATTGATCTTTAGCTTAGTTTTTGTGTACTACCTTTACTTGATTGGATAGTTTAATTTAAGTGTTGGTTTGGATAAAATAGCGATAAAGACGCTCAAAATCGGAATTTAAAAGTGACTCTGTGAGAAAAGATTAGACTGATAAGGGTGAGTCTTGTACCATAAGATCAACCGAACGATTTCGATTATGTGATATACTTTTTATCTGTTCAGTGGTTGTGAAGAAGGAATTTTTGAAACTTTAATCCGTTGTCAAAAACTAAACTGATTAGGTGGCGCGCTGGTATCAGGAAGTGATACGGAAAATCTAATTACAGATCCTAATAGAGGGTAAAAAAGTGAACATTTTGACACCAAACCTATTTTGATACCACAATAAATAAAGTGGTAAATAATTATTGTCCCATAAATACAACTTTACAGTTATTAAATTTTAAATTATTTTGCTATAGATTTATTGAACGCTAAACGATACGCGGGTGACCATTGACACTACATTTTCCACCGTATATTGTGTAATTTGATACGAATTTATTTAGTATAAATGCAATATTTTAATAATAGGCAAATATTACTTTAATTGAAAATATCATTGACTTGAATTCGAACATTGGGGAAGAAAAATGACACAAAGGCAAGAGAAGTAGAGTATGAATAAAAGGAAGAGGGAAAAAGAGGTGGCAGAAAGACAAAGGGTGTTGAAAACAGGGAACAAGGTAATGAGATCCCCAGATATAAGAAAAAACAAAGGAGAATAAAGGTGGTAGGAGCGTGATAGTGAAAGTGAAAACAGGGATGAAGAGAATGAAATCGAAGAAATAAAGGAATTAATTCCTGAGTTGAGGAATCGGATGGAAGAAAATATGAAGGGAATAAGGAAAGACATGAAGGAAATGAAAGAACAAATGGAAGAAAGAGAAAAGGAATAGAAGGGGAAAAAACAAGAATTGTTAGAAAGAGTAGAAAAATTAGACAAAAATCAGACGACTAAGGGAGAAGAAAAAGGAAGAATAACATTGTAATAAAGGGGTGGAGAAGCAAGGAACCGCATAAAGAATTAAGAGCGATGACAGAAGAGAAGCTAATTCAAGAGCCGAAGTTGGGGAAGTGTTGGTGATAAATAGAGGGAGGGAAAATGGGATTGTGGTGACGGAAATCGAGACGTGGGAGGAGAATCAAAAGATTACGATGGAGAAGAGAACACTGAGGAACACAGGAATTTAAACAGATCACGGCCCAAGGGAAGAAATGGAAGTACAGAAAGAAATACGCGGCGGAAAGGAGAGCGGAGGGAAAAAATGCATGGGTAGGATACATAAAAATGCAGATAGACGGAGTAAGATATGTATGGAACGAGAAAACGAAGAAGCTAAGCAGAGAGAGGGGAGAGAATGGACATGCAAAGGTCAAAAAACCAAAAGAAGAGGGGGAGGAGAAAGGGGAAAGGAGGATGACAACACGACAACGGAATAATGAGTAAAGGAAATGGAAAAGAAAAACAAAGCAAACAAAGAGAAAGTAAGGAAATAGGATCGGTAGGGCGGAATGAACTAAATATAATGTTTAGGAACGTAGCGGGATTAAAGAATAAAGATCAAGATTTTTGGGAGTTTGTCAAGGAGCAGTACGTGGTGGGAATGCAAGATACATGGATAGAAGAAAAAGATCGGGAGTGGCGGTAAAGGGAAAGGCCAAGTTATTTCTCATGGGTGGTACAGTAAGCAGAAAGGAACAACAGAAAAGGACGATCTAAGGAAGAGATAATAGTGTGAATAAAAAGAAAATAGCTGGAAAAAGAAGATGAGAAAGTGCGACAAAGAAGAGGGATGGTGGAAAGGAGCATACAGTGGGGAAAAGGAAATATGAAAATAGTGACGGTATGCAGTAGAAAGATGAAAGAGACAGGGGAAAATTTATAGATATTGATAGTAGAGAGAGAGGAAGGTATGATTATAATAGGAGGGGACTTTGACACGATGATAGGTGAAGAAGAAGGAATATAAGAGAAGAGAAGGATGGGAAAAATCCAAACGACAAAATGTAAAATTTGGAAGGAAAAGAGCTGTTAGAAATGTGTAATGAAAGGGGATGGGAAATAATGAATGTGAACAGAGAAGAAAGTGAGAGGGGAGAGTATACATACATAGGAGCAAGGGGAGAACCAATAATTGACTACATCATAACGATAACAGAGGTGGGCGAAAAGGTGAAAACATTTAGGGAAGGGGAGAGAATGGAAACAGATCATCAGCCACTGGAAATCATGATAGAAGGGGGAGAAGCAAAGGAGATGAGATAAGTAGAGGAATTCAACAAGAACGTATGGACAGAAGAGAGTATAAAGAGGTACAAGGGGAGAATGAGAAACACAATATGGTAAGGGAAAGGAGTACAAGAAAGCGTGAAAGAAATTAGAATGATAATTGAGGAAGCAGAGGAAAAAGTCTAAAAGATGGAAAGAGATGAAAACTGGTTGGAAGAAATGGTGGGACAGAGAATGCAAGAGGCCAAGGAGAGGGCAAGAAGAACACCATGACAGTGGAAGAAAAGGAACGTAGAAAAAGAAGAATATAAAGAATCAGTACATAAATACAATAAAACATGCGAGAGGAACAAGGAAGAAAACAAAAAGAAAAATGGAGAACAGACAAAGAATATAAAAAGTGAAGAGGACGTAAAGAAAGTAAAGAGGAGAAGGACGCAAACGGGAATACAAATAAATGAATGGGAGAGATATTTCAAGACGGTACTGGAGGGGGAGGATATTCGGGAAGGAGAAGGAGCACAAAACAAGAAGACATATGAAATAAATGAAGCAGGACAAGCAATTAAAGAAGCGGAAATAATAGAGGCGATACAGAAGAAGTAAATAAGGTAAAGCGCCAGGAGAAGACGGAGTACAAGGTGAGGAGTAGATATATGGAGAAGAAAAGGTAGCAAAATGGATGACTGAAATAGTAAATAAGGTATGGAGAGGGGAAGAATTCCCAGAGAGGTGGAGTGAAGGACACATGTCTGGTGCACAAAAAAGGGGACAAAAAACAAGTGACAAATTACAGAGAAATCACTTTACTAAGCACGGCATATAAAATATACGCGACGGTACTGGAAGATCGGTTGAAGGTGCAAGCAGAAGAAAATAACCTGCAACCAGGAGGACAGGCAAGATTTAGGAGAGGAAGAAGTACGGTATACAACATATACGTTTTGAAACACAAGGAAAATAATGAACTAGAAAAGAAAGGGGGGAAATAGGAGCGGTATTTGTGGACCTTGTAGTCGCATTTGACAGGGTCAATAGGCAAAAGCTGTAGGAATACTTGAGGGAAAAGTATTAAGTGAAGGATTCATAGCAAGTAAGGGACTAAAACAAGGATTCCCACTGAGACCAAGCCTGTTCGCGATATACACAGGAGATCTAGAGGGACAACCAGAAGGAGGAGTGGTGGTGTGGAACAGGAAAATGTGGTCGCTGCAATACGCTTGTTAATAGCGAAGGAAGAAAAAGAAGTGAAAGAGATGTTAAAAAAACGATTTGTAAGGAAACTGGAACAAAAACAAAGCAATGGTATTGAGAAAAGGGGGAGAAAGAAGGAAAAAGGAGGAGTAGAAATGGAGGGAAGTTGATATACAGCAGGTAAAGGCATTCACCTACTTGGGATACACCATGAGACAAGATAATAAAGATGGAGAGCATATAAAGGAATGAGTGAGAAAAGGGAATAAATTAATAGGGAACGTGTGGAGTGCAGGAGAAAGACTGTTCGGTATGGACTTAATGGAAAGGAGATTATTATTTGAAAATCTAATAAAAAGTGTGGTGTTGTACGGGGCGGGAGTGGAAAGAGAAGCACCGGTATACATCATCATAGAGAAAATAAGGGTGGAGGCGGAAAACAAAGCAGTGAAGTACGAGGAGGAAATAAGTAGAAGATCAGGGTGTATGATATTAGAAGAATGCTGGAAGAAAATAAAAAAGGAAGAATAAAATACGGACAAGAAACCAGGAAAAAATATCATGAAAGAAATGGGTACGCAAAAGAAGTGGGGATGAAGGTAAATACAATACAAACTATAGGCAGATCAAGGGAGATGGGATACCACGATACCTGAAAGGAGAAGGAAGGAAGGAAAGAAAGAAAATGATAGAGTGATTTAGGTATGGAAATGAAGAAAGAGGGAACAAATATTGGAGAAATGATGAAGACAGAGTATGTAGGATATGCGGGAAGGGTATGGAAACGATCAACCATATGACGAAAGAGTGCAGTGAGGCAAAGGAAGAGGAGAGGACGGTAGAGGATATACTGGGAGAAAAGGAAGGGGAGGGACTGGATGGAAGGAATATGGAAAAGAAGGAGACAGTTAAGGGACGAGGAAGACAGTGTAGGTGGAGTGGGGTAAGAGAGACATTAGAAAGTCAATTGTAGATTGTGAATAGAATGGTAGTATGGTACAATATTGCAATATAGTATTGTAAATAAACAAATAAAGACTTTAAGCAACTATTCAGGAAAAAGAATCGACCAAGATACGTTAATTTTCAAGCTTTTAAAACTTTCTTGGCTAATTGGTTGACGTGTTGATTTCTCCGGCGAAAACTTTTGAACGCTATTATTCTACTGAATAATAGTAATTAGAATTGGGTCATTTTTTGTACACAATCGCCCCATTCCCGTTCATTATGCCTTAACAGCGTAACTATGTGATTGTCCGCAATCATTCACTAGTTGACAAGGCCATAACTTATACTTTTGTCTGTTTGTATAATAGTGTAGTTGATGCATGAACACTTACCTGTGGGCGATATGGAACACTAAGCAGCTGATAATCAGTAGCAGGTCATGTAGTCTTCCAGGCGCAAATAACTCAAGAGACTGCCGGCAACCGTACATTGATATAAAGGTGTAACAAGTGTACATATATATATATATATATATATATATATATATATATATATATATATATATATATATATATATATATATACATATACACTTTCATGATTCTAAACAACTTTTGTTAATCAAATTTTGTTATATCTTCACTAACAAAGGCAGCTTCCTAGAACCAAAAATCAAATTTTTGAAAAGATCCAAGGCATACATGATTTTAGAAAACTAAAATTATGCCAGAAATTAGTCTTTAACTAAGCAGGGCTGAACCCCAAACAATGAAATTTTGTATCGAAAATTTTTATCTTTTACAAGAGTCGTTTCACCTATCCGGGGACACACTGTATATGTATATATATATATATATATATATATATATATATATATATATATATATATATATATATATATATATATATATATATATATATATATATATATATATATATATATATATATATATATATATACAGATACGCTCTTGCAGAGTTAAGAAAATGCATGGGTTACTAGATATTTGTAATAAAGTAAAATTCTCCAAAATCGTTTCAGCGCTTTAATTCCTTTATTTCTAAAGATAGATAATAATTGTTTAAATACAATTTGTATATAATTTTGCGCCGAATAACGTCACCGTACTCCTTTTTTTAATTTTGCTTAGGATTTTGAAGATATGAAGCAAAGTTGAATTTCTTTAAATGGAAACCATAGTTGACTATGACATATTTTAATAGTGAATTGTTTTCTGACTGTAGTGATGTAAGGGTTGTATCACTTATTTTAGTAAATAACGCTACACAATGAACGAAAATGTAATAGCGAAAATGCCAAAGATTACGTCCAGCTACGGCTGTGCATGGTGGGCCCTTAAACACTTCCAAAACGTCGAGTTCAGAGGAATCTACATCATCCGGATTGTGGCTTTCGGGTTTATCCGAAATTATACTTGCCATAGATCATCTATCGGCGTCTTCTGAAATTAACAAATTACCCGATTTAATGGTAATCGAGAGATACTCCTCTGCAACCGGTAAGATAAGCCCATATTATAACAATTTTTATTTCTAACAAACAATTGCTTCATAGAACTGCAATACGTTACAAATGAGAAATACCAAACTGATATGGCTCTTTATCCAGAACAACTTACTACGGACATGGAAATATTTATTTTATAATTTGGTCCTTGTCTCCCCAAAGGACGATCGTTCTCAAGCATGGTAAAAATCGATCATTTTCGGAGTCTTATTACATTTCTAAGTGTACTTTACATAATTTACAGTTGACATGACTTGGCTATGTTACTCGCCAAAACGAGATGTAGCGTATTGTAAGCCTTACTGCTTATTTTCAGAAATTAATCGTTCGTTGGGATGGTATGTTGGTGTACAGGACTGACCAGGTTTAACAAGAAAAAAAATTAATGGGAAAAGAGATAGTTCTTCACATATCAGTGCCTTTTTTTAAACAAGAATGAAAAAACTTAGGTATATTGACCGTTTAAAGGGAGTAAAATATTTAACCCTAGGATACTTAACCAATAAAATATCATCATTTACATAATCCAGACATACATTACAAACGTAAGATAAAATATGGAAGTGAACATTACTGTTTAAAATGTTTTTAGCGATTAGAGAAGCATTTAGTGCACACTTTAATACTATGCTCATTTCAGACATTACTTTTACAACTAATACATACTATTGAGCTTTCACGATCAATAATTGCGGGGCACACTGAGCATCTCTTTCTCTTAATTGTTTCACTTGTTTGATCGGGTGGCGGATCAGTGATATCAATAAATCCGCTTATACACTCCCCGACACTACGCGGTAGGTAGGGTGAGTTGATCTTCGCTGCATATATGTTATCACTAGTTCCTTCGGTAAATTTTTCAAAAACAATCTGCGTTTGTGAGTCACTCCTATGCGTTGAGTGCTGCAACATCAATGATGTTGAAGAGAAATATCAAGGGCCATCGTTTACTTTGCCTGTTGTACGTGTATGTCGACAAAATTTGATCCATGACGTCAACACCGCCCTTTGTTATATTATAATGAGTGATGATTTCAGGCGTCCTCTTAGCGTCACCATTGATAGATGCGTCGTGGTACATGGTACTTAGTAAAATAACGCATTTGCTCTTTTTACCGAACGAGCGTAACGAATCGCTAAAAATTTTTATACTCACATTCTTGATGTAAAACGTCACTAGTTTAATGATTAATTACAACGGAACATACCGCAAATCAAAAGACATCTTTGTTTGGTGCTAGGAAATTCGAGACTTATAAGGTTTGTTACGGACGAATGCATATTTTAAAAATTACTTCTTGTAGTAACAAATATTGAAATTCCCACGTAATATTTCTTTTTATTTATACATTTCAAAACAGGGGTGAATTTGGAGAGTAAAACCCGCAGTTGCCGTTGGAGTGCTGATTCAGCCGGATCGATCTAATTGCTTAATTACAAACTATCACTGTAAACTGTTCTGGCTATAAATATTTGGTCGTGTACATTTTAGTAAAACGGAAACCGCGAATTGTTTTTTCTTTTACTAAACTAAATATCTGGGTTTTAAGTAAGCGGACGTGTAAACGTCTTCGGTTTAAATGGAGTATTTTAAACGGTTAAATATTGGTGAGTAAGTGGTTAATTGAAGGATTATAATATTCAAACGTAAGTAGGTATTTTAATGAAAACTAAAGCTGGCAGCAAACAATTGAACAATCCCACATAACCTATTAAAATCAATCATTGCCTTGCAATAAGTATCTATTTGGTTACGCAAGCAGGCTCATCAAGCAGAAATCTGTTAAGGTAACAGGAGTCCGCTTCGGACAGTACAGAGTGCCCTCCTCTAGTGCTCGTACGAGTTGGCATTGTTGACTGTGTATTAATATTTGTGTACAAGTAACAAGGCGTGGGCAAACATGGCACGATGGATCACGGGTAAATTGTTATAAGCAATACCGGGGTTTACAGGCACATATCCAGATGACCCCTTGTATAGATGAATGTGTAAGCTGAGAGAAGGATGTTGTATAACGCAGTCACTCACGCATGTGTACCGGTCACTTTGTTATCATTTATTTGCACTTTACCCTTGCAAGGCTTTGTTTTAATGAGTTTTCTGTGTCATTGATTTAGTCGGCTTATTTAGAACTGTTTATCTACGAACTAATTTCTCTTTACATATCATTTATTGTAATTGGACGTATGTATTTTTGTGCTTTTATTAACCACACAATCGTGTACGTGTAAATTCCTTACCTATTTTTTCTGTTCTTGTCTAAGTGTAGCGAAACTACGTTTCAGTTACCTTATTTTACCTGCGTAATTTTACTGTTTTGTTATATTTTATATGTACCGTAATCTGCCTTATTATCTTCTTATTTGCTTATTTACTTAAAGACCGACACGATTGGTTGTATAAGGCCATATGTTTGGTATTACAATTTTTATTCTGATTTATTTATAACACAATTGTGGGAGTCTCATTCACTAACACGGTGTAGCTTACCACTAGACGCCAATTCTTTCGATCAGATTTGAGGTTTTCGAGTAATTAAATATCAGATTTGTAAATAAACTCGGTTTTAATTATTGACGGGAAAGTCAATGTAAGGCAAGCAATTAATTTGAGTAATAGAAGCAGTAAATTGAAGATACATCCCTTATCGTTTGTTTTGCTATTAAATTTGTATTAATGCGGATACGTTTAAGTTACACTTTTTAAGATATGGTACTTGGGAACACTACAAGACCTGTCAAAAGTAACATAACTTAGTAACAAAAATTATATAGATTATATTATTTCTATGTTGTTCTGAGGTGACCGGTTATTGGCGTCCGAAATAAAGTTCAACAAATTGTTTTGAGGGAAATGGATGTTATGTTCGTGTCGATCGCAACTAGAAAACCATAACACTGGCCACGTGACTACAAGATACTAATATTCCTGCACCCGATTTACAAGTACAGTAGTACCCAAATATAGGAAATTAATTATTTAGTTGTATTTGATTATTTATATGTACTACAATTGTAGTTCTTCGTCCTCTTCTCTTTGTAATTTGTCCTGGATATATCCAGGTGATAAACTGAACTAATAAATTCCAACTGTTGCATCTTCTAGGTCTGCTACGGTAAGACCTGGAAACTCCAATCACTGGTGATGATTTATTCTCTACCATCTATTATTTCTACGATTTAGGTGCTCAGACTGAAGAAACTGCTCAGATAAACATGTGCATTTTTAAAATTCTTACCAAAAAAGTTTAAAAATTGTTTTAAGATGACCGTTTCGAGCTTCAATAATCCATATAGTCTTTATGACTAATCGAGATTTATCGGCATCTTCGGTTGTTAATTGAATTTGACAATTAATTCCAATAGCATTTAAAATTGCATGGAGTCTGTGTAATCCCTATTTAGTACGAACACATGACCTTCTTGAAACCATGTCCTAATTTGTTCCATATTGGTTCCTGAGTTACTAAAATATAGCCATTAGGTGTATTTGCAATGTAATTGGCTTAAAAACTGAAAATTTCTGTTTTTTATCCACATACGTGCCATCTAAATACACAATTGCTGTTTTATTATCTGGGTCTGGATTATATAAAGCATTGGAAAATCCTGTGGTATGCCTATTTATAACTTCCTGCCTTGTAATCACGTTAAGTCTGATATCGGCAGGTACATATCGTTGCACTGCCAACTTGAAAAAGGAAAAATCAACTTTATAAAATCACTGTTAGTCAGACATATGAGAGGCGCGATAAAGTTATTGCTACTGAGTTCTGTAATTTGAAGCCGATAAGGCGGTGCGGTTCGTTTCAAACAAAACTCATAAGAGTTAACTTTAATTTTGGGCGTCACTGAGTCATAACTAAATTCGCCTACCCTTAAGCCAGAAAGTACTGAAGATGGAAGCTCAGCCACTCTCACTGTCTGATCCTTACCCCTACTCGCTGTTTTCTTTAATTTATTCAAGTAATTAAATAAATGTTTAATCAACTCAAAATAATAAAGTGTATTCATTAACACACACAACATTCATATTATTTGCGGTTAACAATCTTCCACAAACTAAAACCAAAGAAAAATAATTGTATTTGGTTATTTTAACACTTTAGTTAAAACCCAATCTACCTAATAATAACTATTTACAACATATAATATTGATGACGATTATCTCTAGAACGTAAGTAACTTTTATACATGTGCCTTTACAAAATATATTTTTATACCTAATGTACATTTGTTTCTTTTTCGACACCTTCTATATACAAAACTCAACTATAGACTCTAAATGATGTTTGCAGTTCTCGCCTTTTAATTACTTAAACTTATAATACAACACTCAAAACTAGCGAGATCTCGATGAAATTCTGATAAAACTGCAACTCGGCAACAATTCTCAAAAATACTTCGGCAAACACCCTTGACAGATTCTTTTATGCTACTTATGCTTTTATGCTAATTATTGTAAGATGGTTGCTTGGTTTATAATTGATTCTTATTTTCTCTTGCTTTGCATGACGTTTATTTTACTTAGAATAATTTTTAATTTTGCACTAAATGATAGCTGCATGCGATCGTTAATACTATCAATGATGCTTTATTTTTATTTTACAAAGAGTGAAATTCTTCGTTGCAATAATGCTTAGTGGTGGTGGTATAACTTAAATAATTTCAACAATGAAGATTTCCAAAGTAATATTCGAATTTTGATGAGCTCATTAATACCAAAATAACAACTACGAACTATTTTGTATTCAACGGACATACTAAGTGAGTATCAATCTAAATAATGATACGTAATTGAACATCTTATTTTAGTTGCAGCATACCGACGATGTTACTTAATTCTAATATCCAACGCAATAATGTATCCCCAACGATTAAGATCACTAACCTATATACACAGCTGAGTATTTCCCACTCGAAATTTACTGGTGGTTCACTAAGGGTTCTCTTAGGTATATTTGAACTTAGATACATTTATCAATGAAATGATCCTCCATACACATCTCCACTTCCCAATCTACACCATATTAACTTTGCGGATTATGTTACTAATCATAATCTATGTACAACGAAAATTATTATTTTCAAGAACCTCAAAAACTCAACAACTCGAAAAGAAAATCGTAGTCGGAAAACCGTACGATAAGAATTGCAGAATAACCAAATCTCAGAACAAAAACCCTATAAGAGAATAATCTGAGTAAGTTAATCAGTTACTTAACATAAATTACCTTCGTTGAACAGTTCAAGGTGGAGGTGCTCCTATCAGATAATTATTAGGTTTTTAGTCCCTACAAATGGTACTAGCTAATTAACTGCATGCACAATCAATCAACACTAAACTATATTCAACTTGCGTGTCGAGTGATTCTGGCCTAATCATTATTACAAAAGGTAACTATTAATTAATTATTTGCCGAAAAATCATGCTGCTAACAAATTTTCAGCTTTCTCCCAAGATGGCCGTGGAAAAGATATTGGCGTCGCCAAAGGTGGCCAAAAATTGGCCTTTAAACTAATAATTTAAGACGTGCCTTTATTGCGGCAAAGAAGAATAAGATCACTGTTTCCTATATCATTCTTGTAATGAATTACAGAAACCTATATTTTTAATAAATGTTGATTTATTCCTTCTCCCACAGATGTGATTACTTACAAACATTTTCTATATTAAATTATGCACAATTATTATAGAAGACGTTTTTCTTTAATTATGTTTGAATAAAAGGTCGTAATGTGAAACTAAAGCGTAAAAATCTAAATACATAGACTCC
Organism: Vesta saturnalis; assembly: GCA_036346205.1. Classification (NCBI taxonomy): domain Eukaryota; kingdom Metazoa; phylum Arthropoda; class Insecta; order Coleoptera; family Lampyridae; genus Vesta; species Vesta saturnalis. The sequence goes on from JARFJB010002075.1 coordinate 736,969, forward strand.
TTTCTGATTAGTTACCACTTCAGAAATTTTTTATGAAAAGTGCTGTAATTCACATCATTTTATTAACTACGGTCTGTTAACATAACGCAGGCCTGGAACTAAGAAATCGTAAGGGAAAAATCTATCATGCAAATGGACCATAAAAATTCTTCTGCCCGCAGGAATAAAAATATTATGGTCCAGAAAAGTTTGACTCCTTAATTCAATAGAGACTTGTTCAAATTCTTCAGCCCCACATATTAAATAAAGTGCCTCAAAGGATCCTCTTCTGTATCTTGAATTTCTTTAGATATTGAGCGGGAACGAATTTAAACATATTTTGTCAAATCAACAATATTGATGGTCGACCGTTGGCTTCCGGTCTGAATATCTCAATATCTCTTTGAATAAGATTCTCGTCTCCATCAAGATGCGTCATTGTAATACGTGTACCGATGTAGTCTCACGTAAAACAACTTACATGGCCTATTTAATACTTTGTTACATTTGTAACATTAGTGACATTTGTATTAAGTATCGTGGAAACTTATCATGAATGGACTCACGCTTCAACAACGCCCCAAAATTGTTTAAATGTACTTTGAAGGTTAGTTATCGATACGGGAAACGTGCAGACGACTTCGTGAATATTACTGCGCACATATCGTCCATCTGAGCAAGCTATAGGTTGCACTGTGAATAGATTTCGTACCACACACTTTCTAAACGATGAAAGAACATCAACACATCGAAGCAATGTGTGTACTGAAGAGAATATTACTGCTGTAAACGAATGTGTGCAAGAAAATCCCAAATTATCGATTCGTCGTCGTTCGTAGGAGTTGGGGCTTTATCCGTCCACTTTGTGAATCTTGGCCTACACCCACATAAGATCCAGCTGGTGGAGGATTTAAAGCCACAAGACCATTGCTTGCATCGTTCTTTCGCTGATTGGGCTTTAGAGCAGATGCAAGCCGACCCATTGTTTTATCACAGAGTTGTGTTCAGCAATGAGGGCCATTCTTGCCTTAACGGATTTTTTAATAAGCAGAATTTCCGGATATGGATTGATACCAATCCAGAAGAGATCCTACAGACACCACTAAATTCAGCAAAAAACACAGTTTGGTGCGGTTTATACGCTGGTGGCATCATTGTACCTTATTTCTTAAAAACTGAGGCTGGAGGTAACGTTACGGTCAATAGGGAACGTTACCGGACCATGATCAATGAATATCTTTTTCAAAATATGGATTACATTGATCCGCATAAGATGTGGATGCAACAAGATGGGGCTACGTGCCATACGGAGCACGAAGCTATCGACTTATTGCAAACAAGGTTTAGTAAGAAGTTGATTTCAAGAAATGAAAAAGTAACCCATAATTAGACGGACAGAATGCGCTTCGTCAGAAAGAGCCGGGGTGACTATACGCCTCAAATCATTTTTAAATATTAATTCTATATATTGATCTTTCAAATACGAACAGATCGTTTATCAAAAGTTATTTTTTGTCGTTTTTATTCATGCTTAAAGTTCTATGAAACTTAAAGAAACACCTGCTATAGTCAAGTACGAACCTTCCTTAAAGACTATAAACACAAATTACAGTTGCTAACAACTCACAAACACATTATAACATTAGCTACAAACAATTAAGGTGATATGCTTGTCAAATTCACAGGTTACTAGGACCCAGTAAGTTATTATAGGTAGGTCTATGTTAATGTCTAATTCTGTCAAATCCACAGCACACTAATCACGTAGCTTGTCGATCATCTTACCATAAAAAAATGTGTAGGTATTTTTAAAAACAATAAAGATCTTGATTAGTGTTTCTACCAATTAGGGCATCCGTACATAGGAGATAACAAAATTTAAAAAAATCATTGCTTCAAATTTCAAAAAGTTAAAAAAACAAACTAATACTTTTTCATATAGTTTCAAAATAAAAAAGAATAACCAGTGGCGCACCGTATTTAGTGCGCAAAGTTGTGCATTTTCTAATTTAAAAACCGATTTTCTAGAAAGTCGGTTATTGGGAGTTTTCAAGATATATTAATGTAAATCATTTGTCTAAATTAAAAAATTTAAAACGGCGCATCAAAAATCGTGTTTAAAAACAGATATGACCCAAATTCAGGTATTGAGTGCTTTTAAGTTGCTTATTACAAATTTTTGGCCAAAATTTGCTTACATATATGAGAAACGATTATGGCAGATAATTTGGCAGCGTTTTTTTATTATTGTACCGGGTGTCCCAATAAGAATGGCTCTAGGCCGTATATCAGAAACCGCTCACAGTGCAGCTTCGAAAAAAAAAACTTATAACAAAAGTGGCCTCGAGAAAAAGTTGGAAATTAATTATAGAATTGTAGGACCACCGTTAGAGGGCGTAACTGAAAATTAAAAATAAAAAAATTAATATTTTACAAACTTCGTCTGATTAAGGATCATTGAAAATACGTTCATTATATTCTTCTAAAAATTCTGCGTATATTTGATTTCACAAGTTTTAGCCCATCTTTTCAAATAAGATGTGGGGGAGAGTGGAAACCTTATTATTAAGAAACGCCTGTAAGTTCTGTTCTGCTTAATCGGTCTTTGCAAACTTTGTCTTGCTGAAAACAGCTATTTGCCTCTAATGTAATAGTAATAATTTGGACACAATCGAGTAAGTAACATACACGCTTGAGGGCGGTATTTATTAATTTTTTTAAATCTAGTTTTCTATGGAAAATATTGAATAAGAGTATCAGTTTTATTCGTGAATTACAAAAGTAGACCAAATTAGCAACAGAATGTCGATATATTTTTACTATCCGGAGATATCTTAAGAAATTTGTAAATTTTAAGCATTTTCCTTTTTAATATAGATTACTCGGGTTTTACTGAATGAATTTTAACAATTTTGAACTCCTTAAAAATTAATTTCCTTGTCCTATAAATAATAATATTAATTATAATTCAATATTACTGTTACTGTCACGCGGAAACGGCTTTAAGGAAGTTAAAGTGGAAATATATCAAAACCAGTAGTGGGCCACGGAAAAAACAAACATCTGCCAAATGTTATAAATATATATATATATATATATATATATATATATATATATATATATATATATATATATATATATATATATATATATATATATATGCAGGGTTTTCCACGGTAGGCGTTCATTAGAAGCTTATGTGGTTAGAAAAAATTTGGAAATCTGAATTTTTGGACTTAAGGGTTATTTAAGATTCTCTTTCATCTAAAATATTTTCAAGGTCATGTTACTTCCGGTTATACCAGAAGTCGCCACTAACTTCCTTATTTTAAATGGAACACCCTGTATATTATTTTATTTTTGGATCTTGGCAAAATTATAGTATAAGTCTTATAAGGGTTTCCTATAACTTTTTTCAACTGTTTCTTAGATATCTTGATTTTTTCAAAAATTTTGAAAAATGTAACCCTATTTTCAACACTGCTTGTCTTACTTATTTTTGACTGATGGAAAGTGCTTCTCCAGTAGACAGAAGCATAAGAACTATACTTTTGAAATACTCATTGACAATTGATTTATTGCATACGTGGTGTTAAAAATTTGATGAACTATTAAACAATTTTCAAAGTTGAAAAACTTTGTTAATTCAAATGTGACACCCTGTATATTATTGGATGAATAGATGCAGCATTTAGTTATGCATCGTTTGGCTATAACATTACCTATACCTATTATCGACAATTTTCTTGTTAATTAATATTTTCTACTTTAATGTGATTTTTGACAGAAACTGAAATGTTTTTCAAAAATAAAATGAACTTAATTCAAACTACACAAATTCTATTTTATTAAAACAATGAAATAAAACAAGAAGATAACAAAATTGAGAGCATAATAACTAGAAGAAAAGTGATAAAAAAGATAAAATGAATCATTACAAATGTTCCACATGACCGCCAATTTGGTTTAAGCATTTTATAACTCGTATAACTCCGTATTTTTTATAAAAGCTGATAAAATTCCAAAACTGCAATCTAGTGAGCCTTGATTTTGACACGCATTAAAACATTGTTGTTGATTTAATGTCAAATCAGTACAATTTAAGTGATTTTGTAATTTTTTAAGTATTTTTTTTAAGTACTGCTTATAATGGAATGTATTCAAGAATATTCTAACAATGATTTATTAAATTTGTTTTACACGCATGCTGAATGTGGACGAATTGTTAGGCGAACATGCAGGTTGTTTAACGAACGGTATCCACACCTACCATTAATGACACCTGGAAAATTTGCAAGAATTGAAGCTCGATTTATTGCAACTGGAAGTATAAGAGCAACTCGAACGCATTTAAAGCCAGTAATAGGTAATGAAGTTAACGAGGTGAACGTGTTAGCTTATTTTCACGCTTATCCACGAACTTCAATTACAGCAGCTGCACTGGATTTGGATATTTCACAAACATCAATCCACAGAATATTAAAGAAGTATCAAATGCATCCTTTTTCGGTAATAACTGTGCAACGATTACATCTTGATGATCAGGCACGACGAGTTAACTTTTGTGAATTTATTCTTGTACAAATGACCGAATATCCGAGATTTCTTCACAACATTATTTGGACCGATGAATCAAAATTCAGTAGAGAAGGAATTTTCAATCGCCGAAATAATCACTACTGGGCACAAGATAATCCTCATGTAACAAAAGAACGTAATCACCAGTTCCAATTTAGTTTTAAGGTTTTTTGTCAGTGTACGATGAAAATTTGAATGGGGCGAGATATCTTGAAATTCTCCGTGGATTTGTTATGGATTTTCTAAATACTCTACCTGCATGTGACAGGGCAAACAGTTGGTATCAGCTGGATGGTGCTCCCGCACATTCCACTATAGCTGTACACCAACAGTTGACATTGATGTTTGAAGATCGGTGGATTGGCCCACAAGGACCTTGGAACTGGCCACCGAGATCACCCGATTTGACGCCCCTGGACTTTTACCTCTGGGGTCGTATAAAAGAATTAGTGTACTCTAGGCCAGTTCAAACTAGAGAGGAATTGCTAAATTGTGTTCACAATGCATTCAATAGTATGTGTCCACACGAAATTCGGCGATCTATTTCGCAAGGAGTATATAATAGAGTTATAAAATGCTTAAATCAAATTGGCGGTCATGTGGAACATTTGTAATGATTCATTTTATCTTTTTTATCACTTTTTTTCTGGTTATGTTCAAATAATTGTTTTATGTTTTTTATTTGTTATTATGCTCTCAATTTTGTGATCTTCTTGTTTTATTTCATTGTTTCAATAAAATAGAATTTGTGTAGTTTGAATTAAGTTCATTTTATTTTTGAAAAACATTTCAGTTTCTGTCAAAAATCACATTAACGTAGAAAATATTAATTAACAAGAAAATTGTCGATAATAGGTATAGGTAATGTTATAGCCAAACGATGCATAACTAAATGCTGCATCTATTTATCCAATAATATACAGGGTGTTACATTTGAATTAACAAAGTTTTTCAACTTTGAAAATTGTTTAATGGTTCATCAAATTTTGAACACCATGTATGCAATAAATCAATTGTCAATGAGTATTTCAAAAGTATAGTTCTTTGCTTCTGTCTACTGCAGAAGTACTTTCCATCAGTCAAAAATAAGTAAGACAAGCAGTGTTGAAAATAGGGTTACATCTTTCAAAATTTTTGAAAAAATCAAGATATCTAAGAAACAGTTGAAAAAAGGTATAGTAAACCCTTATAAGGCTTATCTTAAGATTTTGTCAAGAATCCAAAAATAACATAATATACAGGGTGTTCCATTTAAAGTAAGGAAGTTAGTGGCGACTTCCGGTATAACCGGAAGTAACATGACCTTGAAAATATTTTAGAATGAAAGAGAATATTACATAACCCTTAAGTCCAAAAATTCAGATTTCTAAATTGTTTCTAACCACATAAACTTCTAACGAACGCCTACCGTGGAAAACCCTGTATATATATATATATATATATATATATATATATATATATATATATATATATATATATATATATATAGATAGATAGATATAATGTTGAAACAAATGTAAAAACAAACAGCACTATGAAATATAACAAAAAAATCAAGTTAATTAGTGACAACCTAAATGTTCAAATTGTCGCCAGCGTTTACTCTTTGAAGAATAGATTCAACAGCAGTCTCAATGTCTGCTCTAGAAATACTCTCATTGGCATTTCGTGTTATACCGATCATGTTGTCTCGTGTAGTGGGCCTAGTTGTCGGACATGGAAGTCTAAGACAGTCAAGTCTGGTGGCCTGGCTGGCTAAAAAATGGGCTTCCACGTCTATCCATCTATCAGGGTATGCATCATCTAGAAATTCTCTAACTTCTCTGGAGAAATGCGCCGGAAAACCATCGTGCTGGAACAACGAGGACCTACGAATTGCTAGGGGTAGAACCTCTAGAATAAGAGGTAATTCATCCTTTATAAAAATTTGTTAGTTCTTCATTAATAGAGTTATAGAAAATAAAGGGTCCATCCAGCATGGGTTATTCTGTGGCGAATAGTGCATATTGTGACGATTTAGCATACCATCACTTCTAAATGTAGCTTCATCTCACCACAAAATACGTGACAGCAGTTGAGGGTCGTCACATATCATATCTAGAAACCAGATGCAGTAATCCACCCTTCTATAGTAATCGCGATCATTCAATCTTTGATGCAGTACTACATAATATGGATGTAACCTAAAAGAAATATGATGGAAATAAACAACGCCCTCTAACGTGCATGTTTACTTACTAGGGTGTGTCGAAATTATTACTCTTACTTTAGTAGAAAGGAGCTGTTTTCAAGAAGACTAAGTTTACGAAGATTGATTAGGCAGAACCGAAGTTACAGGCGTTTTTTCATAAAAAGGTTCCCACTCTCCCCGACGTCTTATTTGAAAAGATCGACAAATATACCCAGAATCTTTAGAAGAATATAATGATCATATTTTCCGAAGCTGTACTATAAGCGGTTTCTGATATATTGGCCGAGAGACATTCTTATTGGGACACCCGGTATATTTTGTAGCTGAACAGCTAAGCTTTATTAATTTGAAATTAAAGTTAAGGTTAATGTGAAGTGAAGATTTTAATATCTTTGAGCATTAATAATTACCTACAGGGCGGATTTATTTAGAAAGCTTAAATATTTCGTATACTTTAGAGGGACATTAGCGATTTCTGGAGGCAATTTTCAGGTTAGATCCGAGTGATTAGTACTTACCTGCATTAGGTAAACAATTTTTCAGCTAAAACTTTCAAGCTGTTGGCGTCAGTTTGACGTTTATTTTCCCGCTTAGGACGTTCTTTGGAACAAGTGCCTAAATTAGTTTGTTTATTAAGCAAGAACTGCGGCCCTCAAACTGAGCTAGTTGCATGTTATGCACTTTATTTCTATACGGTCTCTTTGTACTACTGAATGTTTAGTCCGTAATAGTATTAGATACCTAACCCATGATTCACAAATCCTGTTTTTAGGACGCTGAGCTTAAACGAAAATCATTCAAAATGAATTTCTACTGCATCTGGTTGTCGCTTTTATTTGAAAACTTACAAAATTCTGGTACCTTGAACTTGGAAATAAAGATAAACTTAAATAGTTGTTCGAATAAATGTATAGTAGCCTTGAAGCCATTACGTTTATTTATTTACGATGCAATACAAGAGCAGTAAATGTATTACAATATTATCGACGAAAGGTTAGACTAAACGCCACAAGGTGAACGAGATTTCATTTTCAAGATAAACTTTATTACTAGTCCAACTATTGACACACTATAATTTTCCACAACGTTTGTTAGTACAAATGGTGCCCAACTCTTCTACGCACTCACAAGTATTACAATCTCTTTTAGTCACAGTGCCAACTTTACACTCTAGCATAGCCTGGTATTCCACTGAAAAGCTACAAAAATCACTTAAAAACCCTACTATTTTGGTTCTCAGTCTACTCACCAATACAATGAAGTACAACCTAGTGATCCGTACGGATCACAGAAGCAACTATTGCAGTCATTTTGCAGATAAAAAATTCCATTTTCGCACTCTAAAAAGTTTAACAAAACAAATCTTTCATAATATTACAATAGAAGTACTTACTAAATTTCGATTCGGTATAGGAAAGTAACACTCCAAGAATTATACACAATTGGTACTTCATCTTATACATTTATTTAATCAATAACCCAGTTTTCTGTTTCATGCGTAAGAGTTAATCAGAATTGATAACAGTGTATAAATAACTATAATTACAAGAGAAATTCGAAGAATGAGTAGACCTATTATATTATCCAAGTGGGTAGAACATAATGTCTTTCAGCAGTGTTTTTCTTCCTGCTGTGTGTAATATTAATTTTGATTTTTTGCACTAAAAGACAATTAAGTGATAATGTCAGTGAACTCTATGAACTTAACATTCACTTAACATCGCTTAACACGCTCCTAACGAAATGCTTTTACCTATAAATAGAGTTTTAGTACTGGTGTTTATAAACTGCTTCAGTCCCACATGCATTATGCTCATGTCGTAAACTGACCGGACATTTATATTAAATTTTTAACTTGCTCACCTAAAAGGATTGTGTGCGTATACGCGTTTGTATGCACATGTGCGTACGTGCGTACGTGCTTGCGTGCATGTGTGTGTGTGTTTGTGTGTGCGTGTCAGCGTGTCTGCGTGTCTACGTGTCTGCGTGTCTGCGTGTCTGCGTGCCTGTGTGTCTGCGTGTCTGCGTGTCTGCGTGCCTGAGTGTCTGAGTGTCTGCGTGTTTTCGTGTCTGCGCGTCTGCGTGTCTGCGTGTCTGCGAGTCTGCGTACCTGCGTGTCTGCGTGTCTGCGTGTCTGCGTGTCTATGTGTCTGTATGTCTTCGTGTCTGCGTGTCCGAGTGCCTGCGTGCCTACGTACTTGCGTGCCTGTATGTCTGCGTGCCTGCGCGTCTACGTGCCTGCGTGCCTGCGTGTCTGCGGGTGTGTGTGCACGTGTTTATGTGACGAACCTTTCGGGCGGTTTCAAAACTTGATATGCGATTCAAATTCCATACACATAGTTGACTAGGGTATTTAGACCCTATTGAGTTTCAGTGGCGGTGGATCTGTGGGGTAAGGGGCAAGGAGAATAAATTGTTTTACATAGCTTACTAACACTTAATTCTCTAGCAACCAGTCGTTGGCGCTGGTATGTTAGCAGACCGAGAGGTAAATACGATTTTCTTAGGTCCACTATAACACAAACACTTGTACCATTTGGATTCAAATTTGACGTGGATGTTACAAACTTGATCCCAGTGATATCTGGTGTAATAGTGGAGATTATGCAATTTTATGTTTTAAAAATAATTCCGCTCAAATGTTAACCATGTCTTTGTAAACATTCTTCTAACCTAGATTAAATATTTTCGGTTATTCGACGAAGCAGGACAGGTTGAAATCGTTAAAGTTCTTGTTTGATGTTCGATGCTAATTCCGGTAAGGTTTGTGGTCTATTAATCTATATCCCGCTCTTCAGAAATCCGCAAAGAATCGCATGACGAAAGATCAAGAGATTTTTCGGCCAAATTTCTTTGCCCAAGGTCAGTGTCTTCATGACTGTATTATTATTTGACAGTTACTGCCATTTGAAGAGAAGCAGGGAGAAGTGGTCAGGCGTTCCGCGTGCGTTTTGCGTTAAATCGTTTTATGGAAATTGTGACTGTGTGACTTCGGTACGACTGTTTCGTAATAAATTCAATGTTCCACGACGTGGAAGGGTGTCGTTCGCTCATGCAATTATACAGTGGGTAAGATAGTTTTAAGAAACTTGAAGCATAAAGGGGCAATAAGGTCTCTAAGAACAGAGAAAAACATTGATAGGGTGCGAGCAGCATTAACACATAGTCCATTGAGTTCTCTTGTGAAACATGCTTCTGCATTAAACATTACCGACACTTCGTTACGACGAATTTTACAAAGACATATCTTTCCACACTTACAAAATTCAAGTCGTCCAAAAGTTGAAAGATGTTGATATGCTTGCTCGTAGGATTTTCAGCGAAGAAATATTGTGATGAAAAATTTATTCACCACATGTTTATCTCAGATGAAGCATATTTACATTTAAACGGATATGTAAACAAGCAGAATAGGCGCGATTGGAATGACGAAAATCCAGGAGAGATACACCAAAGGCCATTACACAGTCCGGAACTTACAGTATGGTGTGAAATTCCATCATCTGGTATTATTGGGCCATATGTTTTCCAAGACGAGAACATCAATTATTTTCAGTAGGACAGGGCTACAAGACATACTGCTCACGTGTTTATGACTGCTTTAAGAGAACTTTTCCCGGGCAGGTAATCTGTCATTTCCATAAATAGAGCATAAAGTAATTTGCCAATGACTTTTTGGTTTTGGCCTATAAATGTCAAATTTGTGTACTATACCCACAGATTCGTAATAGGACTAGACCATTATGCAGTCGCATGTGAGAAGTATATAAAAGAAGGGATGTCGGTAGCTCCGTGTTATAAAATGGTTGGTGTGGTACTAATTATGCATTTAGGATAGCCTGTAATACTAATCACAATAAGGGAACGGCATAAATCAAGAAAAATATCACGACGGCGCCACCTGTTAAATAAATTTATAGCGGGAAAATTTCATGAACAGGATCTTAAATTAATGGCCTAACAGGAAACCGTAATGTTCACTCGAAAGAGAACACTCACCTCTATCTAAAATTCTACTCCAAAAATATTTACGCAAAGTTCACCTGAACCCCAATAAAATCTTAAGCTTCATTTAATATCCGTTCCGTTTGAGTTTGAGTAGCCTTAAAAAGTGTCGCATTAGAAAATTATAATCCTTATAATCTTCCGTGAGATGTAGTAATAATATTTTATTGTTTACTCACGTGTTCAATTATAACCCATTTCACTACTGCATCATACCTATGTAACCAAAGTTTCTTACATTTTACATGAGCCATTGTAATGTTGCAACAGTGTATTTTGGGGTTATGAAAACGTTTCAATTATTAATAATCACTCCAGTCGCAGTCGTGCAAAATCGCGTTAAAATATTGAGAGATTACGTTTAGGGTTTACCGATTAAACCAATTACTATAAGTTCGGTTCGGTATGAAAGATTTACCAATGTAACGCTCATTTTATGAGTGGGTAGGTATGTTATTCAACTACATATACAGGGTGTCCCATTCCTAATGGACCATGCACCTCACTGGAGAAATAGAAAATTAAAAAAGGTCGATTGACAGAAGTATGCCTTTGTAAAATGTTGATTGTAAACAAAATTTGTAATAATTTGAAAACAACTGAATGTCTTAAAATTAAAATTGTTAGAATACACTCTTTGAGGACGAGAAATGCGAATTAATTACCATTTCTGATGGTACTCCTTGGGGGCGCTAGTTATACAGTTCGATTTGGGCGAATTTACACTTATTCTTTTACCCCTTGTATTATCGGAAATTTCATCTGCAATAATAAAAAATCCAATATTTTTAACCCGTAACTACGAGTTATTTGTAATTATTACAAAAATTAAAATCTCCTACGGTCCTAACTAACTATAAGCGATTTTCGCAAATCTTTCTGGCGAATTGCAGACAAATAGGTTTTTTACTTCCAATACACAAATAAATGAAGTTCACAAATAGCAAAGTTTCCGATTTGTTAATTTTTCCTCTTCATCGTTTTGGAATTCTATCCTAGTTGGCGTTACACCCAAAACTCTTGCAATTGTACTACTAAAATCACGAGATGTTCGAACATTTGTTAGACATCGATGTAGTTGACATTTGCATTGAAAAAATAAAAACAAACCTATATGAAATGTATATTATGTAGGAATTTACATTGCTGATGTCCAATATCCTCAAAAACACGGCGAAATGGCGATAATAAAACTCAAAACTCATACATTGCGATAAACTTCTATGTAAAATTATCGACTAAAATAAACAAAAACAACTGGTCAGTACGATAATTAATTATTCAATTCAAAACGAAAATACGTCCCAACCAGATAATCAACAATGATCCCATCTTTATACCAGTCCTATAATGATCGGTTAACAATCTTGTTACTTGATAATTACTTACTTACTTAACTTACTTAACCTTCACGCCATTCCCTTGCGGGGTAGGCAAAACAATCCCTGCCTCTTATTCATTTTTCATTCACAATCTTTCTCCATACTTTCCTATCTCCGCATACCTCCCTAGCTTCCGCAAGATTCATACATAGTCTCTGACATGCCCTTTTGTTTTTAAAACTCCTTACCTTTCTTTCCTTTATCATAGATTCTACTACATTCAGCCAAGTTTTACGCGGCCTACCAGGTCCGGCCCTACCCCTAACCTCACCCACATATATTTGTTTCGTTAATCTTGCGTTGTTCATTCTCTCAATGTGACCAAACCAACGTAATGTACAACTTTTATATCTATCCATCATCGTCTTTTCCTCGCCACATTCCCTCATTATGCATTCATTTTTTATCTTGTCCCTTCTCGTTTTACCACATGAGCTTCTCAGGAATCTCATACCCACGGCATTTATTTTTCTTTCGTGCTTTTTTTGACATACCCATGTCTCACTTCCATACAGTACTGACGGGACGAATACGCCATTATAGATTGCTCGTTTCGCAGCTAGGCTCATGCTTTGATTTCTCATTATCGTCCACATACTTCCAATCACTTTTCTTCCAGCATTGACCCTTCGTCCAATCTCGCTCTCAATTGTACCATCTGCAGTAAACATTCTACCGAGATATACCAGCTCGTCCACTTGCTCCACAATTTCATCTTGCAGAGTAAATACTCTACTCTCCTTTCCACCTTCCCGATTGAACACCACAATCTTAGTTTTGTTCACGTTTACCTTTAGGTCCATGCTCTCACAGACTGTATCAAACTTCCTCAGAGCGGTTTGCAGCTCATCCGCACTGTCACTTAATAAGACTGTGTCATCTGCATAGACCAGGAATCGTACATTTACGTCACCAACAATTACACCATTTGTGTCGTTACATGCTTGTTCAAGACATTTATCCATGTATACATTGAACAACCACGGTGACATCACACAGCCTTGTCGCACTCCTTGCACAACATTAAAGTATTCACTCACACCTCCTCTCACCCTAACACATGCCGTTGTATACTGCTCTTATTCCATTTATTAGACCTTTATTTACGCCATATTCATTTAATATTTCCCACAGCTTATCTCTATTCACTCTGTCATATGCTTTCTCCAGATCTACAAACGCACAGTACAACTTTCTTTTTACCTTTAAACACTTTTCGATCACCTGCTGGAGAGCAACCATCTGATCGACACATCCTCTCCCTGGAATGAAGCCACCTTGCACATCCCACATCTTAGTTTGTGTAATTTCCGGTACTCTATCAATCAGTATTCTTCCAAATACTTTACCAGGTACGCTGAGCAAGCTTATTCCTCTGTAGTTCTTACAGTCACTCTTGTTCCCATTACCCTTATGCAATGGTACAATGATCGCGCTCTTCCAATCTCTCGGCACTTTTCCACACATAAGACATTCATTGAATAATTCACGCAATCTTCGTATAAGCTTTGCACCTCCATACTTGAGCATTTCACCAGTGATTTCATCTACGCCTGCTCCCTTGCCGTTTTTCAACCTTCCTTCCGTTTTCTCTACCTCATTTATTCCAATATCCTTCTCAGTTTCATTCATCATTTCTTGTATATTCTCCTTATTTAACCCTTCAGTCTTACTTCCCTCACTACTGTACAGCTTTCCAAAATATTCTTGCCAGCATTTCCTCACTTCACAATCGTCCCATACTATTTCGTTTCTATCGTTCGTCACTCCTGCAGCGTTCTGTTTTGGGCCACGTTTTGTATTTTTGAATCATTTCCAGAAGAGTTTTTTGTTTCCCTCAAGATCATTCTGCATTTTCTCTCCTTCCACAGCCGTAACTACCTCTTTACTTGTTCTCACTGCCTCCTTCGCTTCTTTGTTTCTTAATCTATACACCGCATACCATCGTTTCTTCTTAGTCTCATTTTTTGCAGCAATCATTGCCATGTACGCATCTTTTTTCTTACTTACTGCCTTTTTTACCGACTCATTCCACCAAGCACATTTTTTCTGTCTGCCTACAGTCACTCTTCCTATTCACTTCCAATCACTATTCGCACGGCACAATTCATAACAGAGTTTTTCAAGCTTATCCATGCACTTTCAACGTCAGTGTCTTTTTTAATCACAATAAAGCTTGCATTAAATAACAAAACAACTAAAAAGTTTCCATTGGAAAGTTGTGTTAATCAAAAATTTCTGCAAAGCAAATACTAAACAAAGCGATAACCAAGAAGACTACGCATCTGCCTAGATAGATACAAATATACACCTTATTAAAATCACCACCAACAGTAAACAGAAAAATATTTACTTTCACTTCGCACAAAATGATCAATCGAAACTTTCCCTTCTATCTCACAACGGTAATGGCAATAGACCCTTTCGGTGTTTAATTGGTGGAAACCAACCTTCTATTTGCAGCAAATTTATCATTCGTTAAGGGTTAGCTGTGTAAAACTTTAACCTTTTTTAGAATAGATCAGCAAAAGAAATACGTGCAAAAGAATTAAGGATCAGCACTAACAAAAGAAACACTAGATCTAATTCTATGAACGCGAAAACTGTCACCTATGACAAACGATACACGATAAAATAGTGCTGGGGTGAACGAATCTTCCCAAATTCCCAATAAGGGTGCACGAAAAACTCTTCCTACGATAACAATTAAAATCACCCGCAGTATGATGTAAATAAGTTCCACCGTGCTTGAAAAACCATTTCGCGTACGCAACAACACAACTTGGGTCTTAACCCCTTTGCATCTTAACTAAAACTGATTAACGCTTCTTACAGTTTTGGTCACATTTAATTTTACGTCAATTAACCAATGATACAAACTCATTACTTCAAAATGGTAAGCGCAGTAAAAACGATATGCATCTAGGAAACCGAAAGTGACAAATTACGTCATAGAAACATTCCACATTGAAACAAATCCCACAGTAACGTGAGTTATTTTCGATAATCAACCCTAAACTAACATACAACAACGATCTTCCTCTTTGTTTTTAAGAAGAAGAATTCATTGGAAACTAGCGACATAACATCTCCGCCAACTTATGGTTTCTCAAGCAATCTTAATACAAATAACCATTTTCCTATGACGCCATTTCACTCATTCAACCTCAATTAACGATAATCAAAAATACTAGGAATAACCATTACTTACAGAAAATAATAAACTTTCCCAGTCAACGTGTGGAAATGGATCGTAACTGAAAAAAAAACTTCAATCTAATAAAGGCAAACAAACCAAAAATATCTGTCTCACTTACAGAATTGGGGAAACTAAATGCTATTTTAATTTGTAATAACTCCAAATATTGCCAAACAAAGTGAAAAGTTGCAATTAAATTTACTCTTCCGAAATGTACAGTTCGACCCGACAAAACATATTATAATACGTTCTACCGAAAATTCGAAAAACAAAAAATCTGTGGCAGAATTCTGCCTTTATAACAGCAAATTTAATTGGTATTATTATGCGTTTGAGATTTGCACGCTCTTCGCTATAAAAGACATGTAATCTCCGTGTGATGGACGTATAGATAATCTTTTTATAATTCATGCACTCGACTGCTATGCAGTTTGCGTTAATGCTAAAACACGTAACAAAGGAAGGGATCTCCTGGAAAGTGAAATGTGTGCTACTTAGAAAAGGTGCGCCAAGATCCATTTATTAGATCATGAAAATGTATAAAATTATGCAAGCCACCGGTTACTCAAAATCCGATCAGTAACTACCACCTGTTGGTCAACTGCCATGAAGTGCTACCTTGCGCAAGCGCTTTAAATAAAATTAAATAATTAGAAGTCGAGTAATCGAATAATCCAGTAACCTAGGATAAATCGGACACTTCGGGCACTTCCATAACAAAGCAGTTGTTTCTGCTCTGGCAAACAGCAACCAGCAAGCGGTTAAGATTCCACCACACACCGTCAAACCAAGCTACAGAAAGAAGGCGCAATGCATCGAGAAAGCTAGGAGTAACCAAAACACCGTGGAGGAAAAAACGATCGTATGTAAACATCCTGACACCAGAACACCACCAACACAGAAGGAAGACCGACGTTGGGACCATCATCAGGACTATCCGCAGCAGTTTAATAAAGATTTAACTTTATTATTGCTTTACATCTGGTTTATTTTAACACCGTTTTCCACTTTTCTAATTAGGTCTCCGATTTCCTAATCTTCTTTCTTCGTGGCATGAAGAGGCACTCCAGCGGAGATCGCCATTCCTGTTAACATTACTTCTCTATTTTACAAACTCCAACAAACAACGCTAACTCCACCTGGGTGGTGAAGGATTATCGCCATCGCTCTACCCAATGTCCAACTACCGACACCTACCTATCCCGCAGTTCCATCACACCTCCACCGCCTTTTTTTACCTAAACCAGAAGCATATGCAACACATGCAGAAGATCGACACATTCATACATATCTGCACACTTATACGTACTACCACCACGCCGTACACTACTGCCAAAGTTTTCTACATTTACCAATAACACAACACACACCAAAAACCTTCAATCTCCAACCACGAAATATTGCATACAAAATATTCCCAAATCTATTCCCTTACAGAAATTCCATTTCATTTGCGATAAACCTATACACCTTCCGTAATTGAGTATCACATCTGCCTCACCGTTGCGTTCACTTCACTTTTTTAGAAAACCCAGATGACGCTACGAGACAATTTTGTGGACCCTACAGTGTCACTTTCACAACTGTACGGTCCTTTTTCCAAGACTACTACTTCTAGAGCTCCATCCCTTTTCTTCGTAATGAATCCCGTAGATAAGGATATCCAAACCGAGAATCTACTGGATAATATTGCCAATTACAAACTAGCAAGAGCTATACGCATTATATCTAGGGCCACCCATACTCCTACCTCCCTCTTCTGGCTTATAACCTATTACAAGGCCACCCTCTATAACCTTTTCTCAAAGGTGGTTTCCATGTTCCGGAACTATTATTGCTCATTTCATCACCGCTCCTTAAATATTACGTTACCTAACGCGGGTGGACCATAACACTGACACTGTTCTACCCGTTCAATTAGCTATACCAACAGTGGCGAACACCACAGGATTCTCCAAATGCGCCGATAAAAAAACAGCGTAACACCCATCCAATTCGTTGTAATACAGGAATCGTCGGGACTTCGCAGTTATTCTTCAGAGCTGGAAATCCAGAACCCGCTCCTTTCCGCTCCCGTATTCGATTCTAAACGCACCAAAGTATTCCTCTAATGGCTGGCAACCGAGAACGCGTTAGCCAAATCCTAGACGTATCCTCCCAAAAACACTTCTAACAGTAAATGTACACTTGCATGACAAGCAACCATTCTATAGTTTCCGTTACCTACCCGTCCATTCCTTAAACTCTTCATTTTGTGATTTGGCCCCTTGTTCAATACATTTTTCACGTGCACAACATATCTTATTCATTATAGGAGCAAAACTTACAAGGGAATGCACGCTGAGCTTTTCCTACATACAAGCGAGTACGTTAAATGGACACCCAGGTACCTCTATACTACAGCATTCCAGCTGCGTTGCTGTGATGGTGCACTTCCCTCCTCCAGTAGTATTTTTTCCTTTTATATTTTCGACGGCCTCGATACCCTTTAGATAACTTCTTTTAAATACATATTTAGCCTTTCCAATTCCGTAATGCTAGATTATTCTAATATACGCGACATCCAATTCGGTGACACTGTAATCAAGGGAAACGATATTAATCTCTCGCAGTCTTACAAGGCTTGTCTCTTACACGTGTGAGGAACAACTTTCGTTGTAGCGGTCGGAACTACAGTCCCACTCAGACCAATAGGAAACCTCCCACACAACATGTTGTAAACTAGATCAAAGAGAAAAAACTAATCTACCGTCTAATATTGCTATTCACTGACCGAGAAGAGACCGACGTGTTCGGATTTGACCTATACAACGTATTTAAATCGCCCAATGATCCACAGTTTGAACCTGAATCTTCACGAAGTCCAATTAGACAATAGGAATCCCTTCGATACTCCTATCACGGTCATCCAAGCTAACTCATACTCTAAAGGCGGATTTAATTCTGCCCCAGGATACGATGTCCTAACCGGAAAACCTTAGACCAAGCCACCAGTTCACCAAAATATACAACAAATGCATTACATTTATCCACTTTTCGACGGGAAACGCTTTAAGCAGATTTTAGCAAGACGACCTGGAGACTACTTGAATACCAATATTTGACTAAACAGTCAGTACGAGCTAAAGTAGAAAATGCTTTCTTCGACCCACAATAGGGGGATCGCATGGTTTTGCCTTATCCCCTACACTATCCACAATACTTGATTGGCATTCCCACTGTTTCATAAGTCTCCCTGATGAGGACTTTAGATGTCACTCAATTTGATAAAATGTTTGCAACAAAGCTGGAGAGTGCTTTGTTGCCAACATTTTATCAAATTCCTTTAACAATATAAATGATTACAATACCAAAGATTCTTTTACTTTTGCATCAACATACAATAATTTTCAATTACCACTTAATTACATTTTGATTTCTCTAGCCGTTGTCTCTTTATTTACTAACATACCATTGGATCTAATACTTTCAATAATAGAAACTAAATGGGACACTATAGAACCACATTGCAATTTTTCAAAAGAATTTTTTATCCTAACTATTAACTTTATTTTCAATAATACCTATTTTTCCTTCAATAATATTTTTTATAAGCAAATTTTTGGCACCCCTATGGGATCTTTTCTTAGTCCTATACTTGCTACAATAGTAATGGATTCTCTTTTTGATCATGTATTACCTTTACTTAACTTTGATATCCCTTTAATTAAAAAATACGTAGATGATGTAATTATTGCTATACCCAATGATACTAACATTCAAGTTCTAGAGATTTTTAACAGTTTTAATATACATATTTAGCTTACATTAGAAGAAGAAAACAATAATAGTATCCCCTTCTTAGATACCAGAATTATAAGAAAACCTAATAACAGTTTAATAATAGACTGGTATCAAAAACCAACTAACTCAGGTAGATATATTAATTACTATTCTAATCATACTTTTAATCAAAAAATTAATATTGTTCTGGGTCTCAAGAACAGAATAGATTTCGCATCAATCATTACATAAAAAGAATCTAGATAAGTTATTTTTGATTTTTAGTACCAATGGTTCTCCAAAAACATTATTAAAGAATTTATTATACAGTACACCATTCAAATCACAAATTAATTTTCAAAATGCATACTTGACATAAACAAACATGATTAACAAAAGAATCCCTTACATACTAAACTTAACACCAATCTTATGTAATATCTTAAACAACGAACAAATACGTATAGCGAAATATAACATTAAACCTATCAAATAACTCTTTTCAAAATTAAAAGACAGAACTCCAATTCTTAGTAAATCTAACGTTGTATATTCCATTCCTTGTAACGAATGCAATAAAGTGTATATTGGACAAACATCACAATGGCTTAAAACAAGACTTACTCAGCATAGAAGTGACTGTAAAATAGGAAAAATTCTTGTGCTTTAGCAAAACATAGTAAAAACACCAATCACATTCCAAATTTCCCTAACTTTAAAACTTTAGACACAGAAATTAATTATAGAAGCAGACTTTTCCTTGAAATGACTCACATTTTCAGTACTCAACATACTTTAAATTACAAAACTGATTTAGATAATCTCAGCAACATCTATTCATATATTCTGAGTACTAATTTGAATTGATTCAGTACAACATAAATCATATCTTCTAAGAATTTTAGTTTGTAACGCAGTAGGTATACATGTCAATTTTTATAATTTTGAAAGACTTCAACAACTGTATTCTTTTTAAGTAGTGATTTTAAATTGTAATCAACTATTCTGTACAATAATGTTAGTTAGTTTATAATTCTCGCATTTAGTAAGTAGTATTTATGATGTTAATAGATTAATTCTCACTTATGTTCATCTTACACAGATTCCTGATGAAGAAATAAATTATTTCGAAAGCTTGAATTAAATAAAGAGTCATTTTCATTTTTAACTAGACCGCATCCCGATACCATATTTTTATGTATGTATATACATATATATATATATATATATATATATATATATATATATATATATATATATATATATATATATATATATATAAAGCGTTTTCCAATAAGAGGTGGGGTCATTGGACCTTACTTTTTCGAAAATGAGGCTGGAGCAACAGTTACGGTGAATGGATTGCGCTATGGAGAGATGATTAATGATTTTTTATGGCCGGAATTGGATGGTATTGATCTGGACAACGTTTACTTTCAACAAGACGGCGCTACGTGCCACACAAGCAACGAAACCATTGATCTTTTACGGGAAAAGTTTCCGGACCGTGTTATCTCTCGAAGAGGTGATCACAATTGGCCACCGAGATCTTGTGATTTAACACCTTGCGACTTCTTCCTTTGGGGCCACGTGAAAGATAAGGTCTACGCCAACAGCCCAGCGTCGATTTAAGATCTCAAAGATGGAATTCGTGAGGCTATCGATGACATAGGGCAGCCACTTTGCGATTTGGTTATGGAAAATTTCATGAAAAGGATATGGTCCTGTAAGCGTGGTCGTGGTAGCCATTTGGCTGATATTGTTTTCCATTATTAACGGCATACCTTCCTCTTTATAATGAAATAAACATCCGATCAATTATCTCAAAAAATTCCATTTTTCTTTGAATATCAAGATAACACCTCTTATTGGAAAACCCTTTATATATATATATATATATATATATATATATATATATATATATATATATATATATATATATATATATATAGATTATTAGATATAATTATCAATTTACTGGTAAAATAGAACGATAGCGGCACATAATCCAAACTGATACATTTTATCACATCTATCTATAATATTTGTAACTTCCGTTATACACTGTTCTAAAGCGGTAGCGTTTACGTTTGGATATGTCATCAAAATAAAATCAATGTTAAAGGTACCATCTGGATTTACGGGTTTTGAAGATACAAACATGCATTTCAAAAAACATTTAAAACATCGATCATCAGTATATTCATTTGTCGAAACCCACTTATTCGCAATAAATTGATCTACACCAGTAGCGCAAATACACTTAGATACATGGGGTCCCATTATTCTATTCCGTATATCAAAGTTAGAGTTAAGCTAAAATTAAGAATTAGTTGCCTATTTTATTTTATATTGAAAGTACCTGATGGGCGAAACCCACGGAAAGGGCCAAAACTAGAACCAAAATTTGTTTCATTGCATTAAGTGATTCAAATAGCTGCTAAAAGATTTTAACAGAGTATACCGTTTTTTAACGTTACGAAATAAAATTATTTTTAATGCCAGTTTGCCAGTTCTTAAATATGAGAAGTAGGTTATCTTTTTAAGTAAATACGTTCAATACTGCAAAAAATATACGATACAAAAACAAGTTGCGTGTTTTTTATCAAATATGTAATGTACCTAAGTATGTCAATATTAGCGAATTTACGCGCTCTCCAAAATAAACCAAAACACGAAAACAAAAATGTAACCAAGTCGGTGATCTAACGGAAGAAACGTCGTATACTAAAGTACAAAAGGTTAGAAAAAGTAATTGGTTGATTTGGGAAAACTACGCTATCCCATCAACAAACCCACATTAAACGAAGAATAGGCATGTGGACCTGACACAACTACGCCTACTGAATATAACGAACTCTCAGCTGCAGTTATTAATTTGTTACTACCTCATTTCAACGCCAAGTACCCAGACACGTGTATGTACATATTTGTATTAAACCAGATAATAATGTAATGTAATCTTAAATTTAAAAAAAATAACAAATCTTGGTCATATTCTAGTAATCTCACCGACTTCCTCCAGTTTCACAGACTACAACAAAAATACCGAAAACCCATGTGCTTCGCCACCCTCGCTTACGTATGTTCAATTCTTATATATATATATATATATATATATATATATATATATATATATATATATATATATATATATATATATACAGTGTGGCCACCGGATTTATCTTGGCAACCGCGCATCCTACATCATTGGGAAAAAAAATTTATTGACAAATGTTGCTATGAGAAATCATCATAAAAGATATCCTTCCCCGGTTTTCAGAGTTACATTCTACATTAAACGGTCTATTAAATCTGATATAAAAAATAACCTGTTTCTACTTAACTTTTTCATTCAGTGTACGAAAGGAATAAACCTTTTTTTATTTGAAATTTTATATTCTTTTAAAGAATTAATATAAAAATATTTCTTAATAAACTTAAAAGGGGAGACATTTACCTGTACAATGAAGCATACGTTGTAAAATTGGGTTGGCGGGCTCCGAAATTAAGGTCAAATAAATATTTTGTACTCATAACCTCAATCTTGCTGTTATTATAATACCTAGGTGAAAATTGTTCTGACAAAATTTGAAGCGAAAAATACGTAGATTAGTAATATCGCATATTTCATATACGTTGGTTATACGTAAATCCCAAATTTTTAAGATTTTGTATGTTGACTTGCCAATTTTGCCCTCTAGTGGTGATTTTTGGGACTTCTAAATATTTTATGACAATTTTTCATAGCAATATTTGTCAATAAATTTTTTTTCCCAATGATGTAGGATGCGCGGTTGCTAAGATAAGTCCGGTGGCCACCCTTATTGGACCACCCTGTATATATATATATATATATATATATATATATATATATATATATATATATATATATATATATATATATACATATATGCTACGTTGTAACGAATAACTTACAACATATAATTACTTATCTACCGTTGGTTTATGCTCTAATGCAGAGTCGGGTGTGAGTCCTTTTATATTTTGAGCTACCCTTAATCTCATGGATGGATAAACAAAAACACTTTGTAATATTATTACCTTTACTCTGTGCTTGTGGTTAAAATACAGTAACACACACTGAAAAATGATGCTTAGGTAACAGTTTAACCACAGCGTATATAAAATCAATTTTATATACTGTTGTATATAACCCAAACTGACATGGATACTTTAACAATTGCTTTTGACGGCGTTTTGACAATTTTTCATAATTATCTATTAACACAGAATAAAATAGAATATTACGCACGACGGTAACATGAAGTTAATATTTTATCTCGTTGTTTGATTTCTTTGATCTGGTCAAACGCGATAATGCTAATACGGTTGGTATTCCTAATAAACGTCTGGTAAAATTTGATTAAACTTCGAAACATGGTGAGATCCTGAAAATTCACACATAATATTTACAAGGATTAGAAATAATTAAGGGATGGTCCCAAATATAGATCTCAATTAAATGACGTCATTATGGCACCTCCAAGATATCCTGTGTATACTTCTGAGTATTCGACGTTAACAGAAAGCGATGGAGGAGAGGTGATTAGGGTTTATGTTATTGTATATGGGTGCTCGGAAATCAATAACAGGGCGTATGTATGTTTCGTAGGGGTGTTGTAGTGTTCTGTGGTGGAAACCCCTGAGTGTACTCCGGAGGGCGCTCGGTAGGTTTGGTTGGTTTCTTATCCTGTTTAGTGCCCTTTGTACAACTGGGTGCCAATTGAGGGTTCTGGTCAAGAGGATTCCTAAGTAGGTGACTTGTTGTTTGAGTGGGAGTCTTTCTTGACTCTGAGCGAGGGAAACATTGATGTTGGTTAGGTTTGGGAACTTATCTTCGGTGTAGTTTGGATGTCGGAAGAGGATTGTTTGGGTTTTGGTGGGATTTACGAAGACTGTCCACCGGTTCGCCCAGTTGGAGAAGTTCCTGAGGGTTTTGTATATGAGGCAAGAGGCCGTTCCGCTGTTCCGATTAACCGCCCAAAAGTCGGTGTCATCCGAAAACTACGCAACGACTACTCCGGGTTGTAAAACTTCGGGAATGTCGGATGCGAAGACAGTGTAAAGGATCTGGGCTAACGCATAACCTTACGGTACGCCTGCTGTAGATTGAAAAGGATCGGAGGTGTTTCCTAGTTTGACTTGAACTGACCGATTGGTCAGGCACGAGAGGAATTTGGAGAAGGGGTCGGGTATGTCGAGTTTGCCAGACCCTGTCAAATGGCTTAATGTCCACAAACACACCGAGATTGCATTGCTTGTGGTTGAATGCTCTGGTGGTTTCCGTAAGCAGCTTCAACAAGGGATCATAATACGTACAGTTCAGATGGAAGCCAAATTAGTTGTTGGGAAGGATTTCGTTGAATTCGAAGTAGTCGCTGAGTCGGCTGGCTAGAATCTACTCAAAGCATTTTCCGACGAACTCAGGAGGGTCTGTAGGAGGAAGGTGTGGTTAGGTCGGAGTGGGGTTTGGGTATCATGACGGTGGAGGTCGATTTCCAGTCCGTTGGGAAGTGGGATAGGATTATGCATTAGTTGTAAATGTCGGAGAGTAATCGGAGGGCTAGGTCGGGCAGGTGCCGTAGGATTTTACTATTTAGGCCGTCATGGCCTGGGGATGAATTTATTCATTTTTTAAATACGCGTTGACCAGAGCGGGAGTGATGGGGGTACAGAAGGGATTCTCGTTATCGAGTTGGATTTCGGGAAGGGTACGGAGTTCTTCAAGTCGACCATCAAGGAATACCTGGAGAACTGGTTGTTGAATTGGGGTCTTCTGGGGATCGGAAAATGGATTGGAAGTGGAGACCAAAGAAGTCGGATTTTCTTTGGTCGGAAGAGATTAGGTTGACCTGTGAGTCGGTTAGGTGGGATTTAGGGTTTACTTTCTTTCTGGTCAGTCTATCGATCTGTTGCCAGAAGAGTTTCCCATCTCTATAGTCTAGCTGGTAGGTGGCTTTGGTTCAGGAGTCTTAGGCGTGTGTGTATTCGTCTGTTCTCCTTGATGCAATTCCCGATATGATGTGCGAGCGGTTTGCGCGAAATATCTGTTTCTCTTGGGTCGATAGAAGATTGGGAGTTGGAAGGTTGTTGGACAGGTCTTTGGAGAACATATTCCAGTCTAATTTCGAAAAATTACTGTATATTGAGGAGGTGCTGGGGGAGCTGGACAAAATGAATGTTTGACCAGTAGTGTAAATAGTCTCAAGTGATCGTGGTACCTAAAAAGCACTCACGATCGAAATAGTGTGCTATGGGTTCTGACACAATGAAAGGGTCTATTATTGAGGCACCTAGATGCTCGAAATATGTAGGCTGTATGTTAGTGGCTCGCAAAAACGGCAACTGTAACATAGCTGATGATATCCTGATACCGTTGCTATTACTTCTGCAGTCACCGAATTGGGTGTGGCGAACATTGAAATCACCTAGGGTGACTGCTTTAGGGAGGCTGGAGGCGTAAATTTAAAGGTCATCGTGTAGGGTGTTGTAGCCTGGCGGGTTGTAATATGAAAAGTAGACGATCGGGGTGGGAAAGTGCACCGTCACAGCAACGCATTCGAGATGCTGTAGGTGCGCAGGAAGTTGACATGGAATGGACGGGTGCGTGTGCGTGTGCGTGTGCGTGTGCGTGTGCGTGTGCGTGTGCGTGTGCGTGTGCGTGTGCGTGTGCGTGTGCGTGTGCGTGTGCGTGTGCGTATGCGCGTGGGTGTGCGCGTGCGCGTGCGTGTGCGCGTGCGCGCGCATGCGTGCGTGCGTGTGTGTGTGTGTGTGAAAAGTGTTTTAGTACGGGGCGATTCCGACGAATGACCCAGGAATTAACGGTCCCTGCTAGGATATCCATTACGAGAGAGTTAAGGATTAGGTTCCTTATTAACGTAAGGTCTCTAATGGCTCTCTCGAGGAAAAGGAGGGCGCTCTAGGAGTGTAGTTGGAGGGACGGGGACCGGATAGTTGGGTCAAGGTTACTGTGGAGCACCGAAATGGTGTCGTAGCCTACGCTGTGTACCATCCGGCAAGGGAGAGGGGGTCTCTACGAGACAGGTGTGGTTATGGTTAAGCGTTAAGTTCAACCAGGGGAGGTTAAGGGATTTAATGGAATTGTAAAAGGATTTCTGGGTGTTTATGGATTTCGGGATATTGCGGATGCATTTTTTATTTTAACTGCACCGGAGCATTTTTCTTTAGCATAAACAAACAAAATAAATAATTAATTTACGAATTTTTGTGCATATTTCTGGATCTTTGCAATCTTATTGTGCGTTGAACATGTTCAATCATCGCTTCAAACTCTAAGATCATACGATCCATCTAAAAAATAGAAAACGAATAAAACTGTCTTACGTACTTACGCTACAGGTACTTCTTATCAGTTATCACCATTACAGGTAATAAACGAAAGTGTGATAGTTTGAGGGTGCAACTGAGTTTCGTACTTTTGGTTATGAGGTCATACCCTAATTTGATTCGTTATAAATAAGGTGAAGACATAGTTTGATAATTAGTTAATTGAAATCAACCGGCCGATAGAGATGCTGAACAAGGTGAGTGTTTAGAGTGTTTAATGGATATGGTAATAATAATAATAAAATAATAATAATAATAATAATAATAATAGTAATAATAATAATAATAGTAATAATAATAATAATAATAATAACAACAACAATAATGTATACCCCCCTCAAGGGGCCTGGCTGTCCGTCAGACTTTGGGGAGTTGCGCCCCCACGTACCTGAGCATTTACTTACCTACCTCATCCTATATCCTACGTAATATCCACTCTAAAACTAAGCACACAGTATAAAATGCCGCAATCCAAGGTGTAAATCCATCGTTCCGAGGGATGCATGGCTGTGCGGAGTCAGTCATGAACGATGTCTTCCAGATACCGGGCAAACTCTGGTTGTATACTGACTTCTACTGCTAAGGGCACACTGGTAGTAGTGATCGATTATTTCGTCCCGACTCGTGGGAACTTTATGTCAAATCCAACTGTATTATACGAGGACCTATCCTATGAAATAGGCGTTGCTGGCGATCAACGTAAAAAGGTTGCTGCTGGAGAGAGTGGGAACTTCCCCTCGCTCCCCGAAATAGGTAGACAAAAGGAGGAGAGCTTTCCCCGGTTCCTACTTATAGAAAGAGAAGAAGGAGGTTTCTCCAAAATAAGTCCGTTTTATATATCGAAATCGTTGTTCGGGATCATAGGTAAGGCTGAGGAAGTGAAAAAGGTGAAAGGCATGCTGTTAATTAAGACCGTTAGTAATAAACAGTCAAAACGTCTAATGCAGGTTAAGCGGCTCTGTGAGTTTGACGTCCAGGTCAAACCACATGATACACTTAATATTTCTAAAGGCGTGATTTACTGTCGGGATTTGTCGAATTGCAATGGAGAGGAAATTCTTGAAGGGCTAAGGGAGGAAAATGTAGTGGCAGTTAAAAGAATAAGAACTAAAGTTGATGGGAAGCTTATAGATACACCCAATCTTATAGTTATATTTAATTCGATACAACTTCCTAATAGAATTAACGCTGCTTTCTACAACTTAAGCGTGAGGCCCTACATCCCTGCGCCAATGTGATGCTATCGATGTCAAAAGTACGGGCATACAACCGTTAGATGTGAGAGTCCGTACGTATGCATATGTGGAAAACCTCTACACGAGGGTAACCGGTGTGATACTCCGGTGGTATGCCTGAACTGCGGGGGAAATCATCCGGCAAATTCTAAATCTTGTGACACCTATAAACAAGAAATAAAAGTCCAAGAAATTAAAGTCATTAGGAGAGTTATCTGCCCGGAAGCGAGACGATTGGCAGGAAGTACGGTGACACCGGGAAACTTATACTCGAGCGTGGCCACGCATAATACAGTTACTAGTCAACAAAACATCGTTCCTGAAATTAAAAAAATAGTTAAAGAAGAGAAGCTTACCGCTGTGTTTATGAGATTGATAAAATAGTCACCTCCAGAGCCACTAGTCAATCCTGGAAGCTTGAGGACTCCTCCAAGCAGGGATAGTGCCAATTTAGAACAAACACCCATGGAGAATGAATCTAGAGGCGCCAAAAGGAAAACGAAGTTAGAGCGAAACCTATCTACGGACTCCAGCGTGACGTTCATAGACGATAAAACACTAGAGGAGGCTAAACAGCCGAAAAAGAAAAAAGGATGGCCTAAGGGCAAATCCAGAGGCACTATTGCCTCACGGAAAGGCATCGTACTCGATAAATAGCCTGTGATAAATCTGTGATATTTTTCAACCTTGTGATATTCGTGTTTGTGTGGTCCATATACACGATTTTATTTAAATTTTTATTTATGTACTTGAGCATTTTCTGTGATATTTATGTTCGTATTGTCCATATATACCATTTTATTTACAATTTTGTTTATGTGCTCGTGAGCATTTTATATGTATAATTTTAACTTCTGTGATATTTTTATTATACAAATTGTTTCAATGGATAATAAAATCGTCCAATGGAACTGCAGAGGAATAATAACTCACTACTGTGATCTCAAAATGCTACTGCATGGGCATAACCCGATGTGCTTTTGCATACAAGAAACCCAATCAGCCGTATTCGCTGAGTGGCTTCACTGTTGAACGTCGAGATGGACCTAACTAACAAAGAAGTAGTGGAGGAGTATTGATACTTTTACGTAGAAATGTTATATACGAAAAAGTCCAAATTAATACACGTCTGCAAGCAGTTGCTGTAAAGATAATTCTACCATGGCAAATAACTATTTGTAACATATATCTACCGGATGCTAATTGGACAATTGAAGAATTTAATCAACTTGTAAGTCAACTACCAAGACCTTTTATTATCACGGGAGACTTCAACGCCCACAACCCCATTTGGGGATCCGAAAACAGAAATAATAAGGGAAGACTTTTGGAAGATTGGATGGCTAGAGATGATGTGATTTTACTAAACACCGGTTTACCTACACATCACATCGCTAGGTCAAATAAGTTCTCGGCCATTGATCTTACTTTAGTGTCGACTAGTTTAAGTCCCCATCTAAAGTGGGAGGTAATAAATGATTTACATAATAGCGACAATTTCACGATCTTAATTCAAACGGATGTACCAGAAACAGAAATAACAACATACAGGAGATGGATTGCGGCAAGAGCGGACTGGAGCTTATTCTCTAGCCAGCTTGTCCCACCCGAGCCTATAAATGTTGAAACTATAACAAAATGTATAAAGCAAGCGGCTGAAATTAGTATACCCAAAACCGGTGATAAACAGATTAAACGACCCTTGCCGTGGTGGAATCCCGAAGTTAAAAATGCCCTCATAAATAAAAAAGCGGCGTTTAGAAGATATCAGAGGGAACCGTCTGTTGCTAATCACATATAATTTAAAAGAGCCAGAGCCGTGAGCAGACGTGTCGTGTTGGAGAACAAAAGAAGTAGCTGGAATCAGTACACCTCAAAAATAACATCAGCTCAAGATACACAACTGGTGTGGCGTAAGATCAAGGCTATATCGGGAAATACTGGCTTCCAGCAAATAACTTGCCTTAAAACTGAAAATGGCGATGTCCTTGAGGGTGGAAATGAGATGGCAACAGTGCCATGTGCAGCAACAGTAACTACTAGCCACAATTTGTGCTGCATAAAAGTGAAAGTGAAGTGCCTCTCGACTTTGATACGAATTTAGATCTTGAATACAGTGTCCCATTCAGCATGAATGAGTTAAACTTTGCCATCGGGGAGCTTAAGAATACCGCTCCAGGTCCCGACGAAGTATCAAATGAAATGCTAGACCATCTTACAGCTCAAACAAAGACATCTGTACTAGAGTTATTTAACGATCTATGGCACCGGGGCGTATATCCGGAACAATGGAAGATGGCAACGATAATTCCAATTCACAAGGCGGGAAAGAATCCACTATTGGCCGCAAGCTATCGGCCAATAAGCCTCACATGTTGCTTAGGTAAACTCCTGGAAAAAATGGTAAACAGAAGGCTTCAATTTTACCTCGAAAAAAATAACTTCATAGTACCGCACCAAGCAGGTTTCAGAAAAGGTCGATCGACAATAGACCGTCTAGTCGAATTGGAGAGCTCGATAAGGGAAGCCTATAGGAGAAGACAACATCTGATAGCAGTATTCTTTGACATAAAAGGAGCATATGGCATGACCTGGAGGTATGGAATATTAGAAAAATTACACAAGTACGGCACGAGGGGCAACTTACCAAAATTTATAAAATCATTTGTGACCAACAGATATTTTCGGGTACGCATAGGAAATACACTATCAAGCGTTCAAACTTTACAAAATGGTGTCCCTCAAGGTTCAACGCTGAGTTGTACTCTATTTATGATAGCGATTAATGAGATTGCCTGCGGAGTGAAGCCGGGTGTTTTCCGAGCCCTCTATGTAGACGACTTGGAAATATACTGCGCCGGTGCTGCTGTAGGACAGATAAGCGTTAAGTTGCAAAAATCTATCAACAACATTATGCACAATGGAAGAGAAATCGGTTACCAATTTTCTAAGGAAAAAACCAAATGCATACATTTTTGTAAATTACGCAGGCCTCACTATGATCGGCTACTCTATATCCAGAATAAGCCAATTGCGTGTGTGGCAGCCACAAAATATCTGGGACTGACGATTGACAGCAAACTTACATGGGATGCGCATATTCAACACCTGAAAACGAAATGTATGAAAACCATGAATATCATCAAGGTATTATCGCATACCAAATGGGGCGTAGAAGTTCAAATGCTCTTAAAAGTTTGCCGGACCTTGATCATGTCGCAAATTGACTACGGACCAATGGTTTATGCATAAGCACGCAAATCGAGGCTATTACTATTAGTTAGGGTGCATAATACGAAAATAAGGTATTGTCTGGGGACGTTTCCTACCAGCCCTGTCTATAGCCTTTATTGGGAATCGGGTCTGCCTCCATTGGATACTCGAAGGCAACATCTGATAATCAATTACATGGTTAAGATGAACAACAATTTCCTGTTCCCTGACGAAAATGCTTATGCCACCAGGCCAACTATCCCGCGACCGCTCAGTATACGGTTTAAGGAGATCTTAGAGGCGCTACACGAAACAATACCTGACCTAGTATACGAAAACTTGTATGAGTACTTCCCATGGTTGATGCCTGAAATTAAAGTACGGTTAGATCTTACAAAACTAATCCGGAGCTTGTAACAACCTTTTTTTGTGGTTGTATTAAAAAGTACATTAATTTAAGAATCGTTCATTTATTTGGGGTAATATTAGAAAAGTTTTTAAATATTAATATGTAGAATTGAGAATGGCAATTTAATTGGCATATCTAGAACATATCTTTTGGGTGTAATATTACATAAATAGTTATAGTTCCCTTTCTTAAAAAATTGGATTCATATTATTGAATCCGCGCAACGCATGAAAACTTTTAGGGGAATACGCATTTGAGTTATTCTGAAAGTTTTTTTTTCAATTCACTTGTTGCTAAATGTAATAGCATGCAGCATGTAGTTGTGGGGAATTTTCTCTAAATATTTGTGTAAAGTGCCATCGGCAGATGGTAAGTTATTTTCTAATTCATTATATTTAAAACTAAAGCCTTTGCTTTTTTTTAGGCACTTTTATTTTTCACTTTTAATTACTCACTTTTACTTACTTTATAACAATTTTATATTTTATACGTTTACACCTTTTGCATACTTTAATAATGCATATATTTTTTAATTGTAATGGAATTAATTTTTAATTTTTACTTTTAAAGTACCATTTTTTAACTACCTTATTTTACTTGGTTTACATCATAAATCGCAATTTTTTTTACATCCTAAAAACTTCAAAGTAATGCATTGATTATTATGGATTCAAATTATTAAGAATAAATTATCAAGATAATTCCATTGGGGTGTGGCTGGTAACCTTAGATCTTGATATTGCACCTCAATGATGCTATAATTATTTCATCTAGTTGACCGTTCCGTTTCATGTGTCACCAGTGGTAATTAATACATATACAGAACTGTTTAAAGGTATGATTTTTTAGTAATTAACGAATAGATTTAAGACTTTTTCCATTACAATTGGATATTAAATAAACTTTAGTGTGTTTTGTAATTTTATTTTCATTTTGATTAATGTTGTATTATTATTAATAAACTTGGTTTAGCTGTTCCAATAACGTAACGTATTTTTAAAAATAGCTTGGCGCCCGCGGTATCATTTTATTGTTTTATTTTCATCACATATTTTTCTTAGTAATTAAGTATAAGTGAAAATAATAAGCAGATGAGAAGCACGCAGTATTTCAGGTATGTTAATTAAACTCAGTATATCAGAACTCTCCCTATTTCATCTTCCGATTGAGCCGACGGCAGTAGCGATTGATATTTGGTAATTTTTTTATTAATTAAAATCATTCGATCAATTACAATCAATTTATTACATCATCGCTTTTGTTTTAATATTATAAGTTGGCCCAGTTTTAGTGTTTATACACTTGGAGCCGCTTTTAATGTTAAAAGCTTAGCAACAAAGCTAGAATACTTAAGTTTATTTGAGGAGATCGCCGACAGCTACAACAACAAATCGCTGATTTATACGGATGGCTCCAGAAACGAACAAGGGACGGGATCCGCCATTGTAATCGATGGCGTGATCCATACCTAGACATTACGCTCTATAGCCTCGGTGTATACTGCGGAACAGTTTGCTTTATGGAAAGCCCTGATGCACATCCCAGTAGAACCTGCAAACAAAACATATTTAATAATTACCAACTCATTAAATGCGATAAACGCCGTAAAGGATATGTTCACGAGGGATCCACTGGCTCGTTTATGCCAGAGGTGCTTGATCGGCCTGGGCATTCTGGTATTCCCGGAAATGAGAGCGCTGATAATGCAGCTAAACGTGCAACAACTGCTCCATAAAGAAATGAGGGGCACGTCAAAACGTCGGATTTACAATGCCACCTGAAACAAAGAAACAGAGTCCTGGCAAAATAGGTGGGAAATGCAAAATACCTACCTGTCACGCATTAAACCATCGGTAACAGAAAAACTGCACATGCATGGTTTTCACAGAGAGGAACAAATAAAACTACATAGGTTAAGAATAGGACACACGAATTTCACACATAAATAAAGCTAATTATTCATCGACTGATATATCTGAAGAGTCTAAAGGTAATTAGTATTGCAGGAAAGGTGTGTTATTAAAATTCTTGTTGTAGAACGTTTATTACTATCGTGGTCGCTATTTCCAGATAGCTGCACTGCACTTGAAATCGGAAGTTCATTAAGGAATAATGACTTTAAACGTGTAATACGATTATTTTGAACATCATTTAACGATATATGCTGTTTTCATTTCGATATGGAGGAATGGAACGAAATCTCGGACGTTAAAACTGAGCATCTGATACGTCAAGCTCTAAAAGCTGTCGAATCTGGGATATCTGTCTTTATACGTTACGGTATAAACATTGAATTGATGTTTATTACCGACGCTGATTTACAAATCAGAGTAAGCAGCGGAAACAGTTCATTATTATTATCCGAACAGGCCATCAACCTGTGGGTGTGATAAACCAAAACTTTAATTATGTGAATTATTATGGTAATTATTCGATTTAAAAAAATAATACAAATGAAGTAGCAACTAATCTATATAATGAAGGTCTAAGCGATGAAGAAAATATATTATCTAGAGGAAAATTTATCTGTCAAAATCTTACATTACATTGCAACATTAATAAATCATAGTTATAATATAAAATATTATTAATTTTTAGCTAAGATTGTACACATTTCCCCGCAAAAATTTGAAAAGATGTAAAAAATAAAATGTGCATTATATAAAACAGTAGATATAACTTTCAGCATTAATAGATGATAGTTGTAATGTAAAATATTGTTTAGTTTTAACTGAGATTGTACACGTTTCCTCGCAAGAATTTGCAAAGGATGTAAAAAATTAAACGGACATTTACTCAAAACTGTATTTTAATAGTAATGTAATTCAGAATACAACTTTATAAAGCTTCATAAGTTTTGTTAATATGAGTACATAATATAGTTGGACTAATAAACTGTTAAAATAAACATTTTACGTAAAATAGTAGTAAATGGTTCATACTCAATTAATACATCATGCAAAATAACGCAATATGCGGAAGTATCGACGGCAGAGTCCGAAGATAACTATGTTATGAATACTCTCGGTTTTTTTAGTACAGTTAATTATAAATATCGATTAACAATAAAATTGTTTATAGCTAAGCATAGAACCTTGCGGTGAATCATAATATTGATTTCGAAAGTTTAAATACCGTTAGTAAGCATCCACATACCTGCTATTTGCGATACCGAGATTTCGCTGTTCGTATGAATATCTTCTATTATTAATTCGAGATATTTGAGTCACAGAATTTTTTCGCTCTCTCTTCCCCGTTATTACGTTTCTTGGTATGAAAAGCAACCGGTAACCATTGAGGACGATGGGAGCCCGTACTGCTCTTCATCGGCCAAACCATTGACGTTGATGACGGTAAGAATGGATATATGTATAAATCTCGAGCGTGAAACGCAACTTGCATCGGCGAATTTTTAAGAATCTTCTGATAGTTAAATAACTTCATTTGGAATTACTTTTGTCAAGTGAATCTTAACATCGGTTTCGCCGCTGTAGTAGTCAACATCGGTCTCGGAGCGAACCAATGCCAGCTAGAGGTTTCGTATAACCCTCTGTAAATCCTCACACATGCGTGAGCGATATCGAAACGTAGAAGGCGGTCGTGGTGCTGTTTAACAGTTGAACAGGCTTGTTTTGCGGACGCCATCCTGAATGCGGTCCGCGGTACATGAGCAGAATCCTTCAATGATACTGTTAATGCCAGGTAAACGTATAGTTTCAGTTCCCTAATCGCCTAACGTGAATCGAATCTCATCAAATAGGAAGAGGAGTGCATTATTCGTAAGGTTATACTCTGCTTGATTAGGCGTCAGAGTACCTTCCAAAAATAAAACACTATCGTAAGTGGCTGTAATGACATCAGCTCTTTGAATAACCAAATTATTGTCATCGGAGTTGTTGTATGCGTTTGTCATGTACGGACGATGAGTTCGATGATCGCATTCTAGAATCA
The DNA here is from genome assembly GCA_036346205.1 of Vesta saturnalis. Classification (NCBI taxonomy): domain Eukaryota; kingdom Metazoa; phylum Arthropoda; class Insecta; order Coleoptera; family Lampyridae; genus Vesta; species Vesta saturnalis. Next base: position 772,244 of record JARFJB010002075.1, read on the forward strand.
TATCCCCGTACCTGACCCCGGTAAATAAACTTTTCAACGCTCCCTCCATTTCACCTTGGTACTTTATAGCCGAGATATTGTAGAAACTGAACGTCATCTTCGGTTAACGATGTGCTCTCGGCAGCAGATAGAGGCCTACTACCGAAAATCTTGAGATCTATACCAATCTAATAGTCACTTTCTCGTTAGCAAAGTCTATTATCAACCAATGTCAAGGTGAGGTTCGTGTAAATACAAATAAATAAAAGATTGTGGACGGTTCCTTGGTTAATTTATAACTCGATTCAAAGTGTAATAAAAAGTGGTGTAAATGGTGTAATAAATTTAATAAATGAATGTAAGTAATAATGAAATAAAGAAATAAGTTCTCCTAAACACAAATCGTCTGACTGGAGATAAAAACCATTCACCACAAATAGTGCCTTTGATTCAGTCGGTAGTTTAAGTAGGGTAGGTTCAATATTTTGATTTGCTTAATTACCACTAAATCTGCTCCTTACTTCCCAAAATGGATTGTAAAGAACCATCAGCAATAATTAATGATGAAAAAGGTGAATTCCTATTTAATTTTAAATCATATTTATCAATTAAATACAAAGCAGGCTTACTTAAAATTGTAACGGTAGCTCCACTTTCTAATAAAGCAACAAAATTTTTATTAAAAATCTTCACATTCATAAAAGGTCTAATATCATTATTCTTTTCAGCAAATTTTTGGAGTTCCATAAAATTTCATAACTGTAATCAACCATTCTTTGAAAACATGCTTGTCAGCCTCTGAAAAATCATAAGGAATGTGTCGACTAACAGAACACTTCCCATTTACAAGTTTCTTGAAAATTTACACTTCGGACAATTACAAAAAGTAACATCGGAATAACCACATTTAAAGCACAAGATTTTATCATCACACTTATCACAGCTGTGATAGGTATAACACAACTGTTTACATGTTTACATGTTGTTGAAGACTTAGCTGTATTAATTTTTGAATTATTAAAAGTTGAAATTGTAATTTTTGGTTTAGCACCATTACTAAAATTGACTTTAGGTTTAACATTTTGTTTCAATGTAGAAGAAGAAGGTTTGTATTCAGATTGTCTTTGTGAATCTGAACAAGAATTAAATTTAAATTTGGAATTCTGAGCTTTTACTTGCTGTAATTTTTTACATAACTCGACTAAATGGAAAATATCATTAACATTAATAAGAGCTCACTGAGTGGCAAACCAAGGTTGTAAATTTTTCATAATAATCTTTAATTGTTCACCTTCAGAAGGAGGAATGTCTAATTGTGAAAATAAACTAACCATTTCAGAAATAAAAAGGGTTGGAATTTCATCAAAAGCCTGTTTTCTATTCTTAATATCATTTAATAAAATTTCGTCATGTCCTTCGGGTAAAAAGTCACTCTTTAATTTAGTAATAAGTTGATCCCATGTCTGAATCAAAGGTTTAACAGCCCTATACCAAATTAAACCTTTCCCTGCAAATAAATCAACACCAGATAAAAGCATCTCCGTCTTTGAAATATTTCGTGCAACCATCAACTCCTCACATCTTTGAATAAATGTAAAAACTTTTTTCTCGATACCATTAAATTTTAAATTTAATTTATGAACAGGAACAGAAATTTTAGAAATTTGTAAATTTTGAATTAATTTGGAAAAATCTTCAGCAGAAATATTAACTGAAGTATTAACATTGTCGTTAGGTGACATATAAATATTAGAAGTGTCTAAATATTGTAAATCATTATTTAATTCAAAGTTTTCGTTAATAGATTCAATAAATTCTAAAGATTCGTTACATAAGTTTAATAATTGATCGTGTAAATGCAAAAATTCATTATCAAAAGTGATGTAATTTAAACGTTTCAAAATATGCAGTAAACGAGTATGAAGTCTAAGGTATTCTACTTTCGAAGGCTTAATTTTGAACAAATGTATCAAAGATTGAATGTTATGAAGTTTTTCTTTTAATAATTCCAGTTCTAAGGTTTGGTTATTTCAAGTTTCTTGTATGAATCAAACAAATTTGGATTAATCCTTTCTAAATTTAACTTACGTCTTAGTAATTTACGTTTCTCATCAACGGTTAACCTTTCCGCAGCATTAACATTTCTAAAACTTAACTCTACTAATAACCCGTCACTACGTAAAACATCCACTAAATAATTTAAATTTGACATGGTAAAAAATATTATATAAACACAAACAACAAAATTTCACTAATCGTAAACACAATAAAAATAACCAATCGTAATAATAAATGGTTACAGTACCTTAAAATTGTGTTACGTGCACAAAGGGATAATCGTAGAAATTGTGGCTAAAGTGCTGTAACATAGATTAAGGAATTAGCCGGAAGCTTAGTCGGTCGGTTAAGCACTTGGATGCATGGGCGTTTTGGCAGGAGAGAAGATATACATAGAATTTAAAAAGAGCACCGCTTGATTTAATTTTATATCGCCCCTCTATCAAGAAAAGGGCTACGGCCACACAGGACAAAAGAGACAACTAAAATAAAATGGTGAACTAAGTCCACACTGACAAAGGACTGGCTGGGAAGTTGATCGTAGATCACAGGATTAACAAAACAACTTACGATCGTTTAACACCACTTATTTAATATACCCACTGTAAAATAGCATAAATTTTATAATAATTAAATTTTCGTAAGTATCTAACATAAAAAATTATGGAGCGCCAACTCGCAGACATAAATACAATTCTTTCAGGCAATATTCCCAATACATCAATCAATAATACATCAGATACAATATATCTACAAAATAAACCACCAGTAATCAACTTACCTTTCAACCAAATCTACAAAAAAACTATGAATTATACTTAAAATTTACATAAGCAGACACAATACGGTCCGGCACCTAGCGTTTACCCTAAAAGAAAAGAATACCCAAACATGTATATAATTATCCGAAATTGAACACTTGTACACCGTTATTCCACAAAGATCTCTCCGTCGGACTAATCTCTCAGTTTCCAATCAACCGGACGCAAATAAACCCCAAATATAAAGCGAAAATTATCACTAGATGTCTACCCTGTTGTTTTCCTTATGAAAGAAAAAAATTCCAATGTAGTTAATATGAGCATTACAGACAAAGTAAGCATGAAGCGCTTGAAAATTAAACTTTCATTACCATTAATCACAATCAAATTTAAAAATACACAGATTGACTTTTAGTAAGCATTTGGTGAACCAAAATTAAATATAACCCTAATTCAGTTTGTACTAAACAACTATTAAATTGTAATCAGTAGTAACAAATGTTTTTAATGATCATAAATAAATATGCAATTGATTTACACAGTAATTGAAAATAAATAACTTTATACAAAGAGTTAGCATAATTTATGACAACATTGTACATTTCGTCAAAATGGTAGCTATCCGTCAGCTAAACTGATTCGTACAGTGAAAGATAGTTCTAACGTTGAACAAACTACGGTTTGATATCAAATAAAACTAGTACATAAGAAAACAGTTAAAATTGATAGTTAAAATACAAATTCTACAAAGTTGATGAATGTATAATGAGAACTTTGAAATAACCCAAATTATCTTTTATGAGGTACAAATGTTAATTTACTTAAAGATTACTAAGGAAATGTTTAAATAAAATATAAGCATTAATTTTAGGAATAGAATAATTGAACACTAATACAATGTAAAGCACCAATGTATTTTATAAGAATTTCAGTAGTACAGTAACAGCCTCGTTATGTAGAAAAATTTCAAATCACTACACATGCTAAATTTCATTATGTGTATGTAACAAAATACTTTCCGAGAAATTCGTAGGTGTAACGTACTTTCTTCAGTTAATGCGAAGATACTGAAGGAGTAATCGTAAACTGTTTCAATTCAGGTTCGAAACATACTAATATTTACACCTCGGATGAATGGTATCCAATTGTTCTGTCAGAAACGGTTTAACTATCTTTATGGAAGACGAAATGTTAATCTTGAGTAAAGTGTAAAGGACCAAAAAAACCTATATAAACAACTGTGTTAGAATTTAAATCAATATCAAATTTTTATAAGATATGATCTTTATGCTGTATTAAAATTTCAAAACATGTACACATGCATTTCAAATTATGTCTAGTAAATAAGAAAAGAAAGTGAGTAGCTTACCTCTTGAACGAAGCTAAGGTGTAAGAAACAAAAATTAAAGCCGAACTCAAATTCGAAATCCCAACAGGATTTATTTATATGGTAAAGATTAAATCGAGCAACAGGCTGTGTTAAAATTTTACTTGACAAGTTCAATCAAATTTTTAAGGAAACCTTTTCCAAATTTTACATTTGCTTCTAACTACGCATTAAATTTCTTTGCCAAAAAAATGGCGCTTTTCCTTCCTCTATGAAGGTACCAGAAAACAAAAAAACCTGATTAATTTCTACCAATACTAGAATTTAAAACGGTCACATGTTTGAAAAATATCCTATTTAGAACGAATTTTATTGGCAATGTTGCTATTTTCCAATAACCTATAGGATGATTCGTAACTAATGACCATAAATTTATAAACTAAATTTACACATATCAAATCCCCCCTAGCAAAATCAAAAACCCCACCCAGGATTTCGAACCCCTCACAAAGCGATCCTAACCCTCGGAAGAACTATAGGGTCGCCAACCTAAAAACCCCCAACCCAACCCAAATTCCAATCCTAACCCTTCCACCCAGAGACAGATGTGCTAAGAAACCCACCCGAAAGAAATACAAGAAGGAAGTGAAGGGCTCTGATGTTCGAGCAGGGATACACTCGAAGAATGGAAAGGACAGCTGTGAGTGTAACCCTAAATAGCCACCCCTTTGAAGAAAACCCAACCAACCACCCGACAGAAGCAGTGCAGAGACTACTTGTGCCGCTTGCGGCGTTTAGGACTCCCTAGCAGAGTACTTTTTTTCCTCGAACCCATAGCAGCAATAGGGAAAGCATCCCCGTCCGACGACGTAGTAGAAGGCGCAGAGAGCACAGGTGCGTGCGGTTTAAGGTCTTTCGCGTGATAGACGCTCAAAGACTTCCCCGTTGCATCGTCTAACGCATAAGTCCAAGAAGAAACTACTCGTGCTATACGGCACGGACCCACGAATTTCGGTGCGAGCTTGGCATTAAAATACCGAGACGCATCGGAGAGAACGAAATTTGTTTTCCAAACCAGATCGCCTATTTTATAACGAACGTGACGGCGACGAAAGTTATACCGCTGTTGGACTCGTTTAGTAGAACGTTTCATACATTTCAGAATGTCCAAGCGAAGTGAGTTGTAGAACTGGTCGGATCGTATCGGAGGAGTGTGTTCACTAGGGTTCAGGATAGGTGAGTCAGAGTCAAGAGGTTCAGGAAAAAGATCACCAAACGGTATGTGTTCGCGTCCACAGAAAGCAAAATATGGAGAGTAACCAGTAATTTCATGTTTAGCTGAGTGAATAGCGCATCCGATCTTGGGTAAATTTACATCCCAGGTACGCTGATTAGAGCTAATATAAGAAGAGAGCATTGTTTTGAGAACTCTGTTAATTCGTTCAGCCGGATTCGATCTAGGGTGATATTTTGCAGTATATAGAATATTTGTACGATAGCGAGAACACAGGCTTGTAAATTACTTGCTGCGAAATTGTACCCCATTATCAGTGATTATGAATTGTGGAGTACCAAACATTAAAAAGATTTGTTCTTCTAGAATTCGAGTAACCATAGTAGCTGTTGCAGTACGTAAAGGAAAGATGCATGGAAATTTAGTAAAATAATCTGCTACCACAAGTATAAAACAATGACCTTTGAGGATCGTGGCAGAGGTCCTACGAGATCTGCGCAAAGTACTTGCCATGGCCTGGTAGGCACAATAGCAGGAGCAAAGAATCCTGGCGCTGTCTGTTGTTCCACCTTATGAGCAACACAGATATTGCAGCGTCGAATGTAACGCGAGACGTCGGCCCGTAAGGCTGGCCAACACTAATGAAGTGAGATACGAGCTACAGTTTTAGTTACCCCACAATGTCCTGCAGTAGGAGAGTCATGTAATACACGAAGAATTTCTGAGCGTTGGTTCTTTAGAACAACCATTTTCCAGTCACCTAAATCATCAGATGTTGAAGTAGCTTTAGTACGCTTGAAGAGAAATTTATTTTTAACGAACCAGGAAGGAAATTTCTTTGGAGAAGAATTTACACGTTCGCGCATAGAAATATACCATTGATCAGTAATAGGTAGTGAGATACGTGAAGTAGTTGGTTCAGTGACGAGAGTATCAAGTTTTGGTACAGACCGAGAAAGAGCATCAGGTACAACATGTTCTTTACCTTTTCGATGTATAATGTCGAACTCGTATTGTTGAAGCCTAATAGCCCAACGAGCTAATCTTCCCGAAGGATTTTGAAGTTTATTTAGCCATACTAAAGAATGATGATCAGTAATTACCGAAAAGTGTGCAGCCTCGACATAAGGACGAAATTTTTCAATGGCCCATAAGACCGCTAAACATTCTGTCGTTGAGTAATGACGTTCCGTTTTAGTTAAGGAGCGACTGATGTAACTAATGACTTGTTCACCAGCAGTAGTAGTCTGACTTAAAATGGCACCTAAGCCAAAATCTGAAGCATCTGTTTGTATAGTAAGAGGACAAGAAAAATCAGGACATGAAAGAATAGGAGCAGATACGAGACATTTTTTTAAAGCGTTAAAAGAATCTTGACATTGATTTGACCAAACAAAAGGAGTGTTTTTACGAGTAAGAGCACTTAAAGGAGCAGTAAGCGTAGCAAAATTTGGAACAAAACGTCGATACCAACTGCACATTCCGAGTAATCTACGAATTTCAGTTACTGAGGTAGGAACAGGTATAGAAGTAATTGCAGCGACCTTATCTGGATCAACCAGTAAGCCATCTTTGTTGACCACATAACCGAGATATTTTAATTCGGGACGACAAAATTGACAATTGTCGCGTCTTAAAGTTAACCCTGCTTCCCGTAAACGATTGAAAATTAGCATCAGCACCTCTAAATGTTTCTCGAAAGTAGGAGTAGCAATGACAATATCATTCAGGTAAGCGAAACAATATGGTTCGAGATCAGCACCGAGAACCCGATCAATTAGCCTTTGAAAAGTAGCAGAAGAATTATGCAATCCGAAAGGCATTCTAGTGAATTGAAATAAGCCTCTATGAGGTACAGTAAAAAGCAGTAAGCGGTTTAGAATTTTGAGAAAGAGGATGGATAACAAGCGAGCATCACGTAACCGATCCAAAATCGAAGTAATATAAGGCAAAGGGTAAGCATCCTTTTGTGTCACAGCGTTGACTTTGCGAAAATCGATACAGAATCTGTAGGAGTTGTCCCTTTTCCGTACCATAACTACTGGACTAGACCATGGATTATTTGAAGGTTCTACAACACCCATAGCCAACATATCCTCAAGCTCTTTATCTACGATAATCTGCAAAGTAGGAGATAACGGATAATATTTTTGCTTAATAGGTTCTGCGTCTGTAATAATTTTGTGCTCCATCAGAGAAGTGCAGCCAAGTGTATCGGAAGCCAAAGGAAAAGCTGTATTCAGAAGATTGTGTAGTGAGTTTTGTTCAAAAGAAGATAATTCGGAGAAAGAGTTTAAAGGTTCGGTATTTATAGCGTCAAGTAATGGAGTAGGTCCAAAAGACCAATGACCCTGTCGGAAATCTGGGACGAAATCAATTGCCCTCCAAAAATCTATACCCAAAATAAGTGGTTGAGAAACTTCTGGTACTACTAACACATCAATTACTACCGTTTTATCTTCCACCGTGATCGGAAGAGGAACATGACCAAGAATCTGACATTTGCCACCATTAGCTACTGAACAAAATAAAGGAGATTTGTCTGTCAAAAGTGAAATATGCAAACGTCGTAAAGAATTCCATCCATCCATGCCAAGTATGGTTCGTTAGGATCCACTATCCAGAAGACCTTTAAACATTTGTCCAAGAATTGAGACATTAATGTAGATCGTTCGTCGTTACGAACACTAGAGAATATAAAGTCAAGAAGAAAACGTTGTTGGTCAGTAAGACCCGAAAAAGGAGTATCCGAGATAGTAGGTAGAACAGAGTCTTCTACTCGGTCAGAAGCCTCTAATATTCGTTTCCCTGACGAGAATTACATTTAGGACAATTAGGTCTGGTAACCCCTGGTTTACCGCAACCAAAACAATGCTTATTCTGTGGTTCTGAACATTTAGGAGAAGTTTGTCCTCGTTTTTGACAATTCCAGCAACGTAAATTAGAAGGTGAAGGAGTAGATAAGGTACCAACAACGTAAGGAGTAGGTTTACGAATATTAGACGAAGTCGATGCATCACTAGCAGAATCTACATATGCTAAATTAGGTTCTAATAATTTGGAAGTACGACGAGAAGGAGGAGGTCTAAATGTTTCAATAGAATATTTATTATGTTCGAGCCTTTTGCCCAAAGTGATAAGTTGTGCCAAAGAAGTTATATCTTAAAGGTAAAGAAGTTTGATAGAATGGAGAAATATTACGTCGGACAATCTCAAGTTGTCGTTCCGGAGAATGAGGTAGAAGTAATCGTTGAAATAAACTTTGCATAGTAGCTACATGTATGCCAATCGATTCTGAAGGACCCATAGTACGAGCTTTAATTTCTTCCAACAGTCGTTCATCATAATTAATTGGAATAAATTCTGATTTTAAAAGTGCTACCACATCCTCCCAAGAGGTTAAGTATTCCTTATGTGCCCTGTATAGTAATAATGCCTTGCCAGTCAGAAGTTCTGGACAAGCAGCGTAAAGGTATGAATTAGTAAGTCCCCTAGCAGAAGCGTGTTCTCCCACCAGTGTCAAAAATTCAAGAAGTGACGAAGAAGTTTCCCCCGAAAAGGTTAAGTTTAAATTCGCAACCGCATAGTATTTCCGCGAAGCTATCGGTGTAGACGTATTAACGCCTGGAATAGGTAACGCATCCAAGTCATCCGAATCAGAAGAAAGAGGATCAGGTTCACTTTCCGCACTACTAATTGGTGTAACCTTGGGATATGGAAGAAGGTACTTGTGTGAAACTAACCGTAGCAGGACGTTTCCACCTGCGATACATAGCTTCTACTTTAGCGCGATAATTTTGAAGTGAGAGAAGAAATTCATTTTTTGCAGTCACTTCATCCGGAGTATCCACTTTCGTCTGAGTACAACGACGATGAGCCAAAGTGTAATCAAACGTTTAGCAACCGGTGTAGAAATGTCACCCGAAAAAGAGGTTAGAATAGTAGAAAGCTCTACATTAGCTTTTCGTATAGCCGATAGATCAACATCACACGCAATAGTATAATCTACAGTCGAAAGGGTTTGATCCCCGTCTAGTACTAATGCACTACGAACTGATTTACGTAACTGTTCTACAGAGACGTCGCATGAAAATCCCCTTGAAGATAACTCGTATTGAAGCTCAGCTTTTAGTAATCGGTTAACATCTATTTTCCAAATAATAGCCATGTTAAAGTCTAACTTATATGAACGTGAGTCTAAATTTATTAAAGTAAATACCAATTAGAGCTACTGCTATAAAATTGATCAAATAAATTCTAAACTAAGTTGTGTTAAACTATCGTAGAGAAAAGGAGTAAAGGATACAAAAATCTTAAAGTATAAGGACAAAAATCTTAAAGTATAAGGTACTGATTAAAAGTATGTGTACTGGTACACATAAAGAATATTCGCCAAAACAAATCGTGCCACGTTCGGGTGCCAATATTTCTATGTTACGTGCACAAAGGGATAATCGTAGAAATTGTGTCTAAAGTGCTGTAACATAGATTAAGGAATTAGCCGGAAGCTCAGTCGGTCGGTTGAGCACTTGGATGCATGGGCGTTTTGGCAGGAGAGAAGATATACATAGAATTTAAAAGGGGCACCACTTGATTTAATTTTATATCGCCCCTCTATCAAGAAAAGGGCTACGGCCACACAGGACAAAAGAGACAACTAAAATAAAATGGTGAACTAAGTCCACACTGACAAAGGACTGGCTAGGAATAGGATAATTGCGGAAACACACTAATACAATGTAGTAAGCACCGGAATGTACTTGTTACAAGAATTTCAGTAATGTACAGGTAACTAGAGCCTCGTTATGTAGAAAAGCTAACAAAAGTCACTCACCGTAGGTAAATTTTTTTATGTGCATGTAACAAAAATACTTATCCGAGAATATTCGTAGGTGTAACGTATATTTCTTCAGTTAATGCGGAAGATACTAGGAGAAGGAGTAATCGTAAACTGTTTCAATTCAGGTTCGAAGACCCATAACTAATATTTCACACCTCGGATGAATGGTATCCAATTGTGCTGTCAGAAACGGTTTAACTATCTCTTATGGAAGCACGAAAGATGTTAATCTTGAGTAAAGGTGTAAAGGACCAAAAAAAACCTATGTAAGACAACTGTGTTAGAATTTAAATCAATACCCAAATTTTTATAAGATATGATCTTTATGCTGTATTAAAATTTCAAAACATGTACACATGCATTTCAAAGTTATGTCTAGTAAATAAGAAAAGAAAGTGAGTAGCTTACCTCTTGAACGAAGCTAAGGTGTAGTAGAAACAAAAAATTAAAGCCGAACTCAAATTCGAAATCCCAACAGGATTTATTTATATGGAAAAGATTAAATCCAGCAACAGGCTGTGTTAAAAAATAACGCATCCTGCTGTAATGTGCATCAGGAAGTGAGCAAAATGGATGCTTTCAAAGTACATGAAAATGTTGTGCGCAAATGCCTTTGCGCAAAGGGTTAAGTTATGACGCGTTGCGCAATGATCAGAACACAATTTGTGGGAATATACCTTTTAGAAATATATACACTAAAGAAAGATATGCACTATGAAGATATGCAAATTAAGCTGCCTACTTCATACCTATTTTCCCATAATTAAAAACTTTTTCTTATATTTACAACTAAATGAATCAAAGACCTTAAATTAAGGTATATTTTAATACAACTCAAAAAAGGGTTGTTACAAAAGCGTGCGTCAATCTCAAAATTGGCGTGCGCCTCCAGTTAAATTCTGCTCCACATGTATATTTTAGCTTTAATTATTCGAACATCCATATCAGATTGATGGGTGTGGCCTGCGTTGTACACGTTAGGAGAGAAGCCGACCATGCGTCCAACAGAATCCGCTTGTATAAGACAAGGAATAAGACTTCTAACCCCCGGCAAGGAAACTAGCTTTTCTTGTTGAAAAAGTTTTTAAATTATACTTTAATGTACATTTATACTTTAAAATAGCGTACTTATTCAAATTTTTTACAAGCGTTAAACATTAGAAACTACTTATAGATTTTTTTTTTTTTTTTACTTAAAAATTTATGTTGACTTTGTGTTTTAATTACAACGTATTGAACACAACTTGCATTAATATTTATAAGTGCATCTTAAAACACTATTCAAATATGTACTAAACAAAAAGTGGAAATCCTTAAGAAACTTATTTTCACGATGACGCCACTCGGACCATACATACAAAAAAAAAGTGATTTTAGTTAATGATATAGATATGAAGACGGCGGCGTTTCGTTCGGAAAGTATACGTTAAACGTCTTCAAAGTGATACCACTAACGTTGTGGCACCATGCAATTTGAAACACGTGCGGTGTAAGGCCAACTAGTTTTCGTTTTCCCTACGTCCCCTTTTACTGCTTAAGATTTTACTTACAATTTATTTTGTTTACAATTGTATTTTGCTTGCAATATTGATCGAAGCAAAGTTTTATTCGAAAGAATGTTTTTACATTTTATAACCTTAGCTTCCGTGGCGGAAATTTACATGCGTTTAGTTAAACCATTGAGTAAATTTCAGTCAACGGTTAAACACAACATGCGTTTTATTTATGTCATGTTTAGTTCACTTCCGGAAGTTGATAAAAAATCCCTTTTATAATTAATAGAAACAACTTCCGATTTTTTCTGTTCGATTCCATACTTTATGTCCAACTAATACGTGTTTCAAGAAAATATTATTTAAAGATATCTTTATGATATATTAGATATGCAATTTATTTGTAGATATTTAAAAGATTTTTATTGCATAGCATATGTTTACGTAAAAGTAAAACAAATATTGTAGACGTTTCGTACAATTTAGTGCTTTATACAGTTTTCTTTACAAAAATCAACAGTATAGGCATAATCTTCCACCCCCAAATCATTGGGACATATATATATATATATATATATATATATATATATATATATATATATATATATATATATATATATATATACCGGGTGATTCACGTCGATGGTACCTTAGACGTTTACGGAAAACGAGACATGGGATCTTTTTGAAAATTTGGTCACTTGCATGGCTGGCTCGGATCTATCGATCTAAAATATTTTCAGCGTTGCGACGTTGCCGATTATGTAGAAAAGTGGCATCACCTTTGACATTTTTAATGAGACGCCCTGTATATTATTACATTGTTGGGTTCGCTATTACCTTTAAATTATTTTTGCTTCACACATCCCTATGTCTACCTTCAACCGTTTTTGAGTAATTAATTAATTTCCTTATTTTTTAGCCAAAACATGGTTCCAATCGAATGTTCATTATTGTGGTGTTTGAATTTGTAGAAAGTTGAATACACACTCTAAGAATAAGCTGTTCATCAGTTCTGCGTAACGAAATTGGTTCTATATTGTACAGGGTCGTTCGAAATTCGTTACGTTTACGCAAGGTACAAAAATGCAGAAAAGTTCATTATTTCAAATGGGACACCCTGTATATTATCGAATATTCTGATAGACAATTGAAGTCCCTTTAAATTGATATATCATGTTCCTATACCTAAACAGATCACCCGACCACACACCTCTTGATTTTTAATTGTGGGGTAATTTGAAGAGGAAGGTTTATACGACACCGGTACTCACGAAACAAGACCTGCGTCAACGAGTTATCAGGAGCATTGAAGAGCTAGATCCCACAGAGATAAGGCGGGCCACAATTTCATCAACGATTATTCGTATTCTGAAATGTTTGGAAACCAACGGTCGTCATTTTGAAAATTTATTGTAAATGCTTTCTAGTTTTGTTAGTTATTGTTTGATATTATTTGCATTGCGATTGATGTTTAACTGAATTTGTTATTTGACGTTCTTTTTTTATAAATAACAGTAGGTATTAATAATTAATGACATTATTGTATAATCGTACAAACTTTCTTTTGTCCATTGGTCGCAAATTAGGATACATTTCGTTGAACTTCCTGCATGTTCTCGCTATAATTCGGTCACATTGTACATGAAAAATAAACAGTTTTATCAAAACTTGAATTGAGTAGTAATTTCCTGCTATTTTGAACCTTTTCAAATTTCTCCCGTCAATAAACACCCGAATGTTTTACTATTAGTGCACTAGTTGTGACAGAAAAGACAGAATAGTGCGATTTTTATAGGAACATGCTTCAATTTCGGAAACCTTACTGTTTAAGTATAGGAACATGATACATAATTTTAAAGGGACTTCAATTGTCTATCAGAATATTCGATAATATACAGGGTGTCATATTTGAAATAATGAACTTTTCTGCACTTTTGTACCTTCCGGAAACGTAACGAATTTCGAACGACCCTGTACAATATGGAACCAATTTTGTTACGCAGAACTGATGAACAGCTTATTCATAGCGTGCATCCAGAATTTCAACATTCTACAAATTCAAACACCGCAATAATGAACATTCGATTGGAACCATGTTTTGGCTAAAAATAAGGAAATTAATTAATTACTCAAAAACGGTTGAAGAAAGGCATAGGAATATGTGAAGCAAAAATAATATATAGGGCATCTCATTAAAAATATCAAAGGTGATGCCACTTTTCCAGATAAGCGACAACGTCGCAACGCTGAAAATATTTTAGATCGATAGATCCGAGCCAGCCATGCAAGTGACCAAATTTTCAAAAAGATCCCATGTCTCGTTTTCCCTAAACGTCTAAGGTACCATCGACGTGAATCACCCGGTACACACACACACACACACACACACACACACACACACACACATATATATATATATATATATATATATATATATATATATATATATATATATATATATAGATTTTTCTTCACTATTTTTACATGTTCCTCTTTCCTTGCTCTTATTTTTCTGTTTGCCTGCCCGATGTAAGATATATCGCAATCCTCACTAGGAATTTCGTATACTCCTTGGTTCTCCATATAAATGTGGTCATTAGGGTTTTGCAGAATGTTGACTATTTTTTGGTGTGGTTTAAATATTGCTTTCACCTGATGGTTATCTAGAATTCTGCTTATTTTATTCGTCGTTCCGTTGATATTCGGCAAGTTGGACAGCGGCGGTTCCTCGGTTTCTTGCGTTACCTTCGATTATTTTCGGTGGAAATTTTTTTCAATGTCATAATGCTTGCATCCATTTTTTATCGATGGACTAACGTAGATACTATCGATTTCGGCTATGCAGGATGGTGGGAAACGGCATTTATATATCTACCCGTGTGTGTAGTCTTGCTACAGAGTATGTCCCATTTGGTTGTTTTCTTTGTTTCTTATTAGCACATCAAAAAGTGGCAACGTCCCTGTTTTTCTACTGATATTGTGAACTGGATTTTTGGATGTAAGTCAGAAATTCCTTTAATTTTTTTTCTCCGTGGATACATACTACAAATGTATTATCCAGATACCAGAATCACAAAGTTGTTTCGTCCTTAGATAACTTTAGAGCCCGTTCTTCAAATTATTGCATGAACGAATTTGTAATTACCGGTAATAATGGGTAGCCCATGGGTGCTTCTTCCTTCTGTCTGTCTCAATGTCCTTGATATATATATATATATATATATATATATATATATATATATATGTATGGATGTGATTCTACATGAAAAAATAAGAATGTTTTTTCTATGAACTTATATGCTCAGACGTATCGTTTTCAATATACAGGGGGTCAAAGTTGAACTTTTTTTTCAGTTTTTGGACAATATCTCAAGAACCGTATGAAATATGATGTTCAGCTCTTATACACAATTGTGCTCATTAAGTCACTTGTTTTCGCTATAAAATGAAGGTTTTTAAAAATTCAGTGGCGTGGATTTTGGGTATTTTGGGAGTTTCAACCCCCCTAATTTCTACGCCACTGAATTAAATGCAATTCTAAGAAGCGCCTTAGAACCGACCATGCTTTTTACACCAAAAAGATGCTCTTAGCTGATAGCTCTAAACTCAACTGTTTCCGAGAAAAATCGCATTCAATGAGAGAAAACATTATTTTTAAGAATCATTTTCATTAACAATTTATTAGCAGTAGGCATAACATTTTGGAAAGAATGCAAGTAATAAATTACAAATTATTTTTTTCTCGGAAATGATCAACTTTAGAGCTGTTAACCAAGAGTACCTTTTTGGTAGAGAAAATAAAGGCGGTTCTAACGCGCTCCTTGAAATTGCATTTATTTCAGTGGCGTAGAAAGTAGGGGGATTGAAACCCTCAAAATACCCAAAATCCATGCCACTGAATTTTCAAAAAACTTCATTTTACGGGGACATAATGAGCACAAATTGTGTATGAGAGCTGAACATCATATCTCAAACGGTTCTTGAGATATTGTCCAAAACAACTGAAAAAAAAATTCAACTTTGACCCCCTGTATATTGAAAACGGTACGTCTGAGTATATAAGTTCATAGGAAAAAAAAGTCTTATTTTTTCATGTAGAATCACCTCCTTCTCTAGGTATATGCTATTTCCGGGCACCGGTATATATATATATATATATATATATATATATATATATATATATATATATATATATATATATATATATATATATATATATATATATACAGGGTGTTTCATTAAGGATGGCCACCGGCCATATTTCAGAAACTAGTGGACATAAAAAGTGGAGAAAAAAAATTCATTATAAAAGTCGCCACGAGAAAATCCTGGAAATTATTTTTAATTTCCGTAATTCATCGCAAGGGGGCGCAATTGAAAATTAAAAAATAAAATTATAAATTTCTCCGAAAATTCCCACATTAAGGCATACCTTTGGTAACATCGTTAGAAAGCTTAGACAATTCTGCATCATTTTGGTCTAAGGCTCATTGGCGTACCGACCTTAATAAGAGTGGGGAAAGCTATTGAATGTGTAATCATTTAAATCGTTGTTATTTTTAAACGACTTATCCGATTGTAGTAAACCTAGGCTTGTTTAGAAGAAAAAGGTAAGTACTTTTAACTGTCGCATCCATTGGTACGCGATAGCTCATAATAAAATTGTTAGAGGGCGCAATTTGTAATAATACCAGTTTTTTTGATTTTATTCAGAAAAATTAAATCATACGGTATAATTATGACATCATAAGCGGAAAGTAGCTTAAATTTGTAACAAAAAACGTAAATAACGCAATTTGATATCTTCATTTGTTCCAGAGTTATGGCGAAAAGAAGACTTTTTAACCGTTTAATTTAATAATTGATTGTTGCTATGGTTTCTTAAGGTGTATAGGTTGGATTAGTAATGAGGAATCTGCATTTATCATAGTCTGTGCCTCCATTCACACTCTATCTAGGCTTAGGACTAGTCCAAACTAAGCAAATTGCAAAATTTGGAGCGTGTTTAGAGGCCAACGGGCCATAACAACGATATCAAAGTAATGATTGATTTTGTTTAAGAAACTTTTCAATAGAATGGTACAAAATCATGAACAACTGTTAAAAAACTAGTGAAAATCTATAAATGTTCAAATTGACGGCCGTTTTGTAAAAAAAATCTATTAATTCTTCTTCTGTACGTTTATAACATCATATAAAACTTCTAAGGCATAATTCTAATGTGGTGTGTTTTAAAATAATAATCTAATTTGCTGCGGAACAAAGTCGGCTCGTTTCCATGGAGGTAAATAAATTGAAAAAGTTGTCAACTTACTTAATTTTGATTGATGTTGTGTTGTAAAATTTTTTTCCTTCATTAGTTTTGGGTTTCATTGTACCTTATCAGAAATTAGTGCTATCCTTCAAAAATGTCGTATACCAATGCCGAGGCCAATTTCCAGGATTTTCTCGTGGCGACTTTTATAATGAATTTTTTTTCTCCATTTTTTATGTCCACTAGTTTCTGAAATATGGCCGGTGGCCAGCCTTAATGAAACACCCTGTGTGTATATATATATATATATATATATATATATATATATATATATATATATATATATATATATATATATATATATATATATATATATATATATATATATATATATATATATATATATAAGGGTGTCCCAAAGATGTGGGACTGAAGATTACGCCTATACTGTTGATTTAAAAGAAAATCTTATAACCGATTATTCTAGTCAACGATGAGGAGCAGGATGGCCCATTTCCGATCACTACACTAAACTTGTGTTTTATTAACACCACATATATTTTTATATATTTGAAATCTCAGAGCAAAATTATATAAGGTACTATGAGTCTACGCCTAACGGTTCCTAAGTTATTGACATTTTGACGTAATAAAATTAGCCAATTAAGTAGGCTCCTGTTCCGCTATATTGAAAGATATCGGAGCGAAATTTTGGGATTTTTATTTTGTGTCAAGTCTTAACTTCTATATTCAGATTGCAGACTATTTTCTCTACATATACAGGGTGCTCCATTTTGCTTAATGTCACTTTTCTCTTTTTTTAAGATGACACCCTGTATTTTTTACAGATTTTGAATAGTATTCTTTACAAGCTTTTAACAGGTGCTCACTTTGTACTATCTACCCCTAAGTGTTTTTGAATTATTTAGTGAAAAAGCTGAAAATTGAAAAAAATTGTTACTTTTTTTGAATTGGTGACAATAGGGCCTATAAAAGAAGTTAAGACAATATCATGATTCACAGGAAAACAAAAATGAAGCTGCTAATTACAATAAAGCCGTGAAGCTACAGGTTTTGCGACTCAATACAAGTATTTTTGGACTATAAAAAAGCAATGCTTTACTCGTAGAATAGCATAAATATAAGCTTTAAAGTGGAAATAAAGACACAATGAATTACAAATTCTATTATTCCATAGTAATATTTCAAAATGCAACACGATCTGCGAAATCTTGTGGTCGTAGGCTTTGATGCAAGCACAAATAGAATGGGTGATATTTATGTGTGTTTATAATTATTTCTATTGAAATTTTGCTCATATCTACTTGTACCGCAATTATGACATTATCTTAATTTATTTTATAGGCCCTATTATGACAAATGAAAAGAAAAGTAACAAAATTTTACAGTTTTCAACTTTATCACTAGATAACTCGAAAACACCTAGGAATAGGTAGTACAAAGTGCGTATATATTGAAAGCTCGTGAAAAAATGCTATTCAAATCTGTAATAAAATACAGGGTGTGCCATTTAAAACAAATGAGAGTAAAATTGACCACACTGTATATGTAGAGAACTTAGGAACGTTAGCCGTAGACCTATAGTACCTTATATGAATTGACTAAGAATTTAACAGAGAATTCAAATATATATAAAAATATGCATGGTGTTCCATTAAAAAACACAAGTTTAGTGTAGTGCTTGAAAATGGGCCATCCTGTATATACATCAACATTTTATAAGGCGCTCCTCATCGCTGACTACAATAATCTGTAACCGCATTGTTGGGACACTATATATATATATATATATATATATATATATATATATATATATATATATATGTATACACGCTCCTTTATTTCCACCTTTCTACCCCAATATAAGATTTTCATTCTTATCCCTATGTTCACATTTATTTCATTTTAATCTGTTAAGTATTTCGTATTAATATTCTATTACATAAATCTTTATAATTAGCAGGCTCTGATCTTTCCTCATACATAACAATCATAATAACAAATATAGTCAACAATGAGATAAACCAAGTTATCGAAATCTGAACTGAACTGGTCAAAGCTTTACAAAAGAGAATTAGGTACAGAATATAACACGAAGTATTCAACTTCAGGGGATTCAACTAAATTAGTT
Organism: Vesta saturnalis; assembly: GCA_036346205.1. Lineage (NCBI taxonomy): Eukaryota > Metazoa > Arthropoda > Insecta > Coleoptera > Lampyridae > Vesta > Vesta saturnalis. The sequence goes on from JARFJB010002075.1 coordinate 791,345, forward strand.
TCGATTTTATTGAACTTCCGGTTTAACCAGAAGTTTGTGATAATTTCGTTATTTTTTATGAAACACTTTAATTTTGAAGTCATCCTTATGTCAATTTTCATAACCACTTGCCTAGTTTTAATTATTTTTGACTTATTTCAATTTGTTCCAAAATAAGGCCTCTCTTCAGTGAATATCTTCTATGAACCGAAATCGATATGTGTTGTCGCAGTTGGCGCCATCTACCTTCACGTTTATTTACTATCTGTCACATTTGAATCAAATTTACAGACGTAAAATCCGATAAATATTAATTAAAAATTACACGGTCAGTTTTTTTTTTCACCAAAAAGTAGAATACTACTCATTGTGTATAAAATGTGATTATCTGAACATGCATTACAATAAATTATTGTAAATAAAAGTGAAGTGATTTCGCGTTGTCCAGCAATTGTCCTGCTCATACCGAAAATTGGCATTTTTTTCTACTAATGAAGCCAATAACTATTTTAATACGTCTGCCTTAAGTACTTGGTCATCACTCATAATATTCGAAGACACCAATTTGTGCGTCAATCCCGCCAAGCGGGTTACCATCATGATTAAGGACATACAATTGGCAAACGTCGTCCACGCGAGGAATCAGAACGACGGCGGTAGACAGTGCTGAAGAAGCAGTAGAAGGTACAAAAAAAAATTGTTTCAGTACCACAAACTATTTCGAACGATCCATAAAGAATTTCATTCTACCATAAAAGTACGTGTAGTGCGGTGGCTATACCACTTCGTAAATAAGCGCATTCAGACGTTGACACTCGGTCGATTTTAATTAAATAGCGTTATTCCTACTCGGTCCATCAACAAAATTTTCATTTCCGTTTCGATGACGAATGATCTCTCCAAATATCTATTTGTACCCGAGTTCCCTAATGCGACACGACAATGAGGACGTCATTGTTTGTACACGTGTGCGGCTTACCTTATCCTTATTTTGTGCGTCTTGATAATATTAGTACAATTCCAATTTCGATAGAAAACGTACCTCGCTCGATACTGTTTACGGCGATAGAAATTGTGTCACTATAATACATATGTTCGTTTAAATGGCTGTTAATTCGAAAGGTTTCGTTTATCGTTGTTTTCAAATTATTTTATATGTTAACTCTTCGTGTACAGTGTCACAGGTGTACCAAAAGCTGTTATTGTCTTACCAATAATGGTAGTTATTTTGAATAAAGTACCGTTAAATAAGCACTAGGTAGCGTTGTTTGGCGAAGAAGCTGCTACTCTTTTGAACCGTAGTTACTAAACGTTCTCATTAAATAAATTAGTTGAAGTGGTTGTCGACATGTGGTCCGCGGAGCACCAAGACCCAAAAATGACGTGCGTAGTTTTGTTTATATTACTCCACATTCGTCGTTCCATTGCAAAGATTGTGCTAATACAAATAAATTCCTGCTTTAGCTTAAATAACACTATACGTCACTACTTATATGATTTTTACGCGTATTAGTTGTTTTCTACTTAAATTATGACTTTTCTCCTCTTCTGGGACAAGTTTAGTTATATGCATAACTCATCTTTTAACCTTTAACTACTCGCGTAAAACTGCTACCATTTTACGCTCGCGCAGTGTCTTCGAGTCACTGCCGGGCAAATACTATTTGTACGCTCCAATATTGAATATATTCGGTTAATACAAGGTCAATATGATTTTAATAATGTTTATTAGACTTACCTTAACATAAATAACAAATTTAAGATTATTAAAAATACAAAAATAATCAGTGTATATAAATAAAGAAATTTTCACGGAAATAAAAGAAGATATTGGAAATTCATTAAGTACAAGCAATATTTTTATAGTAACATATAATTCTGTAATATCTAATCATAATTCAGATATAAACATCATTTTTTGTGTTTATTTGAAGTCGAGTTAAATGCATAAAACATGTCATAATCATAATAAATCATACAAATGTTTACACATATAATTATTATCAGAAAACATCAATAAACAGCGGTTGCTTTTTTACTATTCAAAACACTCAACACATACATTTCTCAAGTGCTCTCCGCATGCATTATGGTAACACTTGGCACATATTTGTTTACTTGACCTGTTTTTTGAATACGGACAAAACGCACATCTCTTTCCTTGACCTGAAGGTGGCTCGGCTATTGATTCCTGGGGTATATCAAGCTCCTCTCGTAGACGTTTACGAATTGATTTTGGAATATGGGTATCTTAGACACGTAATACTTGAAAAGGCCGCACTAATTCTCTCGACAATTGTTTCAAAAAAGCACTTCTTTCACAGGACTGCCCAGAATTAGCTACACATAGAACACGCGCATTTATTGATGCTATATTTACAAGGTGAAAAAATAATACTACAGGCCATCTTTGAGTTCTTCTACCCACGTTATATGTAGCACACAATTTATCATTTGTATCTACACCACCCTTTGTGCTATTATAGAAGGTCAATATTTCTGCCTTTTTCTGTTCACCTGTTGACTGATCTATAGAAGAATCATGGTGAAGTGTAGATAATAACAAAACGACTTTGTTTTTTTTAGGGGTATACGATATTAGTGTCATATCTTTTGTAAATCCAAATTTTGTTGAATACTCTCTATCTTTTGTAGCTTGAAACTCCGGAGGAATCTCCTTCTTATTTTTACGAATGGTTCCGACTAGTGTTAGCTTATGATTTTGCAATAAATTTTGAGCTAAAGGTATACCTGGATACCAATTATCTACAGTGATGTTCCTACTGCCTCTATTTATGGGCATAATGAGGCGACGTACGATTTCTTCAGGAGTATTTGATAGAGCAAATGGACCGTCCGGTTGTTTGGCAACATACACTTCCATTTTAACACAGTAAAAAGTTCAAGCATCGACCAGAGCAAATACCTTCAAACCATATTTATTGGGTTTTGAAGGTATATATTGTCTAAAACTGCAATGTCCGCGAAAACCGATCAATTGTTCATCGACAGTCACAATTGTATCAAATAACTGTCGAATGGGGGCCAGTTTGTCTTGTTTCAGTCTCCCAACCCGTGTGCGCACGTCATCAAAACGAAGGCATGCGAGAATAAATAGGAAACGGTTGTAAGACATTATAGAGCTAAAAAAATGATGGCCAATGTCTTCTTTAGCAAACAGATCTTTATAATTGAGATGTGAACTCCGCAAAACACCAGACATTATTAGAAATCCTAAAAATGCCTCCATCTCTGCCTTAGTCACATTCCTTGCATCACGACATCTGGCATATTGACCTACCACTTTGGTGTTTATGTATATATTTGTGTTTTCAACCAAAATGTTTATAGCATGATCACAAAATAACACTTTAAACGCTTCTAAATAGTCGGTAATATTTCTCGCTTCACCAATAGATCCTGGTAAATGTGTAATTATATCTTGTTGTCGTGTTTTTGATGATGCTGGAGGATTCTTTGCCCATTTGAATATCTTGTCCTTTCCAGTAGATACATTTTCACATGATGGTTATATCCACTTCTGAATCACTGTCGTGTTCACTGTAGCTCTCATGGTCTTTCCCGATTTCATTATCTAAGTCCTGTGGTAGATTTTGTCCTTCTTCGATTTCAGCTACAGCTTCTTGAAGTAAAAACTCAAGTTCATTTTGAGTAACTGGGCGACTAGCTTCGTATTTGCTGGTACTCGCCATAACTTTGTGCGTCAACAGTATCTAATACACTAAGAAAAAAACACCACTAACTTGTATCGCAGGCGACAAATTTATTTGAATTAAAAATTGAAATTGTTTCAAATATATGAAATGTTCTTACATGTACACGATTCTAATGTACTCTGCAGACTAAGATATATGCTGCTTCAAATAAGAATGCAAGTTCAACATAACCATTCGAAAAAATAAACAAATATCGTTCAATTATTATTAGTTCTTGTTATGAACGAATAAGTTCAAAGGTAAATATGTAATTAAAAATTTAGAATTTACATCAGTTCTACATACATAAAGACAAAATTTTCATCGATTGGGGTGTGAACCTTGGTGGCGCAGTTGGTTAGCGCGGTACTCTAGCAAAGTACAGGTCGTAGGTTCAAATCCTACTCGAGGTAAACTTTTTATTTATGTATTTAATAAAATTAATAATAATTTTTAAAAATGTTTTATAAAAAAGATAGCTTATTACAACATTTTTCCGTAAAAAAAACGTCATTCTATTTTTAAAAAAATTGAGATTTTGTGTTTTGAAGATTATGATTTCGTGAATAGTTTTGGCAACACCCTGTATAATATTTTCAAATTTCTATAGCAACACAAAGCAAGTGTGTCTATGCACTAATAACCTGCAGAATATTTTCCTTTAAGGATATCAAATAAAAAAAAGAAAGTTCTTAGTTAATGACACGTGAAAATCGGTATTTTAGAAAACATTAAATATCTCAAAAACTATTAATTTTAGATGATAATAGACCTTAATAAAACCGATTCAGAATTTGTAGAAAAATTACAAAATGTAATAAAATACACGGTGTACTATTTAAAAAAATGAAGTTACATGCTGTCCAGTTCATATGAGACACCCTGTATAAACGAAAATATTTTCCTTAAGTGTGGATTTGATTACCGAAAAACTTTTGTATTTAAACTTTTTTTCTGACCCTATTGTGTAAAGAGATATCCTCCGTTGTAGCACTCCGCGACTATAATTATTAATACAGCTCCATCTTATCATACTTCATGTTATATTCTGTACCTAATTCTATTTTGTAAAGCCTTGATCAGTTCAGTTTAGATTTCGATATTTCGTTTATCTCATTGTTGACTATATTTGTTATTAGGATTATTATGTAGGAGGAAAGATCAGGGCCTTCTAATTATAAAGATTTATGTAATAGAATAGAAATATACTTAACAGATTAAAATGAAATAAATGTAAACATAGAGATAAGAATGAACATCTTGGAACATTTGGAACGCGCTCGCGCACGCACACGCGCACGCTCACGCTCACCCGCACGCGCACGCGCACGCGCACGCATGCGCACACGCACACGCACACGCACACGCACACGCACACGCACACGCACACGCACACGCACACGCACACGCACACGCACACGCACACGCACACGCATACGCACACGCACACGGACACGCACACGCACACGCACACTCACACGCACACGCACACGCACACGCACACGCACACGCACACGCACACGCACACGCACACGCACACGCACACTCACACGCACACGCGCACGCACACGCGCACGCGCACGCACACGCACCCGCACGCGCACGCACACACACACACACACACATTTCGTTATTTTTAATGAAACACTCTAATTTGCCTGGTTTTAATTGTATTTGACTTATTTCAATTTGTTCCAAAAAAGGCCTCTTTATCATGTGGCAAATTAAATCATATAAGATTTCTATTTTCACATGTGACATAGTACGTGACTGATTTAAAATTTATGTGCGAAAGCAATATTGATAGAAATTTATAGAAGGAAACATTTTATTTGATCCGAGTTCATTAATAATAATAGGATAAGTTGTATGGAAATTTAAGTTTAAAAACACATACACAAAAAGAAAGTTGTAAGTAACAACAAAATTTGTTCAGTAACAGCCAAGTGCACCGAAGTTTAAATCTTAGATTAACTCGTAATCAGGGATTACAATAAGAAAACGTATTGCACTTCTATATTAATCTAAGATTTATACCTCTGTGCACTTGGCTGTTATAAAGATGAACGTTTTTATTTCACTTAACCATTTTCACGTGATGTCATTTGAAGTGTATACAAAGATGGTATTCATATACGGTAGTATTGTAAAGCAAAGTAACATCAAGTTATATTAGGCGGAAAAACCATAGAAACACGTTTTGATCTTCTTTGTTTGCTCTGTCAAAAGTGAAAATGCTTTGCCCTTCAAAATTGACGATTTCTGTAAAGAATTATTTCTAGTTTTTTAGTTTAAAAAGTAGAATTTGCACTTATTTAATATTGTTTTATTTGTTGTCTTCGAATCAATTGTATTAAACCATTCTTTCTATCCAACTCTTTTAAATGATATATACCCTAGAAGACAAATTTGAAGCTATACTAATTATTGGTGAAACTAGAAGTAATCTGCATGCAGCAGAACATATCTTTAATGAAAATTTGAAAAGACGGGAAACGTTAATGGTGATAAGCGAAGTGGAGGGCCAAGCAACGCAGAAGATAAACAAATCGAAATAATTGCGGAAATGGTAGTGAACACCACAAAATTCTCCTCAAAAGTTGCAAATATTTCTGATATGTGTCAAAAAACTGTTCAACGAGTTTTGAAGAGACATAAATTGCATCGCTATAAAATGAAAATGCCCCACCAGCTGATAGAAGATGTTTTAGTGGCGAGTCTACGCTTTTCATTAGTGTAATGTGAACACTCAGGACGTAGGATGCTGTCTTAACGCATTCGGTGATTTGGAGACAACTTTCCAGAAGGATGGTGCTCCTTCCCATTATTATGCACCAGTAAGACGATATTTATATAACCTGGTAGGTAGACTGGATGACGGGGTTCAATAGAGTGGCCTGCTCGTTCTCCACATATGTCATCGCTAGATTATAGATAGAATATTCGTCAATAATACAGATCGACTTCCGCAGAGACCCATGGACGCGCTCGGGAAGAGATTTCGCCTAGAATTTTTTACTGCCAAGTAGTAAACAGTAGACATTTTGAGCACTTTTTAACTTGGTTTGTCATCAAAGTATGTTTGAATTATTAAATTATGCTTTATCTTAATCTTAATCTTAACGACCGTTTGTGTTAATTTTGTATGGGGCACTGAACATATGTATTCGAGGAACACAAACTGATTCTAAGGAGATCGTAATGGAAATAGTACTTATTACCCCCAATGCCAAGTAAATCGTACTAACTCTAACACAACAGCTAATTCTACCTACGTAAATAACGGGTAGGTTTGAGACACAAGTGATCGTAAAGTTACTGCCAGTTTCCCAAGACGTCTATTTGAATTTAAAGTAACTATGTTCGAGTCTCCCTTTATAATATAATGTTAAATAACTATTCGTAGCACAAAGAGGTTTACGTTTAGGTATAAAAACTAATAAATTATAGTTAATAGTAAATTATGAAGGGGAGTTAATTATAATACTCCTTCAACAACCCTTGGCTATTAAAGACCCACAGACGATTCTCAGAGACAGAAATTGAAACATCAGCCAAAACATGTACATAGTAATATGTTGGACGGTTGTTAAACTTAAATTAGCTGTAGGCACTATAAAAACACAAAATATAGGCAAGTAAATTTTCTTAAACACACTTTGACGAATCCAACAATATAAGCATAGTGAATGTGTAAAATCTACATACATAAATACATATATTTAATCTTATCCCAGAAGAGGAGTCATAATTTAAGTAGAAAGCAACTAATACGCGTAACAATCATATAAGTAGTGGCGTATAGTGTTATTTAAGCTACAGCAGGAATTTATGTGTATTTGCACAATCTTTGCAATGAAACGACGAATGTGGAGTAATATAAACAAAATTACGCACGTCATTTTTGGGTCCTGGTGCTCCGCGGACCACATGTCGACAACCACTTCAACTAATTTATTTAATGAGAACCTTTAGTAACTACGGTTCAAAAGAGTAGCAGCTTCTTCGCCAAATAACACTACCTAGTGCTTATTTAGCGGTATTTTATTCAAAATAACTGTCATTATTCGTAGGACAATAACAGCTTTTGGTACACCTGTAACATTGTACACGAAGAGTTAACATAAAATAATTCGAAAAGGTCGACAAACGGAACCTTTCGAATTAATAGCTAACGATCATGTGTATTATAGTGGCCCAATTTCTATCGCCGTAAACAATATCGAGCGAGGTACGTTTTCTATCGAAATTGGAATCGATTTACACGTATACTAATAATATTAAGACGCACAAAGTGAGGATAAGGTAAGGCACACACGTGTACAAACAATGACGTCCTCATTGTCGTATCGCATTAGTGGTCTCAGGTACAAATAGATATTTGGGAACAGAAATGAAAATTTTGTCGATGGACCGGGTAGGAATAACGATATTATTAAAAAACATTACGTTTTGTTTTTCTAGACACGATCGCCGTGAGTTTTACTTTGGCGACATTAGATAATTCGCAGATAACTATTACTTTGCTGATTATGAGTTTAAGTAAAATCGACAGAGAGTCAACGTCTGAATGCGCTTATTTACGAAGTGGTATAGCCACCGTACTACACGTACATTTGTGGTAGAACGAAGTTCATTAGTAGAAAAAATGTCAATTTTCGATATGAGGAGAACAATTGCTGGACCCCGTGAAGTCTATTCACTTTTATTTGCAATAATTTATTGTAATTCATGTTCAGATAATGACATTTTATACAGAATGGGTATTATTCTACTTGACCGTATAATTATTAATTAATATTTATTGGATTTTACCTCTGTAAATTTGATTCAAATTTGACAGATGTTAGTAAATTAACCTAAAGGTAGATGGCGCCAAATGCGACAGTACTTATCGATTTATGTTCCTAGAACATATTCACTCAAAACATTAAAATAAAATTACACTTATTTAAAACGGAAATATAAAGCAAAACTGTATTGATTATCAATACATATTTATGACTGAAAGTGTGTGATGAGCATTCGAAAATATTAAAATTATATTTATTGAAGTAATGACATCCAATGAATGTCATTAACACGAAGTTGATATTTGGTGAAGGTCAAACTACTTTTTGTACTAGGACGAAAGGTGAAGTACTTTTTGTACTGTTGACATGGAGGCACCGAAGAATCCAGAAATAATCCCGAAACAGCCACTGTTGGTAAGAAACACTGGTACAATTTAGCATCTTATTTAGATTGTGGGGAAACATTACTTTTCACATATACAGGGTGTCCCAAAATTAATGGGACACAGAACACCAGTTGATTCCTTACAAGAAAATAGGTAGATTGAACCCAACATGCTTTAGTCCAAAAGTTGATATTTACTGAGATACGGGGTGCTTGTTAGTTGTAATGAAAAATATAATGAATGGAATAACGTAAAAATGTATTAAAAATAATGGAAAGCAATGAATGAAACAACGTAAATATTAATTGAAATTAATGGGATACAGAGCACCAGTAGATTCCTTACAAGAAAATAAGTCGGTTAAACCCAACATGCTTTAGTCCAAAGGTTGATATTTACTGAGATACTGGGAGTTTGTATGAAAAAAAACCTGAGTACTGATGAAATTTATCGATTTAATTAGGTGTGTGTAATTAGATTGTGTACAGTGCGACTGTTACTAATACACTTAAAAGATGCCGCGACGTAATATCCAACAAACACCCCGTATCTCAGTAAATATCAACTTTTAGGCTAGAGCATGTTGGGTTCTATCGACTTATTTTCTTGTAAGGAATCTAGTGGTGCTCTATGTCCCATTAATTTTGCAAAAAGGCTATTTGAATTTTAAACAAAGTTAACCAACTTAGGAAATATAAAAGAATTAAGGGCGAAGAGCTCATTATAAGCTTGTTAAATAATACTGCTATCTTATTAACACAGAAAACTTTTTTATTTAATTCCCTAGTTAACATTACAACTTTGCTCCGTTTCTCAAATATAAATATTATTATGTGTAATTATGATAATTACAACTTTGGACAAAAGCTCAAAGACAACATAAAAAATTAAATCGATAATTTTTTTAATTTTTAATTACTACGTACATATTAATCATGTTTACTTATTTATACAAAAAAAAAATACAGAACGTAGCCCAAAACAGAACGCTGAAGGAGTGATGAATATTGAGCAACGAAATAGTATGAAACGATTGTGAAGTGAGGAAAATATTTCCGAAAGCTGTACAGTAGCGAGGAAAGTAAGACTGAAGGGTTAAATAAGAACAATGTAGAAGTAAGGGTGAATAAAACTGAGAAGGATATTGGGATAAATAGGTAGGAAGGTTGAAAAATGGTAAAGGAGCAGGCGTAGATAAAATCACTGGTGAAATGCTAAAGTATGGAGGTGCAAAGCTTACACGACTATTTTGTGAATTATTCAATGTATACCTTAAGTGTGGCAAAGTGCCGAGGGATTGGAAGAGCGCGATCATTCTACCACTGTATAAGGGTAAGGGGAACAAGAGTGATTGCAAGAACTACAGAGGAATAAGGTTGCTCAGTGAACCTGGTAAAGTATTTGGAAGAATACTAATTGACAGAGTACGAGAAACTACACAAACTAAGATTTGGGATGTGCAGGTTGGCTCCACACCAGGGAGAGGATATGTTGATCAGATGGTTGCCCTCCAGGAAGTGGTCGAAAAGTGTAAAAAGAAAGCTGAACTGCGCGTTTGTTGATCTGGAGAAAGCATACGGCAAAGTACGGCAAAATACTTAATGCGTTTTAGAGATTGACGTCGTATTTCTGTCAAGATACAATATTTCAGTCGGTTGGTGTTAATTAATCATCGTTACCGTTAATGTAATATTTTTTTGGGCTACAGTTCGTATTTAGTAAACATTCAGTGCTCATGCCCTTGAAGCTTGATAGTGCGAGGTGGAAACTGGCTGCGATATCAGCAGTTTTTTTTTGTATGAATGTTCGTGAAAGGTGAGATGCAATATTATTGAGAGAAAAGGGGAAATTGATTTTTTATAGGCAGTTTGGGTTTCGATGTAATTTAAGGTGGATGATGTTAGTAAGAGCGCAATGCGTGTGGTATGGACGTACCCGCTCTGAAGAACCTTTTGTATGAGGCAGCGTCCTCTTCACCATTTGTCGGATTTTTAGTGGACTCTTCACCAGATCTGGGGAGTTTTAGGTGTTGTTATAGTGGTCTTGAACCCCAGTTATCGTTCGAGATTAAGAGAGTGTTTTTTCCAAAGCTTTATAGCGCTTCGGCGGATTTGAATAATTTCGTAGCAAAGTGGAATGTTCCTGAACCCGTTGTTGCCGTGCATCTACTGCCTACCGCCTTCCCAGTCTCACTTTGTATATAACTTTGTAAATATTAATAATAGTATGCCGTTTAAAGAAAGATACCGAATTTTAATAATACGTTTTGGATTAGTAGAGTAAATCAATTAACGCTTTGTAAATGTTTGTGCATTTACGTTGAAAAATTAGTTAACGTAACTTTGATTATATTCACTGTGGTAATACAGAAGTCATTTTGTGTAACTATAAATCGGAAGTTGCCGTCTTTGAAAAATGACCTGCAAAGCGTTACCCTAGAAATTCAGGAAGCCAGCTCGAACCGAATCTGGGACGCAGTTGAATGATCCATTTGCTTGTAGTCCAGAGGATTGGGTGTAATCTAGTTTTGTAATGTGATGCTAATTAAAGGTAAATTTTACTTTTTTATTCTGTTGTGTTATAAATAAAGTGTGTTTTTGTGTTTATGTGAAGCATGCAGAATTGCAGACGCTTGCTTTGTGTAAGCTACCGTAAAAATGCCCTTCAGGCAATTTAGAAACAGGAGTATCCATCCTCACAAGCTATTATTTATGTCCTGAATTTTTATTTGTGTAAATCCTGTGTATTGAAAGTTTATATTACCAATATTTTGTATTATTTCCGTTATATTTAATGAAAGGTATTTGTTTATAACATATGGTAACTGACCTTAAAGGGCCTTTGCATGCGCTAACGTGCAAAAACGTTTATAACTGTTTTATTGACCGATATAGGTCTATTGTGATTCGTCCTCTGTGCTACAATTTTATTGACGTAAAGTGCTTAAAAGAATAAAATGTGTTTGATTCATATTTAGGATCTTTAGTAATTGAACTCATTTGATCACAAACTTGAGTCAAACATTTTTCTTAACCTCGACAACGACCATTTATCGTTTATTCAGTTTTGTGTGTAACTTTTTATGAAAGTTATTCAATTTTTTTTAAGTAATTAATTATTAAAGGTACATTTTGGAGATACGAGATTCATTATGGTTTGACGTAATGCATTTAGATAACGTATTTTGGGTTTTATGATTGACCAGCTGATCAACTATCGTTAAATGGTCGGTTGTAAAGATAAGCTGATTGTATTATATTTCGACTTTAGGAATTATAATCCCGGGTTAATTAAATTTGAGGATTTTATAAAATTTCGGTCGTGTCGATTTGGCTATGCGTGACGTATCCTTCATTTCAAATTATAGAAATAATTGCCGTTTTGACCAGTTATTTTTTTTTTGGTATTTGAGCCAATGATTTTAGCGCCAAATTTTTCAAAATATTTAGTGAGTTTTAGTTTTATTATCGCGTTCGTGGCTTGTATGCATATATATATATATATATATATATATATATATATATATATATATATATATATATATATATATATATATATATATATATATATATATATATATATATATATATATATATATATATATATATATATATATATATATATATATATACATAGCTTAAGATTTTATTAAAGTTTAGGTGAACTTGGCGTAAATATCTTGGAGTAGAATTTTAGTAGTAGACTAGTTTATTTTTGACTGAACGTTTTGGTTTCCCCTTAGACCAATCTAAGATCTGTTCATGACGTTTTCCCTCTATAAATGTTTTTAACAGGTGACGCCTTTTTGACATTTTCTCCCGATTTGGACGTTTTTTGGTGTTGTGGCGAGTGCCCTTTTACAACATTAAGTAAGAATCCCGCCCACACCACTGAGTTATGCCGTGGCATAAATTGCCTTTACGGGCTGGATGCTCTAGTGAGTATTTGACCTGTAACAGTTGGTGACAGTGCGGATGAGCTAAAAATTGCTTAGAGGAAGTTTGATACAGTCTGTGAGAGCATGGACCTAAAGGTAGACGTGAACAAAACTAAGATTGTGGTGTTCAATCGGGAAGGTGGAAAGGAGAGTAGAGTGTTTACTCTGCAAGATGAAATTGTGGAACAAGTGGACGAGTTGGTATATCTGGGTAGAATGTTTACTGCACATGGTACAATGGACAGCGAGATTGGACGAAGGGTGAATGCTGGGAGCAAAGTGAATGGAAGTATGTGGACAATAATGAGAAACGAAAGCATAAGCATAGCTGCGAAATAAGCAATCTATAATGGCGTGTTTGTCCCGTCACCACCGAATGGAAGTGAGACATGGGTGTGTCAAAAAAAGCACGAAAGAAATATAAATGCTGTGGGTATGAGATTCCTGAGATGCGTATGTGATAAAACGAGGAGGGATAAGGTAAAGAATGAGTGTATAATGACCGAGGAAAAGACGATGAGGGATAAATATATAGGGTACGTTGGTTTGGTCACATCGAGAGAATGAACAACGCAAGGTTAACGAAGCAAATATATGTGGGTGAGGTCTTTGTCTTTGGTCTTTCTCATTAATTATGATGTATCGAAATACAGAGAGGTAGAAATAGGTAAACAAATTTTAGAGGGTTTGAGAAATCTGGAGCGCTGGAACTGTGGCATGATCTGTTAACAAATAAAATACACCCATGTACCACACAAAATTACAAAACACCGAACGCGTTTCGATAGCTACGCTATCATCATCAGCGGTCGACTAGGGCGGACTAAAGAAAATGTCTAACATATATACTGCTTCTATTGCTCCTTTTTAACTTATCTTACGTTGTTTTAGTTCTTCTTCAGGTATTTCGTCCTCTTTGTTTTCAGCCTCGTGTTGTTCTTCTATATCAAATTTTTCGTACATAAATTCCCTCCATCTTTCCGTTATTTGTTCTGTTTTCGTTAGCAGTATACCATATTCGTCTTTTATTCCGTTTAATTCCCTTTTACCTTTCCCCCTTGGGGGATTAATTTTATTCCAGAACCTTCTGTTTTTGTTTTTAAATCCTTCATTAATTTTTCCCCCAAGTTTTTTTCATACTTTTTGTTTTGCTGTCTTCATCATTTCTTTCACTTGTTTATTTAACCTGTCATATTTTGTTTTGTCGTCGTTTCCTTTTGATTGTTGGTATTTTCTCCAAGTCATTTACTTTTGTTTGACTGTAAATCTCATCTATTCATTCCACCACTTGGTTCCTTTTGTTCCTTTCCTTATTTTTCTCGTTCCGCATATTTCAGCAGCCTTATCTATTATTGTTTCTTTGAGAATTCTCCATCTGTTTTCTAGTGTGAAGTTATTATTAAGTTCTTGGGATTGCAGTATATCGTCTTCTTCGTTGGCATATCTTATCTTTATTTCCTCATTTTTTAGGCGACTCATGTTAGTCCTAGTGTATTTGCTGTATTCTTCGTCTATCTCTGTCGGCTTATGAATTTTTGCTACAACTAGTCTGTGTTTGGTATTTAATTCTGCTTCTTTTTGTACTACAATTCCTTCAATGTTCTTTTCCCCGCCCTGGTCATTTGTTTGGATTTTTAGCCACTCGAGCCTTCCAGTCTCCTACTATTAATTTGTCGGTAAGTCCGTCCTTTCTACGGGTGCGTATAGCTGTATGACCGTAATTTTCTCTTTGAGCTCGAGCGTCAGTATTATTATTCTAGAGGACACTGGTTTCCAATTTACTGTTCTTTTCTTTAATTCATCCGTAGTTATTATGCCCATGCGCTCTTTTGCTCTGGTACCAGTGGTCACTCCTGAATAGTACTATGTGTGTTTGTTTCCTAATCTTTTAATTCCTTGACCTGTTATTTTTGCCTCACTTAAACCAAGTTTAGTTATATTAAATTCCTCCATTTCTTCTATTATTTATATTTCTTTATCTCTTAAAGTGGTTATATTCCATGTAGCTAATTGCCAGTTTTTAATTACATTTGCAGTATTTTTATTTGTGTCTTTTTCCATTTGCTGGGTCTTATACCTTATTATTTGACTGTTAATGGTGGTTAATGGTGAAATGTATTAGTTTTTTGGATTGTGTCTACTGGTTCTTGTTATTGTCAGTAGCCCTTCTCTCCTTCTGTCTCCTACTGTTGGAGATCTTTCTCTCATCTTCCTCGCTGTTCCTTTTTCCCCATGTGAACTCATTGCTTCCGTATCTATTTCATTTTGTTGTTGTCGTTCCCATCTTTCTAACTCATTAGTTTTTTGCTTTGCGCCAATATTGTTACATAATGTTGTTTAAAGATAAATTATTGCCCAATAATATTCGGCGTTTTGGACATCTACTTGAGTTTCAAGACTTTCGAGATATAAACCATGATCTTTCCATTCATTATCCAAATCTTGATTATTTACAATTTCGTTTAGAACGAGAAATTTGTCTAAAACTAATTTTAATAATCGGGTTTTAAAAAGTCTTGCCTCAGCTGGATCTATGATTGAAATTATGTCAAATATGTTACCTGAAGGATCGAAACGTTTTCTTATGTCGTCCACTATTCTATAAAAAATGAAGGCAAGTTTTAGCAAACAATTGCAAGTCATGTTCATCAACTTCTTTTTGTTTTTTTGCGGTGGGACGCAGATACGCTTAAAAACGTATATTCCAAATTAACAAAGCATTCTGTAAGTTTATGATTTATGGTAAAAACGTTTTTACATTCCGTAATACTTTTCATGTAAAATTCGCACATACATTGCTAAAAAGTTCAGCTATTTCTTTTTTAAGTTTATAAACCAAACAAACCTCTGTTTGGAACAATATATTAAAATCCGTCAGCAAAATTAAAATATAAGATATGAATTCTAAATATATTAATGTAAACTTATTTTTGAATGTGACAAGCATTTCTTTGTAGTTATTGAGGGATCTGTAAAACAACTTCCGTTAAAAATAAGCATTTAGGGGCTTATGTTGCTTAATCGTTCTGTCGACACACTGCTTTACAGCAAGCCATCGCTGATGGTGATAAGATCTTGTGAATGTCTTGTGAAGCATTCTTGGAATTCCCTAAAACGCTCTTGCCGGCTAAAATGCGGGCCTAAGTTTCTTAGCAGATCTTCTACCGATTTGGGAAGCTATAAAAAGGCCTTATTAACTGACAAATGTATCACATGACATGTATATTTGATACAGACCAAATTTGGATTTTCTTTTTTAAGCAGTATAAATACCGAATTTTTGACCCAACCATAACATTGGTTGTGTCACTTGAAAATCCCACCATATTTTTAAAAGGAATGTTTTTCGTTTGAAGAGAATTTTTTATTGTATTATACAGTACTTGGGCTGTACTACTTGTTACTTCCAAAATATAAAAAAACTTGTTACAGTTTTATTTTTTTGGCTTTCGTAGTGGATAAGAGGCATTTCGGTCGTTTCGTCTAATATTAGTGAAAAAAAAAATGAAACAGAGTGTTTCAAGTACAAACTTAAATCATTTTCAAACGTTCTGCCAATACAATTTTTGAAAATATCAGTTGCTTCTGTTCTTTTTACTGGTATATTTAGGGCTATTTTTAAATGGGGAACAGTTTGGCTCATACAGGGGCTAAAGTGTCCATCACACTAATGGGCAAATTATTTGTAGCTATTACACCGGATAAAAGTATTTCAGCGCGGAAAACCTGTGTGTCTATCCCTTTAGGCGCTACAGACCCTGTTAATTTAAAGTTGGTGCCAATTTTTTTTAAATTGTTTTGATGACGTAAAGATTTGCTGTGTTTAGATATGTCATTTTCGTTACTCTTAGGTTTAATCAGCCAATTTTGAAATTCAGGGATAGTCAACCATTTATCTACAAATGTTTGAGCCGGACGGTTTTTACAAAGTTTCTTTTTCTCTCTTTCTGTGTAATTGTAACATCTTCTTCGGAAAAAGAAATATTTACAATGTCATCATGTGCTGACATCAGCACATTACTGGTTTCATCCTAAAATGAACAATGAAAAACTAAAAAGTGACTGGTACTTTGGTAATACACTTGCAGTACTTAATTACTTTGTGTATGTAAAAAACTATTTACTTCGTTTCCTTTAACTGGCTTATTGTCATTACAGGATGGCCCAGCCTCACAATTTTCAATTATTGCTTTATTAGTTTTGATTAAACACTTCTTCATAACTCTGTTTGTGTCTGTGTCTGTGCCTGTATCTGTGTCCGTGTCCGTGTCTGCGTCTGTGTCTGTGCCTGTGTCTGTGTCTGTGTCTGTGTCTGTGTCTGTGTCTGTGTCTGTGCCTGTGTCTGTGTCTGCGTCTGTGTCTGTGTCTGTGTCTGTGTCTGTGTCTGTGTCTGTGTCTGTGTCTGTGTCAGTGTCTGTGTCTGTGTCAGTGTCTATGTCTGTGTCTGTGTCTGTGTCTGCGTCTGTGTCTGTGTCTGTGTCTGTGTCTGTGTCTGTGTCTGTGTCTGTGTCTGTGTCTGTGTCTGCGTCTGTGTCTGTGTCTGTGTCTGTGTCTGTGTCTGTGTCTGTGTCTGTGTCTGTGTCTGTGTCTGTGTCTGTGTCTGTGTCTGTGTCTGTGTCTGTGTCTGTGTCTGTATATGTGTCAGTGTCTGTGTCTGTGTCTGTGTCTGTGTCTGTGTCAGTGTCTGTGTCTGTGTCTGTGTCTGTGTCTATGTCTGCGTCTGTGTCTGTGTCTGTGTCTTGCTGTGTCTGTGTCTGTGTCTGTGTCTGTGTCTGTGTCTGTGTCTGTGTCTGTGTCTGTGTCTGTGTCAGTGTCTGTGTCTGTGTCTGTGACTGTGTCTTGCCTGTGTCTGTGCCTGTGTCTGTATCTGTGTCTGTGTCTGTGTTTGTGTCTGTGTCTGTGTCTGTGTCTGTGTCTGTGTCTGTGTCTGTGTCTGTGTCTGTGTCTGTGTCTGTGTCTGTGTCTGTGTCTGTGTCTGTGTCTGTGTCTGTGTCTGTGTCTGTGTCTGTGTCTGTGTCTGTGTCTGGTCTGTGTCTGTGTCTGTGTCTGTGTCTGTGTCTGTGTCTGTGTCTGTTCTGTGTCAGTGTCTGTGTCTGTGTCAGTGTCTGTCTGTGTCTGTGTCTGTGTCTGGTCTGTGTCTGTGTCTTGTCTGTGTCTGTGTCTGTGTCTGTGTCTGTGTCTGTGTCTGCGTCTGCGTCTGTGTCTGTGTCTGTGTCTGTGTCTGTGTCTGTGTCTGTGTCTGTGTCTGTGTCTGTGTCTGTGTCTGTGTCTGTGTCTGTGTCTGTGTCTGTGTCTGTGTCTGTGTCTGTTCTGTGTCAGTGTCTGTGTCTGTGTCTGTGTCTGTGTCTGTGTCGTGTCTGTCTGTGTCTGTGTCGTGTCTTGTCTGCGTCTGTGTCTGTGTCTGTGTCTGTGTCTGTGTCTGTGTCTGTGTCTGTGTCTGGTCTGTGTCTGTGTCTGTGTCTGTGTCTGTGTCTGTGTCAGTGTCTGTGTCTGTGTCTGTGACTGTGTCTATGCCTGTGTCTGTGTCTGTGTCTGTGTCTGTGTCTGTGTTGTGTCTGTGTCTGTGTCTGTGTCTGTGTCTGTGTCTGTGTCTGTGTCTGTGTCTGTGTCTGTGTCTGTGTCTGTGTCTGTGTCTGTGTCTGTGTCTGTGTCTGTGTCTGTGTCTGTGTCTGTCTGTGTCTGTGTCTGTGTCTGTGTCTGTGTCTGTGTCTGTGTCAGTGTCTGTGTCTGTGTCTTGACTGTGTCTTGCTGTGTCTGTGTCTGTGTCTTTGTGTTGTGTCTGTGTCTGTGCTGTGTTGTGTCTGTGTCTGTGTCTGTGCTGTCTGTGTCTGTGCCTGTGTCTGTGTCTGTGTTGTGTCTGTGTCTGTGTCTGTGTCTGTGTCTGTGTCTGTGTCTGTGTCTGTTCTGTGTCAGTGTCTGTTTCTGTGTCTGTGTCTGTCTGTGTCTGTGTCTGTGTCTGTGTCTGTGTCTGTGTCTGTCTGTGTCTGTGTCTGTGTCTGTGTTTGTGTCTGTATCTGTGTCTGTGTCGTGTCGTGTCCGTGTCTGTGTCGTGTCGTGTCTGTGTCCGTGTCCGTGTCCGTGTTCGTGTCGGTCGTGTCCGTGTCCGTGTCGTGTCCGTGTCGTGTCGTGTCCGTGTCCGTGTCGTGTCGTGTCGTGTCTGTGTCTGTGTCTGTGTCTGTGTCTGTGTCTGTGTCTGTGTCTGTGTCTGTGTCTGTGTCTGTGTCTGTGTTCGTGTCTGTGTCGTGTCGTGTCGTGTGTCTGTGTCTGTCTGTGTCTGTGTCTGTGTCTGTGTCTGTGTCTGTTCTGTGTCTGTGTCTGTGTCTGTGTCTGTGTCTGTGTCTGTGTCTGTGTCTGTGTCTGTGTCTGTGTCTGTGTCTGTGTCGTGTCTGTCGTGTCTGTGTCTGTGTCTGTGTCTGTGTCTGTGTCTGTGTCTGTGTCTGTGTCTGTGTCTGTGTCTGTGTCTGTGTCTGTGTCTGTGTCTGTTCGTTCGTGTCTGTGTCTGTGTCTGTGTCTGTGTCTGTGTCTGTGTCTGTGTCTGTGTCTGTGTCTGTGTCTGTGTCTGTGTCTGTGTCTGTGTCTGTGTCTGTGTCTGTGTCTGTGTCTGTGTCGTGTCTGTGTCTGTGTCTGTGTCTGTGTCTGTGTCTGTGTCTGTGTCTGTGTCTGTGTCTGTGTCTGCTGTTCTGTGTCGTGTCTGTGTCTGTGTCTGTGTCTTGTCTGTGTCTGTGTTGTGTCTGTGTCTGTGTCTGTGTCTGTGTCCCCCCCCCCCCCCCCCCCCCCCCCCCCCCCCCCCCCCCCCCCCCCCCCCCCCCGGGGGGGGGGGGGGGGGGGGGGGGGGGGGGGGGGGGGGGGGGGGGGGGGGGGGGGGGGGGGGGGGGGGGGGGGGGGGGGGGGGGGGGGGGGGGGGGGGTCTGTGTCTGTGTCTGTGTCTGTGTCTGTGTCTGTCTGTCTGTGTCTGTGTCTGTGTCTGTGTCTGTGTCTGTGTCTGTGTCTGTGTCTGTGTCTGTGTCTGTGTCTGTGTCTGTGTCTGTGTCTGTGTCTGTGTTGTCTGTGTCTGTGTCTGTGTCTGTGTCTGTGTCTGTGTCTGTGTCTTGCTGTCGTGTCTGTGTCTGTGTCTGTTCTGTGTCTGTGTCTGTGTCTGTGTCTGTGTCTGTGCTGTGTCGTGTCTGTGTCTGTGTCTGTGTCGTGTCGGTCGTCGTGTTGTGTCGTGTCTGGTCTGTGTCTGTTCGTTGTGTTGTTGGTCTGTGTCTGTGTTGTGTCTGTGTCTTCTGTGTCTGTGTCTGTTTCTGTCTGTGTCTGTGTCTGTGTCTGTGCTTGTTCGGTCTGTGTTCTGTGTCTGTGTTCTGTGTCTGTGTCTGTGTCTGTGTCTGTGTTGTGTCTGTGTCTGTGTCTGTGTCTGTGTCTGTTCTGTGTCTGTGTCTGTTGTCTGTGTTCTGTGTCTGTGTCTGTGTCTGTTGTGTCGTGTCTGTGTCTGTGTCTGTGTCTGGTCGTGTCTGTGTCTGTGTCTGTGCTGTGTTGTGTCTGTTCTGTGTCTGTGTCGTGTCTGTCGTGTCTGTGTCTGTTCGTGTCTGTGTCTTGTCTGTGGTGTCTGTGTCTGTTCTGTCTGTGTCTGTGTCTGTGTCGTCTGTGTCTGTGTGTTCTGTGTCTGTGTCTGTGTCTGTGTCTGTTGTGTTGTTCTGTGTCTGTTCTGTGTCTGTTCTGTTCTGTGTCTGTGTCTGTCTGTGTGTGTTGTCTGTGTTGTGTCGTGTCTGTGTCGGTGTGTTTCTGTCTGTGTCTGTGTCTGTGTCTGTCTGTGTCTGTGTGTGTCTGTTGTGTCTGTCTGTGTCTGTGTTCGTGTCGTGTCTGTGTTGTGTGTGTCGTGTCTGTGTCTGTCGTGTCTGTGTCTGTGTCTGTGTCTGTGTCTGTGTTTTCTGTTCTGTGTCTGTGTCTTGTCGTGTCTGTGCGTGTCTGTGTTGTCTGTGTCTGTGTGTTCTGTGTCTGTGTCGGTCGGTGCGTGTCTGTGTCTGTGTCTGTGTCGTGTCTGTGTCTGTGTCTGTGTCTGTGTCTGTGTCTGTGTCTGTGTCTGTGTCCTGCTGTCGTGTCGTGTCCGTGTCGTGTTCGTGTCGTGTCTGTGTCTGTGTCGTGTCTGTGTCGTGTCTGTGTCTTGTGTCTGTGTCTGTGTCTGTGTCTTGTGTCTGTGTCGTGTCTGGTCTGTGTCTGTGTCTGTGTCTGTGTCTGTGTCTGTGTCTGTGTCTGTGTCTGTGTCTGTGTCTGTGTCTGTGTCTGTGTCTGTGTTGTCTGTGTCTGTGTCTGTGTCTGTGTCTGTCGTGTCTGTGTCGTGTCGTGTCTGTGTCGTGTCTGTGTCTGTGTCTGTGTCTGTGTCTGTGTCTGTGTCGTGTCTGTGTCTGTGTCTGTGTCTGTGTCTGTGTCTGTGTCTGTGTCTGTGTCTGTGTCTGTGTCTGTGTCTGTGTCTGTGTCTGTGTCGTGTCGTCTGTGTCTGTGTCTGTGTCTGTGTCTGTGTCTGTGTCTGTGTCGTGTGTCTGTGTCTGTGTCTGTGTCTGTGTCTGTGTCTGTGTCTGTGTCTGTCTGTTCTGTGTCTGTTCTGTCTGTGTCTGTGTCTGTGTCTGTGTCGTGTCTGTGTCTGTGTCTGTGTCTGTGTCTGTGTCTGTGTCTGTGTCTGTGTCTGTGTCTGTGTCTGTGTCTGTGTCTGTGTCTGTGTCTGTGTCTGTGTCTGTGTCTGTGTCTGTGTCTGTGTCTGTGTCTGTGTCTGTGTCTGTGTCTGTGTCTGTGTCGTGTCTGTGTCTGTGTCTGTGTCTGTGTGTCTGTGTCTGTGTCTGTGTCGTGTCTGTGTCTGTGTCTGTGTCTGTGTCTGTGTCTGTGTCTGTGTCTGTGTCTGTGTCTGTGTCTGTGTCTGTGTTGTGTCGTGTCGTGTCTGTGTCTGTGTCTGTGTCTGTGTCTTCCGTGTTCGTGTCTGTGTCTGTGTCTGTGTCTGTGTCGTGTCTGTGTCGTGTCTGTGTCTGTGTCGTGTCTGTGTCTGTGTCTGTGTCTGTGTCTGTGTCTGTGTCCTGTGTCTGTGTCTGTGTCTGTGTCTGTGTCTGTGTCTGTCTGTGTCTGTGTTCGTGTCTGTGTCTGTGTCTGTGTCTCGTGTCTGTGTCTGTGTCTGTTCTGTGTCTGTGTCTGTGTCTGTGTGTGTCTGTGTCTGTCGTGTCTGTGTCTGTGTCTGTGTCCGTGTCTGTGTCTGTCTGTGTCGTGTCTGTGTCTGTCGTGTCTGTGTCTGTGTCTGTGTCTGTGTCTGTGTGTCTGTGTCTCGTGTCTGTGTCTGTGTCTGTGTCTGTGTCGTGTCGTGTCTGTGTCTGTGTCTGTGTCTGTGTCTGTGTCTGTGTCTGTGTCTGTGTCTGTGTCTGTGTCTGTGTCTGTGTCGTGTCTGTTCTGTGTCTGTGTCTGTGTCTGTGTCGTGTCTGTGTGTCTGTGTCGTGTCGTGTCTGTGTCTGTGTCTGTCGTGTCTGTGTCTGTGTCTGTGTCTGTGTCTGTGTCTGTGTCTGTGTCTGTGTCTGTGTCTGTGTCTGTGTCTGTGTCTGTGTCTGTGTCTGTGTCTGGTGTCTGTGTCTGTGTCGTGTGTCTGTGTCTGTGTCGTGTCGTGTGTGTCTGTGTCTGTGTCTGTCGTGTCTGTGTCGTGTCTGTGTCTGTGTCTGTGTCGTGTCTGTGTCTGTGTCTGTGTTCGTGTCTGTGTCTGTGTCTGTGTCTTTTTTTTTTTTTTTTTTTTTTTTTTTTTTTTTTTTTTTTTTTTTTTTTTTTTTTTTTTTTTTTTTTCTGTGTTGTCTGTGTCTGTGTCTGTGTCTGTGTTCGTGTCTGTGTCTGTGTCGTGTCGTGTCTGTGTCTGTGTCTGTGTCTGTGTCGTGTCGTGCTGTGTCTGTGTCTGTGTCTGTGTCGTGTCGTGTCGTGTCTGTGTCGTGTCTGTGTCTGTGTCTGTGTCTGTGTTGTCTGTGTCTGTGTCTGTGTCTGTGTCTGTGTCTGTGTCTGTGTCTGTGTCTGTGTCTGTGTCTGTGTCTGTGTCTGTGTCTGTGTCTGTGTCTGTGTCTGTGTCTGTTCGTGTCTGTGTCTGTGTCTGTGTCGTTCGTGTCTGTGTCGTGTCTGTCTGTGTCGTGTCGTGTCTGTGTTCTGTGTCTGTTGTCTGTGTCTGTGTCTGTGTCTGTGTTCTGTGTGCTGTGTCTGTGTCTGTGTCTGTGTCTGTGTCTGTGTCTGTCTGTCTGTGTCTGTTCTGTGTCTGTGTCTGTGTCTGTGTCTGTGTCTGTGTCGTTGTGTCTGTGTCTGTGTCTGTGTCTGTGTCTGTGTCTGTGTCTGTGTCTGTGTCTGTGTCTGTGTCTGTGTCTGTGTCTGTGTCTGTTTTGTGTCTGTGTCTGTGTCTGTGTCTGTGTCTGTGTCTGTGTCTGTGCTGTGTCTGTGTCTGTGTTCTGTGTCTGTGTCTGTGTCTGGTCTGTGTCTGTCTGTGTCTGTGTCTGTGTCTGTGTCTGTGTCTGTGTCGTGTTGTTCGTGGTCTGTGTCTGGTCTGTGTCTGTGTCTGTGTCTGTGTCTGTGTCTGTCTGTGTCGTGTCTGTTGTCTGTTTGTGTCTGTGTCTGTGTGTCTGTGTCTGTGTCTGTGTCTGTGTCGTGTCTGTGTTCTGTGTCGTGTTGTCTGTGTCTGTGTCTGTGTCTGTCTGTGTCTGTGTCTGTTCTGTGTCTGTGTCTGTGTCTGTGTCGTGTCTGTGTCTGTGTCTGTGTCGTGTCTGTGTCTGTTCTGTGTCTGTGTCTGGTGTCTGTGTCGTGTCTGTGTCTGTGTCGTGTGTCTGTGTCTGTGTCTGTCTGTGTCTGTGTCTGTGTCTGTGTTCAGTGTCTGTTCTGTGTCTGTGTCTGTGTCGTGTGTCTGTGTCTGTGTCGTCTGTGTCTGTGTCTGTGCTGTGTCTGTGTCTGTGTCTGTGTCTGTGTCTGTGTCTGTGTCTGTGTCTGTTCAGTCTGTGTCTGTGTCTGTGTCTGTGTCTGTGTCGTGTCGTCTGTGTCTGTGTCTGTGTCTGTGTCTGTGTCTGTGTCGTGTCTGTGTCTGCTCTGTCGTCTGTGTCTTGTCGTGTCTGTGTCTGTGTCTGTGTCGTCGTTCGTTCGTGTCGTGTGTCTGTGTCTGTGTCGTGTCTGTGTCTGTGTCTGTGTCTGTGTTCTGTGTCTGTGTCTGTGTCTGTGTCTGTGTCGTGTGTCTGTGTCTGTGTCTGTGTCTGTGTCTGTGTCTGTGTCTGTGTCTGTGTCTGTGTCTGTGTCTGTGTCTGTGTCTGTGTCTGTGTCTGTGTCTGTGTCTGTGTCTGTGTCTGTGTCTGTGTCTGTGTCTGTGTCCGTGTCTGTGTCGTGTCGTGTCTGTGTCTGTGTCTGTTCCGTGTCTGTGTCGTGTCGGTGTCTGTGTCGGTGTCCGTGTCCGTGTCCGAGTCCGTGTCGGTCTCGTGTCCGTGTCCGTTTTCGTGTCTGTGTCCTGTGCGCAGTGGCGATATCGTAACCAATGAGGTTAGCCATTGCGATTTGTGCGCAAAATAAAGGGTATTTTTCAATACTTATAAGGTCTTCATAAAGACTAAGGGCTTTTTAATTGCCATAAGTATTTATCAATACTAAACGATTTTAAACTGTAAAGTGCGGGGATTTTCAACAGCTAATATACGCCCTCCGGCGTGCCTAGCGGAGGAAACCTCCCAGTGGTTTACCTCGGTCAACTGAGAGGCATCCTGACCCCTTGAGCAAGGGTTATAGGTATAAGCTCCAGCTCCAGGCTAAGTAACCACGCTAGAAGGGTAGGCACGGTTCTTTACTCCCGGCGCTCTCCGGGTCGGAGCCCGGTGCCTACCGGGGCGGCGTGAGCCCCAGGGTGGGTACCACTACTTCTCAAATCTAGTCAACTAGTGGCGCCAAAGATTTTAAACTGTTTGTTATTGTCCTCATTTTACTTTTCGATTTTAATTTACGCTGATTTTATTTTTACCTTATTTTATATCTACAACAAATTTTTGACTCCAAATCTAATTTTAAGTTTTATATATATATATATATATATATATATATATCATACTGGACATGGACATAGATGCCGCTGGCACTCCTACGTTGGACTACCGTACAGACGAGGAAAGGGATTTAAACCAAGATTATCACTGTGATCCCTTAGGACATTCTCCTAATATGCCAGACAAACAAAACGGAGCAAATAACCTTGACGGGGGATAAAATCATAAGGAAGACGCAGACTATATCGAGAGACATGCCTCTTGCCTCGCAGCCATCGGCTAAAAGAGCCAGAGAGGAACGCTGACAATGTGACAGAGACATGGACATAGACGACAAAATGACCTAAAAACTTGCTGACTAGCGACCCAAAAATTATTAACCAAAGCTTCGAGTCATATGGACATAATTAAGTCCACAATACAAAGAGAGGTCAATGGTAAAATTACTTTTACTAAATCAGACCAAGCCAAGGTCAGAGAACAAGTAGACCAACTAAACAAAGTCATGATCGCTTTTAGTACAATGGTCTACGAAGGTAACCAAAAGGTACTAGTTATGTCAAACGAGCTCTGGTACTTAAACATACACCTATTATGACTCAATAGCGTACCCTAAGGTCAAAACACAGAGTACGCCGAAAATAGCGGTTCAAACACACCACAAGCTAACAGAGCTCCCATGTCGTACTCCCAAGCGGCGAAAAAGGTTTTAGCGGAAACGCCAAAGAACAACAACAAACAAGATAGGCATCAATGCAAGTCAACTGGGTGTTGAGGACTCTAGTGAAGTACTTAAACATATCAGAAAAGATGTAACGAGCAAGGATATCGGGGCGCTTTTATGCGGTGCGTAAGGTAGCCAAAGGTAAAGTGGTTATAGAGTGTAGTGGGTACGCAAAAGAGACATTGCAAAATACTCTTAAGAAACATAATGATAAGTATGAATCGAAAGAGTTAGGTGTCGGTATCCCAGGATCCTTCACGGGAGTGGAGACTGGATACGACGACGATGTCATCGAGGGGCTTATAAATCAAAACGAGGGTCTTGTCGAATCCGATACAAACAATATTAGAATAGTAGGGAAACGGGTATGGTCAATAGGGTTGGATTCTGGAAATGAAACCAGGTCTATTCTAGTGTTATAAAACAAGGGTTTTTAAATCTTGACCTTATTAGAATAAGAGTTCAAGAACACCTACACGTCGTTAGATGTTTCGTGTAATGGGTATGGGCACACCCAACAAACGTGTACTGAGAAAGATGACACATGTGGTAAATGCTCCGGTGCAACAGGTTAACTGACTGCGTATCACTTACATCAATGTGCGTCTGCAAAATGAAATATAACGACACAAATCACGCGGCTTACGATGGTAATTGCCCTGTCTACCAAAAGCGGTTAAAGTTAATTATTAATAGAACAGATTATGGATTATAACATACAGGCCAAGGTACAATAGACATAATAAATGCCATATTCAAACCTGACATAGGTGTTAGGGACCAAATAAACAACTTGGCACAGGTTAACTGCATTCAGGTAAATTTAGGCAAGGGCAGAGCAGCAACCCTGGAACTAGCCAAAATGCTGAAGACAACACATGTAGCCTTGTCTTAATTCAGGAGCCAAGTCCAAATTCGACGTCTTATCCCAGTTTAGTAAATATGGAACAAGGCTCTGTATCCTTGTCAAAAAGAAATCAAGGCAATACTATTGGTAGAATACTCAAACACGAATATAACGGCCGTAAATGTTAGCTCTAAATCGGGCCTCGTGATAATAAATGTATACATAGAACCTCTTAGGAGGTGTGACATAGAACTCGACACGATCGAGTCAATCCTAATCTACGAACATGTTTTACTAGCCGGTGATTTTAATGTTAAAACCCTGCGTGGGGGTGACACTAACAACGTGAGGGGAGACACTGTTGACCTGATCAGCACACATCCTCAGATAGCAAACGTCTACAGTTCACCCACGTTCCGCACAGTAAACGGGGTTTCTTGGGTAGATATTACTTTCATAGAGGCTTTGAGGTTCTGGACTGGCAGGTATACGATAAAGGTGCAGGTTTAAGTGACCACGAATTCTTTTTGCAATCGGTACCAGACTTATACAAAACCCTCTACCAAAACGTTTCAGGCATTATGGCGGACTGGGCCAAATTTGAAACGCTAGCTAAAAACACTTTTAACGAACATATTACATAACATAGGTAGTGACCAAGACGCCGAAAGGGTGGTAGTGGGCGCAAAATACATGCATGCATTGTGCCTGCATGCCATACACCAGGCCTCAATGCCCAAAGCAAAAAGAACGGTATGGTGGTCCCTGAATTGGCCAAACTTAGGTGCCGTTAGGAAAGCGCGCAGGTATCCCAAATAGAACAAGACCCTACCATGAAGGTGGTTCAAGCATACAAAATCACACGCACCCAATTGTAAAACTTAAGGAGGCCAAAAGTAGGACCTTTGGACTACTGCACAAAACAGGTGTCAATCCGTGGGTACCTTGTACAAAATTTAGCTGGTGTCCGAGCGTGGATATGACGATGAAAATGACGTGACAGGGACTTGACTGCCTCAAGACACGAAAACGAACTTGTGCTAATAAAACAATACTTTCCACATGACGACAAAACGAAAGACTTAGACATACATAAAACTACGAGGACAAGGAATGAGGGCGCCATACATAACAGAGAGTTGGACCCCCATTTACAAAACGGAACTGGACGAAATACTGAACAAAATGGACGATCGCAAAGCACCTGGATATGACGGACTGACGATAATTATTATCAAAAAACTAATGCAACACACCAACGAGTGGTGGCTGGGTTTATATAACACTTTATACAATAGGGGAGTTTTCCCCAAAGCATGGAAGGTAGCAAAGGTAACGTGGCTACCCAAACCCGGCACCACTGAAAAGCGTCCTATCAGCCTACTCCCTATCTTGGGCAAAATATTCGACAAATTATGTACGAACAGACTATACCACTATGTGGAAAAAAATAGGTATTTAGATGATGACCAATATGGCTTTAGGGAA
The DNA here is from genome assembly GCA_036346205.1 of Vesta saturnalis. NCBI lineage: Eukaryota > Metazoa > Arthropoda > Insecta > Coleoptera > Lampyridae > Vesta > Vesta saturnalis. The sequence goes on from JARFJB010002075.1 coordinate 819,205, forward strand.
AGGCGGTCCACGGCAAATGCCATAGACAGGGTCGTCAAACACATAATCATAAACAAAGGAGAAGGTCTACATAGTGCAATAATCACGTTAGACCTGCGCAATGCGTTTAACCTAGCATGGCACCCGGCTATAATCCGGATGTTAATACAATTGGGGGTTCCATGCAACCTACATAAAACCATACAAAGCTTTACAACGGAAAGGACTATTGCAGTCCAAAATAGCCACATCGAAATAGATAGAGGCTGCCCACAAGGCTCGTGCCTCGGCCCCCTGCTTTGGCTAGTGCTAATGGAAGGGTGGTTTCGCGATATGAAACTTTTAAAGGGTTACCCTAAAAATTTGTTTGTGCAAGCTTTGCTGACGACCGATGGTCATTTCTGGCCGCTCAGCCAAAAGTATAGAGAGAAATGGCAGGTGTCTGGGAAGCAACGCAAAATGGGCTCACTCAGTTAAGAGCGAATACGCAACCCATAAAACGGAATATATTTTGTTCCTGCTACTTAAGCAGGCCCCAATCCTTAAAATAAATGGTTACACTACTGACAGAGACCTTAAAATATCTTGGGGTTGGCTAGACAACAAGTCTTATAGAAACCATATAAAAGCGTTAAAGACAAAATTTTAAAAATATCGAACAGACTCATCTTTATAGCAGGAAAACCTGGGGATGTCTTCGGACACCCTCAAAACAATTTATGTGTCTGCCATACGTCCCGCGGTCTTATACGGTGCGGAAGTCTGGGGCGTGAAGGCAAGCGATAACAAAGTTGTATGCTAAATGCAATACAACGACCCTTTTACTACGCATCCGGCCTATAAACGACGCCTAACGTTGCTCTAGAAACAATAACGGGATTCCCCACTGTGGTAATGGCAAAAGTTCTATATACTATGTATAATAACAATGCCATCTTAAATAATAAAACAAACACATGCATATCGCCAATAGAAAGGCCGCACCCTAGCCTTAGAGGTGTTTCAAATATTAATAAATGGCACTTACCCAAACACACACATTCTATTACGATTTATACTGACGGGTGTAAATGCCAAGATAGTGTCAGGGTCTTAGTATGGTGTAATGACAAAAGGTACTAACCAAATGTTATGCACTACCACTGAATATACAGTGCAGCAGGCCGAACTGTACGCGATATATTGAGTGTAAACTGGGTAAGGGAGTATGTGGTCCCATAAGCATATTATCATATATTCAGACTCCATACCAGCGTTAGCAGCGATAAACAAATCATAATGATATCTATGCTTTAAAAATTTATAATATTATATTGTTACTGAAAGACATACATATAACCCTTGCTTGGGTAAAAGGGCATGTATAAACAAAATGAATAGCGAGGCCGACCAAATTGCAAAACACCATCCTACAATTCCTTCGGGTGTATTTTTCTTCTGCCAACGAAAACAAGCGCCGCACGCAAGTATCAACCCTATGGCGAGTGGGTAGAGGTAAAGGGTTTCTTTACGAGCACATGGTGTCGTTTGATAGAGCGGCATTAAGTAAAGAGGCTGTGGCTATTCGGACACGGCCTGTTTAACCATTATTACGAAAGGTTTAAACTTAGGGACGTCGGATACAAATGCCCATGTGGAGAATTGAGTACTCCTCATCATATCTTATACGCATGCAAACACCCACAAAGAGTTGCACAAACAATAAAATTATGCAACAAAGCAGGCATTCTCCAAGGAGAGGCCCCAATTAAAATAAGTGTCAAGAATTCTAAACTCATAAATGCTTTCAATGAACTGGCTATAGGGTTTATATTGGAGGAAGAAAAATAGCACCTAATTTATTGTTAAATGGTAATATCGCTGTAAATGTCTATTTACACTTTTGCGTGATTTTATATTTTACACCAATTTTAAACTATCTTAATTATTTTATTTTATCTTATTCTTAACTTTAATTTTAATTTTAAGTTTTAATTTTAATTTTAGTTTAATCTTAATTTTTAACTTCAATTTTGAATTCTACTTATCTAGTCAACTATTTTATTACAAATATATTTATCTATTTATTTATTCATAGGTTTTAATTCGTTTGTTTGTGCCTGATTTTAAATTATACATCGTCCTTTTACACAATTTTAATATGTTTCAGTATCTAGTATCGTTATGCTAGCACAGTCACATGGTACAAAATCTTTCGGTGCATAGAAACATCTCTGCATTAGTGGCGTTGGACAGAAAGAAAACTGCGCAAACCCAACCACGAAGAGGAGGTCTGATGCACTAAAAGGTATATACCTACTTCCGACTTTATCCAAGCATAATTTACATTCTCTTTTAAATGTGTATACATACTTATTTTATACAACTATATTATACATCTATTCCAAATCTTAAATGTTACATGACAAATAACTCATTCAATAACTCATTCATATTCTAATAGATCATAATATATATAATAATCGCGTAAATTTAAGGCATGTGTCTTCATTCAAATTCAAATTTAGCCGTTAACATTACAAAGAGAACATGACGTTCGCTAATTTTAGGAGTGCGGAGTTGGGATGGTCCAGACTGAGTTTCGCTGGGTATGAGGTGTGCCTAAAGCCTTCGGGCGGGTGGCGAGGTCTTGGTCATTTATATTCCGTGTCCGTGTCCGTGTACGTGTCCGTGTACGTGTCCGTTTCCGTGTTCGTGTCCGTATCGTGTTCGTGTCCGTGTCGGTGTCTGTGTCTGTGTCTGTGTCCGTGTCCGTGTCTGTGTCGTGTCGTGTCCTGTGTCCGTGTCCGTGTCCGTGCCTGTGTCCTGTGTGTCCGTTTCTGTGTCCGTGTCTGTGTCTGAGTCTGTGTCCGTGTCTGTGTCTGTGTCGTGTCCGTGTTGTCCGTATACGTGTCTGTCTCCGTGCCTGTGTCTGTGTCTGTGTCTGTGTCTGTGTTCGTGTCTGTGTCGTGTCTGTGTGTGTGTCGTGTCCGTGTCTGTGTCTGTGTCTGTGTCGTGTCGTGTGTGTCTGTGTCTGCGTCTGTATGCGCTTCGTGTCTGTGTCTGTGTTCTGTGTCTGTGTCTGAGTCTGTGTGTTGTCTGGTCTGATTCCGTGTCTGTGTCTGTGTCTGTGTCGTGCTGTTTCGTGTCTGTGTCTGTGTCTGTGTCTGTGTCTGTGTCTGTGTCTGTGTCTGTGTCTGTGTCTGTATCCTGTGTCTGTGTCTGTCTGTGTCGTGTCTGTCTGTGTCTGTGTCTGTCGTGTCTGTGTCTGTGTCTGTGTCTGTGTCTGTGTCTGTGTCTGTGTCTGTGTCTGTGTCCGTTCGTGTCTGTGTCTGTGTCTGTGTCTGTGTCTGTGTCTGTGTCTGTGTCTGTGTCTGTGTCTGTGTCTGTGTCTGTGTCTGTGTCTGTGTCTGTGTCGTGTCTGTGTCTGTGTCTGTGTCTGTGTCTGTGTCTGTGTCTGTGTCTGTGTCTGTGTCTGTGTGCTGTGTCTGTGTCTGTGTCTGTGTCTGTGTCTGTGTCTGTGTCTGGTCTGTGTCTGTGTCTGTGTCTGTGGCTGTGTCTGTGTCTGTGTCTGTGTCTGTGTCTGTGTCTGTGTCTGTGTCTGTGCTTGTGCCTGTGTTTGTGTCTGTGTCTGTGTTTGTACCTGTGTCTGTATTGTGTCTGTGTCCATGTCTGTGTCTGTGTCTGTGTCTGTGTCTGTGTCTGTGTCTGTGTCTGTGTCTGTGTCTGTGTCTGTGTCTGTGTCTGTGTCTGTGTCTGTGTCTGTGTCTGTGTCTGTGTCGTGTCTGTCTGTGTCTGTGTCTGTGTCTGTGTCTTGCGTGTCTGTGTCTGTGTCTGTGTCGTGTCTGTGTCTGTGTCTGTGTCTGTGTCTGTGTCTGTGTCTGTCTGTCTGTGTCTGTGTCTGTGTCTGTGTCTGTGTCGTGTGTCTGTGTCTGTGTCTGTGTCTGTGTCTGTGTCTGTGTCTGTGTCTGTGTCTGTGTCTGTGTCTGTGTCTGTGTCGTGTGTCTGTGTCTGTGTCTGTGTCTGTGTCTGTGTCTGTCTGTGTCTGTGTCTGTGTCTGTGTCTGTGTCTGTCTGTGTCTGTGTCTGTGTCTGTGTCTGTGTCTGTTCTGTGTCTGTCGTGTCTGTGTCTGTGTCTGTGTCTGTGTCTGTCTGTGTCGTGTGTCTGTGTCTGTGTCTGTGTCTGTGTCTGTGTCTGTGTCTGTGTCTGTGTCTGTGTTGTCTGTGTCTCTGTTCTGTGTCTGTGTCTGTGTCTGTGTCTGTGTCTGTGTCTGTGTCTGTGTGTCTGTGTCTGTGTCTGTGTCTGTGTCTGTGTCTGTGTCTGTGTCTGTGTCTGTGTCTGTGTCATGTGTCTGTGTCTGTGTCTGTGTCTGTGTCTGTGTCTGTGTCTGTGTCTGTGTCTGTATACGTGCGTGTTGTTCTGTGTCGTGTCTGTGTCGTGTCTGTGTCTGTGTCTGTGTCTGTGTCTGTGTCTGTGTCGTGTCTGTATGTGTCTGTGTCTGTGTCTGTGTCTATCTGTGTCTGTGTCTGTGTCTGTGTCAACTTCTGATCACTCGTGTCGGACGTGTTTGTGTCTGTTCGAGGTGAAAGTTTTGTGATTTGTCAATTTTACGGATTGTGTTTATATCGTGTTGTGACTGCGATTTCTGTGACTGTGTTTTTATGTGTCTGGCCAAACAGCACGTGTACGAGGAGAATTTTGATTTATGTCGTGTTCGAATTCTGTTTTTCTGTCTGAACAGGGCCGTCTTTGTATACTGTTATTTTAAACGTCATTTAATGTAAATCTGTTTTATGTGTTCAATTTATGTGTCTAAATATATTCTAAATTATTGTATCTGTTTCTGCAAATTACATCAGTATCAAGATTCTTATCAGTTTCTAAATAATTAGAATTATTTGCTTGTCTTCTATTGTGTTTAATAAATCCCATAAGAGATGTAATTAATTAAATTAAATTAATCAATCAGATTTTGTTGTAAATTATATGATTCTAAATTTCAAATTTGCATTCTGTGTCTGTGTATCCTTCAGTGCATTTTAATATATTTATTTTCAAGTTCGTTCTATTTCATTTGTCATCAAAGTCACATTTTCACTTGTCCTCATTTTATTTCTGGAAAGCCGGTAAATTAGGTAATCGTAAATTGCAGATTTGACTGATTTAAATTACCCGAAGTGCCAAGTTTGTGTCTTGTACTAATCTGTGTCATTTCAAACAATAAATTCAGATTTTCTGTTTTAAATTTCTCTTTATATTTTGTTGTGTCTTGTTAACTTGTGTCATGTGAAATTGAACAGTGTTACAGATTTTGTTGAATATTCACTGTTTCTTTTCGTAATCGTGATTCTGTGTCTGTGTCTGAATAACAGATTAAATTAAATTCAATCACTTTATATTTAGACTGTAAATTTCTAGATTATACTGTGTGTGTGTTATTGAGGTATTAGGCACGCGCTGTGTTTTAATTGCAAAACCGGCGTGTACGATAGCGTACGCCGCGTGGCATTTTATTTGTATCTTTCGGGGCGAATATATGTGTCTGTGCCTACGGAAGTCTGTGCTGTGTCTTTAGAGGACGACGAGGGCTTGTGTCGTGTGAACGGCGGAACACGAGACTGGCGAGTAATCCAGTCAGTGCGGATATTGTGTCTGTGTCAGGTGCAGACCAGGTGTCTGCGCGATTCGTGTCCGAAGCGAGACAGAGACGGAGCGGAACGCGTGTTACGCGACGTGACAGTGGTTTGCCGATTACGTGCAGTGACCGTGTCCGGTGCACGTCTGCCCCAGCCAGTGTCTGTTGTCTCTGTGTCCGTGTCCGTGTCAGTGTCCGTGTCCGTGTCCGTGTCCGTGTCCGTGCTGTGTCGGTCCGTGTCCGTGTCCGTATCTGTGCCTGTGCCCGTGTCCGTGTTCGTGTCGTGTCGTATCCGTGTCCGTGTCCGTGTCCGTGTCCGTGTCTGTGTCCGTGTTCGTGTCTGTATCCGTGTCGTGTCCGCGACTGTGTCTGTGTCTGTGTCTGTGTCGGTGTCCGTGTCCTGAGTCCGTGTTCGTGTCTGTGTCCGTGTCGTGTCCTGTATCGGTGTCTGTATCTGTGTCTGTGTCTGTGTCTGTGTCCGTGTTCGTGTCTGTGTTCTGTGTCTGTGTCCCTGTCTGTGTCGTGTCTGTGTCTGTCTCGTGTCTGTGTCTGTGTCCGTGTCCATCATTGTGTCTGTGTCCGTTTCCGTGTCCGCGTCCGGGTCCGCTTCCGCGACCGCGTCTGCGTGTTCGTCTACGCCTGCGTCTTCGTCTGCGTCTTTGTCTGTCAGCGTCTGTGTCTGTGTCTGTGTCTGTGTCTGTGTCTGCGTCTGTGTCTGTGTCTGTGTCTGTGTCTGTGTGCTGTCTGTGTCTGTGTCTGTGTCTGTGTCTGTGTGTGTGTCTGTGTCTGTGTCTGTGTCTGTGTCTGTGTCTGTGTCTGTGTCTGTGTCTGTGTCTGTGTCTGTATCTGTGTCTGTGTCCGTGTCCGCTTCCGTGTCCTTGTCCGTGTCTGTGTCTGTGCCTGTGTCTCTGTCTGTGCCTGTGTCTGTGTCTGTGGCTGTGTTTGTGTCTGAGTCTGTGTCTGTGTCTGTGTCTGTGTCTGTGTCTGTGTCTGTGTCTGTGTCTGTGTCCGGGTCTGTGTCTGTGCCTGTGTCTGTGTCTGTGCCTGTGTCTGTGTCTGTGTCTGTGTCTGTGTCTGTCTGTGTCTGGGTATGTGTCTGTGGCTGTGTCTGTGTCTGTGTCTTTGTGTGTGTCTGTGTCTGTGTCTGGTCTGTGTCTGTGTCTGTGTCTGTATCTGTGTCTGTGTCTGTGTCTGAGCTTTGTCTGTGTCTGTTCCTGTGTGTGTGTGTGTGTGTGTGTGTGTGTCTGTATCGGTGTCTGTATGTCGTGTGTGTCCGTGTGTGTGTGTGTGTGTGTGTGTGTGTGTGTGTGTGTGTGTGTATGTGTGTGTATGTGTGTGCGTGTGTGTGTGTGTGTGTGTGTGTGTGTCTGTGTGTGTGTGTGTGTGTGTTCGTGTGTGTGTGTGTGTGCGGTGTGTGTCGTGTGTGTGCGTTTGGTGCGTGCGTGCGTGTGCTGTGCGTGTGTGTGCGTGTGCGTGGGTGCGTGTGCGTGTGCGTGTGCGTGTGCGTGTGCGTGTGCATGTGCATGTGCATGTGCATCTGCATGTGCTTCTGCATGGGTTTGTGTGCGGGCTATCGGGTTTGTGTCCCGGCGAAAGGACGGGGGAGTGTGCGTGAGTGTTGACGGAGGTGCGTGAGTGTGTGCGTGTTTTGTGTATAAATACCTTCATTTCTTAAACATATCGATTAATTATGTTGATGCAATTTTTTATACAATGCGTAATTTGGCGGCAAAGAATTGCTAGGGTGCAAACATACTTTTTAAATATAATTTAATTAAACTAGAAATTAAGTAAACAAAATTGCAAATGATCCAACGGTATTATCGATACTTTTATAGAAGCAGGATTCTTTTGATCTTTTGTTTAGATTTTTCATCTATGTATCCACAATCTGTCTAACGTGAAGGTTTATCGTCCATCTGACATAGATTATTATTTTTGTTATTTTATTTCCTTTAATTTCTACTTTGTAAGTTGTTCAACAGCAGATTTTTTTATTTTTGTTTAAATCATAAAATGGAGCTTTTAATCGCTTATTTTTCCCATTTTTAATTCTTATGGACGTATTGATGGCGTTGTATAAATTATTCACACATTTGAATTATTTTGGTTTAAATTAAAAAGTAAGGAGGTGGGCAAGTTGTGTCATTTTTATTAATTTATTTGTTATTTATGAGTTTTAAGACTAGGTGAATGTTGGTTCAACAAAAATGTATATGTGACTGTAATTGCGTTCATATTCAATTTTTAAAGTGTTAAATAATTGCAAAAAATTTCATTTCATGCGAGTTATTGATTACCTGAATTTCAATCTTCTATATTACAATTTGAAAATTTTCTGCCAAAATAACACTCTTCTTTTCACCCCCTGCATACCTATTGCGTTTAAAAGCTTGTTTTGTCGACATCATTTTCTCGTAGGCCTTCATTCCAAATTTCATCAAAATCGTCCGTATAGTTTCGGCTGGCGAGTCACCACGGGCACACAGACACACACACAGGTAGACATTTTAAAAAATTTTCTAAAATTTTTCTTCGGGTTCAGGGAGTCGTAAAACATCAAAATAACACAATATATTTTTGCGATTTTTTCGACCGTAATACTTTCTTATTTAGCAAAAAAGTAAAAATATATCAAAAGGTCATAACCTTGATAATATATTGCATGTGGGTTGGATACAGGTCCCTATATAAGAAGCGATTTCGTTTTAATACGTATTGTCTAAATGGCTCAAATTATTACAAAATGAAATTTGTTCTTCTGTTATTTACGTTTTACTTTATTTCTGTCTTAGCAGATGGAAATGAAGATTTTGGTACTCCTTTTAAGGTAACACTGCAAAAATATTAATAAATATTTCGTTTTTAGTGTGTGAAGAAGGTGTTCCATACATAGAAAATACTTGTAACGGGTGTAGCTGCAACAAAGGGCAACTTGCGTGTACCTTAATGGCGTGGTAATTATTAGTTTTAATTAATTGATTCAATCGCAACCTTTCCATACATTTTTACAGCTTTGGTAACGAAAAGTCTGAAAAGTGTGAAGTGGGTACGGAGACTAAAAAAGATTGTAATACTTGTAAGTGTGTGAAAGGATTAGGCACAATTTGTACTGCCAACAAATGTTAAATACCTTCCATTCTTGTTGAAATATAATTTTGTTATTAAATCTATCTTTTATTTTATACTGTTCACGGGTTATGTGTTGGTAAAGCAGCCATCATTTCAAAAATTTGCAGTATTCACTCTTATTTTACACGATATAACACTGATACACACAGACATCGCAGGATCCGAATAAGCGTTTCAAAATAGTATATTGAGTATCAAGAATTAAGAATTAAGGGACGTTTACCGGTCGACGGCCATGTTTGGACCCTGAGACATAGCGAAGCCTCCAATTTGGCCGGAGACCGGTACAACCCTTAATGGTCGTGATGCTCATACTGTTTTTTGCACGATTGTATGAAATTTACCACAATTGAAATTATTTCATTTCTACTAAATAAACGAAAAGTCAAAAGTGACGTTCTAGACAGAAATGTCCAAATTTTTTGTTCTTATTGTTGTGAAATATAGTACCTATATAAAATTTTACGTCGGTAAGTACAGGACGCCGGTAAGTAAAACCTTACCGACGAGTTGGGCCTCGCAACCAGTAAACATATCCTACTGTCTTGGAAACATATATGGTAAATAAACGAAAAAGGTCAATCGTGCAAAAATGTATATTTTATCGGTAGAAACATAATATAGTTGTTCAGAGAGGCGAGTTTACACAACTTTGGGCGAAATCTATCTTTTACCACACAGTGTTTCATCACCAATTTTAAACGATATGTCTTTTAACAAATTTTTCATAGTAAAATAGACATTTTGATAAAAAATGAACTAAAATATTATTTTGAGCATTTTTTCAAATGTGATCATACATCTACAAGTAATGATAATAAAGTAAATAAAACAATTAGGTAGGTAATTAATTTTTAACTAATCTATTCCAACAATTGTTTCGAAATGAAAGATTTTGGAATTTATGTTTATTGTAAACATTTATGCATTATATTCTACTACATCTGTTACTTTAAATTCGTGTATTATTTGCATCGATCAAAATGGTCATTCATAGTAGTGAAGATAAGTACAATATGATAATAATATATCGTGAATCTCACAAGAATGCAGTCAATCACCCTTGTGTACCGGTCACTTTCTTATCATTTATTTGCACTTTACCCTTGCAAGCCTTTCTTTTAATGAGTTTTTGTGTGTCTTTGATTTAGTCGGCTTATTTAAAATTGTTTATCTACGAACTAATTTCTCTTTACATGTAATTTATTGTAATTGTACGTATGTATTTTTGTGATTTTATTAACCACGCCAATCGTGTACATGTAGATTCCTTACATATTTTTTCTGTTCTTGTCTAAGTGTAGCGAAAAGTATTGCAGTTAGCTTATTTTACCTGCGTAATTTTACTGTTTTGTTATATTTTATATGTACCGTAATATGCCTTATTATTTTGTTATTTGATTATTTACTTAAAGAACGGCACTATTCGTTGTATAAGGCCATAACCTAATCTAATGGCGTTTTGTTATATATTGAACCCGTTCATTGTTTTTTTTTGTTAGTTGATTTATTAATTTACTTGTGCAATTACTTATTTGTTAATAAATTGGGTTTTCTTGGTGGTTCTATCCAAACTTAGTAAATTAACGGATCGAACCATCATTGCGCAAAGCTCGTTAATTCTAATTTGAGTAGTTTCATGGTTTACCGATCCCACATGATACTACACTTTAACTTCATCAAATCCCATCTCATTCACTAACACGGTGTAGCTTACCACTGGACGCCAATTCTTTCGATCAGATTTGAGGTTTTCGAGTAATTAAATATCAGACTTGTAAATAAACTCTGTTTTAATTATTGACAGGAAAGTTAATGTAAGGCAAGCAATTAATTTGAGTAATAGAAGCAGTAAAGTCAAGATACATCCCTTATCGTTTGTTTTGTTATTAAATTTGCATTAATGCGAATAAGTTGAAATTACACTTTTTAAGATAGGGTAACTGGGAACACTACAAGACCTGTCAAAAATAACATAACATAGTAATCAAAATTATATCGATTATACTATTTCTATGTTTTGAGGTGGTCGGTTATTGGCGTCCGAAATAAAGTTCAACAAGTTGTTTTGAGGGAAATGGATGTTACATTCGTATCTATTGCAACTAGAAAATCATAACACTGGCCACGTGACTAATCCTAATATTCTTGCACCCGATTTACAAGTACAATTGCACCAAATATAGTAAATTCATTATTTCATTGTATTTGATTATTCATAAGTACTCCAATTGTAATTCTTCGTCCTCTTCTCTTTGTAATTTGTCCTGGATATATCCAGGTGATAAACTGAACTGATAAATTCCAACTGTTATATCTTATAAGTCTGCTACGGTGAGGCCTGAAAAGTCCAATCACTGTTGATGATTTATTTTCTTCCATCTATCATTTCTACGATTTAGGTGCTCAGCCTGAACCCTATATAGAACAATGTTAACCTCTTGTGCTTTTTCAAGTAATCGTCTTGCTTCTTGTTCTTTGCCTCCAGCCATTTCGATGGGATCGTGGTATTTATTTATGATAACTCCTCTGATCAACAAGAAATTGCTCAGATAGATATGTGCATTTTTAGAATTCTTATAAAAAAAATTTAAAAATTGTTTTAAGATGACTGTTTCGGGCTTCAATAATCCATATAGTCTTTATGACTAATCGAGATTTATTGGCATCTTCGGTTGTTAACTGAATTTGGCGATGAGCTAAACTAACAGTTATTTGACAATTAATTCCAACCTCTTTTAAAATTGGCATGGCGTCTGTGTAATCCCTATCTAGTACGAACACATGACCTTCTTGAAACCATGTTCTAATTTTTTCCGTATTAGTTCATGAGTTTCTAAAATATAGCCATTAGGTGCCACGATTAGAACTGGTTTAAGCGAGTGTTTTCCTTTGTATTTGCAATATAATTGGCTTAAAAACTGAAAATTTCTGTTTTTGGCTATATCCACATACGTGCCATCTAAATACACAATTGCTGTTTTATTATCTGTGTCTGGATTATATAGAGCATTGGAAAATATATTGCTGCCTTGTAATCGCGTTAAGTCCGATATTGGTAGGTACACATCTTTGCATTGCCAACTTGAAAAAGGAAAAATCAACTTTATAAAATCGCTAGATAGATCATGTCTCATTTTACACGAAAAAGCTAACAAATCATTTTTGTTTATATACCTATAACTAGCTTATTGTGGAATTATCGCAAAATTGATGAAGGTCTTGAAATTGAGCCTTATTGGTTAATATTTTCCTCATCCATGGTGTCGGCATCTTATTACCCCTTTTTCCAATTTAGGGGCAGTTACCAATATCTGAACAGGTATCTAAAAATTCCCTATGAGAGGTGCGATAAAGTTACTGCCACTGAGTTCTGTAATTTGAAGTCGGTAACGCTGTGCGGTTCGTTTCAAACAAAACTCATAAGGTGTTAACTTTAATTTTGGATGTCACTGAGTCATAACTAAGTTCGCCTACCCTTGAGCCAGAAAGTGCTGAAGATGGAAGCTCAGTCTCTCTCACTTTCTGATCCTTACCTTTACTCGCTGTTTTCTTTAATTTATTCAAGTAATTAAATAAATGTTTAATCAACTCAAAATAATAAAGTTTATTCATTAGCACACACAACATTCATATTATTTGTGGTTAACAATCTTCCACAAACAAAAACCAAAGAAAATAATTGTACTTGGTTATTTTAACACTTTAGTTAAAACCCAATCTACCTAATAATAACTATTTACAACATATAATATTGATGACGATTATCTCTAGAACTTAAGTAACTTTTATACATGTACCTTTACAAAATATATTTTTATACCTAACGTACACTTGTTTCTTTTTGGACACCTTCTATATACAAAACTCAACTATAGACGCTAAATGATGTTTGCAGTTCTCTCCTTTTAATTACTTAAAATTATAATCCAACACTCAAAACTAGCGAGATCTCGATGAAATTCTGATAAAACTGCAACTCGGCAACAATGCTCAAAAATACTTTGGCAAACACCCTTGCCAGATTATTTTATGCTACTTATGCTTTTATGCTAATTATTGTAAGATGGTTGCTTAATTTTTAATTGTTTCTTATTTACTCTTGCTTTGCATGACGTTTATTTTACTTAGAATAATTTTTAATTTTGCACTAAATGATAGCTGCATGCGATCGTTAATACTATCAATGATGCTTTATTTTTATTTTGCAAAGAGTGAAATTCTTCGTTGCAATAATGCTTAGTGGTGGTGGTATAACTTAAATAATATCAACAATGAAGATTTCCAAAGTGATATTCGAATTTTGATGAGCTCATTAATACCAAAATAACAACTACGACCTATTTTGTATTCAACGGACATACTGACTCTACGTTAAGTGAGTATCAATCTAAATAATAATACGTAATTGAACATCTTATTTTACTTGCAGCATGCCGACGATGTTACTTAATTCTAATATCCAACGCAATAATGTATCCCCAACGATTAAGGTCACTAACCTGTATACACAGCTGAGTATTGCCCACTCGAAATTTACTTGTGGTTTGTTAAGGGTTCTCTTAGGTATACTGGAACTTAGATACGTTTATCAATGAAATGATCCTCCGTACACATCTCCACTTCAAATATACACCATATTAATTGTGCGGATTATGTTACTAATCATAATCTGTGCACCAAGATAATAATACACTTCAAGAACGTCAAAAACTCAACCACTACTCGAAAAGAAAATCGTGATAGGAAAACCGTACAATGAGAACTGCAGAATAACCAAATCTCAGAACAAAAACCCTATAAGAGAGAATAATATGAGTAAGTTAATCAGTTACCTAATATAAATTACCTTCGTTGAAGAGTTCAAGGTGGAAGCGCTGCTATCACATAATTATTAGATTTTTAGTCCCCACAAATGGTACTGGCTAATTAACTCCAAACACAATGAATCAACACTGAACTATATTCAACTCGCGTGTCGAGTGATTCTGGCCTAATCATTATTACTAAAGGTAACCATTAATTAATTATTTGTCCAAAAATCATCCTGCTAACAAATTATCGGCTTTCTCCTAAGATGGCCGTAGAACAGATATTGGTGTCACCAAAGGTAGCCGAAAATTGACGTTTCAACTGATAATTTCAGACGCGCCTTTATTGCGGCAAAGAAGAATCAGATCCATGTTTCTTATATCATTCTTATAATTAATTACAGAAACCTGTATTTTTAATAAATGCTGATTTATTCCTTCTCCCACAGATGTGATTACTTACAAACATTTTCTATATTAAATTATGTACAATTATTATACAGGTCTGAATAAACGGTCGTAATGTACAACTAAAACGTAACAATCTAAATACACAGACTTCTTTCTGATTAGTTACCACTTCAGGAATTTTTTGTAAAAAGTGCTGTAATTCACAACATTTTATTATCTACGGTCTGCTAACATAACGCAGGCCTAGAACTAAGAAATCATAAAGGAAAAATTTATCATGCAAATGGACGATACAAATTATTCTTCCCGCAGGAATAAAAATATTATGGTCCTGAAAAGTTTCTATCCTTAATTCAATACAGACTTGTACAAATTCTTCAGCCCCACATATTAAATAAACTGCCGACGAATTCTGTATTAAAACGTTTAGCCTCAACCCCAAAGGATCCTCTTCTGTATCTTGAATTTCTTTAGATATTGAGCGGGCGGGGACGAATTCAAACATATTCTTGTAAAATCACCAATATTGGTGGTCCACCATTGCCTTCCGGTCTTATTATCGCAATATCTCTTTAAAGAGTGTTCTCGACTCCATCCAGGCGCGTCATTGGAATACCTGGACCGATGTAGTCTCACGTAAAAGAACTTACACGACTTATTTAATATTTAGTTACATTTGTAACATTAGATACATTTGTATTAAGTATCGTGGAAAATCATCATAAATAGACTCACGCTTGAACAACGCTCCCAAATTGTTCAAATGTACTTTTAAAGTCAGTCATCGATTCGGGAAACGTGTAGACGACTTCGTGAATTTTACTGCGCACATATCGTCCATATGACCAAGCTATGGGTCGCACTGTGAATAGATTTTGTACCACACACTTTCTAAACGATGCAAGAACATCAACACATCGAAGCAATGTGCGTACTGAAGATAATATTGCCGCTGTAATCGAAAGTGTGCAAGAAAATCCAAAATTATCGATCGTCGTCGGTCGCAGCAGTTAGGGCTTTGTCCGTCCACTAGGTGGAATAAATAATGATATCAATTATGATTCAATATTATTGTTACTGTCACGCGGAAACGGCGTTAGGGAAATTAAAGTGGAAATATATCAAAACCAGTAGCGGGCCATGGAAGAAACATATGTATATATATATATATATATATATATATATATATATATATATATATATATATATATATATATATATATATATATATATATATATATATATATATAATGTTGAAACAAATATAAAAACAAACAGCACTATGAAATATAACAAAAAAATCAAGTTAATTAGTGACAACCTAAATGTTCAAATTGTCGCCAATCATTTTCGACGCAAACGTTTACTCTTTGAAGAATAGATTGTACAGCAGTCTCAATGTCTGCTATCGAAATACTCTCATTGGCATTTCGTATTATATCGATCATGTTGTCTCGAGTAGCGGGCCTAGTTGCAAAAACAAGATCTTTAATTCGTCCCCAGAGATAGAAGTCTAAGACAGTCAAGTCTGGTGACCTGGCTGGATAAAAAAATAGGCTTCCACGTTCTATCCATCTATCAGGGTATGCATCATCTAAAAATTCTCTAACTTCTCTGGAGAAATGCGCCGGACACCCATCGTGCTGGAACAACGTGGACCTACGAATTGCTAGGGATAGAACCTCTAGAATAAGAGGTAATTCATCCTATAAAAAAATTAGGTAGAATTCCCCATTAATTGAGTTATCGAAAATAAAGGGTCCATTTATCTGACCATCTAAGATACTACACCATACATTTACCGACCATCCACCCTGATGTTGAACCTCTTCCATCCAGCATGGATTATCCTGTGACCAATAGTGCGTAAGGTGACGATTTACCATACCATCACTTCTAAGTGTAGCTTCATCTCACCACAAAATACGTGACAGCAGTTGAGGGTCGTCACGTATCATATCTAGCAACCAGTTGCTGTAATACAACCTTCTATAGTAATCGCGATCATTCAATCTTTGGTGCATAATATAGATGTAACCTAAAAGAAATATAACGTAAATAAACACCGCCCTCTAGCTTGCATGTTTACTTACTAGGGTGTGTCTCTTACTTTAGTAGAAAGGAGCTGTTTTCAAGAAGACTAAGTTTGCGAAGATTGATAGGGAAGAACCGAAGCTACAGGCGTTTTTTCATAATAAGGTTCCCACTCTCCCCGACCTCTTATTTGAAAAGATGGACTAAAACTTGTGAAATCAAACATACGCTGAGTTTTTAGAAGAATATAGTGATCGTATTTTCAATGCCACTTAATTAGACGAAATTTGTAAAGTATTTATTTTTCGATTCTTCATTTTCAGTTACGCCCTCTAGCGGTGGTCTTACCTATAAATATTTTCCACGTTTTTCTCGAGGCCACGATTGTTTTAAAAAATTGTTTTCCGAAGCTGTACTATAAGCGGTTTCTGATATATGGCCGAAAGACATTCTTATTGGGACACCCGGTATATTTTGTAATTGAACAACTAAGCTTTATTAATTTGAAATTAAAGATAAGGTTAACGTGAAGTGAAGATTTTAATATTTTTGAGGATTAATAATTATCTACAGGGCGGATTTATTTAGAAAGCTTAAATATTTCGTGTACTTTAGAGGGACATTAGCTATTTTTAGAGGCAGTTTTCAGGTTAGATCTGGGTGATTAGTACTTTCCTGCATTAGGTAAACAATTTTTCCGCTAAAACTTTCAAGCTGTTGGCGTCAGTATGACGTTTATTTTCACGCTTAGTACGTTCTTTGGAACAAGTGCCTAAATTAGTTTGTTTATTAAGCAAGAACTGCGGCCCTCAAACTGAGCTAGTTGCATGTAATGCACTTTATTTCTATACGGTCTCTTTGTGGTACTGAATGTTTCGTCCGTAATAGTATTAGATACCTAACCCATGATTCACAAATCATGTTTTTAGGACGCTGAGCTTAATCGAAAATCATTCAAAATGAATTTCTACTGCATCTGGTTGTCGCTTTTATTTGAAAACTTACAAAATTCTGGTACCTTAAACTCTGCAATAAAGATAAACTTAAATAGTTGTTGGAATAAATGTATGGTAGCCTTGAAGGCATTACGTTTATTTATTTACGATGCAATACAAGAGCAGTAAATGTATTACAATATTATCGACGAAAGGTTAGACTAAACGCCACAAGGTGAACGAGTTTTCCTTTTCAAAATAAACTTTATTACTAGTCCAACTATTGACACACTATAATTTTCCACAACGTTTGTTAGTACAAATGGTGCCCAACTCTTCTACGCACTCACAAGTATTACAATCTCTTTTAGTCACAGTGCCAACTTTACACTCTAGCATAGCCTGGTATTCCACTGAAAAGCTACAAAAATCACTTAAAAACCATACTATTTGGGTCGTCAGTCTACTCACCAATACAATGAAGTACAACCTAGTGATCCGTAAGGATCACAGAAGCAACTATTGCAGTCATTTTGCAGATAAAAAATTCCATTTTCGCACTCTAAAAAGTTTAACAAAACAAATCTTTCATAATATTACAATATAAGTACTTACTAAATTTCGATTCGGTATAGGAAAGTAACACTCCAAGAATTATACACAATTGGTACTTCATCTTATACATTTATTTAATCAATAACTCAGTTTTCTGTTTCATGCGTAAGAGTTAATCAGAATTGATAACAGTGTATAAATAACTATAATTACAAGAGCAATTCGAAGAATGAGTAGACTTATTATATTATCCAAGTGGGTAGAACATAATGTCTTTCATCAGTGTTTTTCTTCCTGCTGTGTGTAATATTAATTTTGATTTTTTGCACTAAAAGACAATCAAGTGATAATCTCAGTGAACTCTATGAACTTAACACTCACTTAACATCACACAAAGAACTAGATTTAATATAAATGACACGCTCCTAACGAAATGCGTTTACCTATAAATAGAGTTTTAGTACTGGTGTTTATAAACTGCTTCAGTCCCACATGCATTATGCTCATGTCGTAAACTGACCGGACATTTATATTAAATTTTTAACTTGCTCACCTAAAAGGAGTGTGTGCGTGTGCGCGTTTGTATGCACATGTGCGTGCGTACGTGCTTGCGTGCATGTGTGTGTGTGTGTGTGTGTGTTTGTGTGTTTGTGTGTGCGTGTCTGCGGGTCTGCGTGTCTACGTGTCTGCGTGTCTGCGTGTCTGCGTGCCTATGTGTCTGCGTGTCTGCGTGTCTGCGTGCCTGAGTGTCTGCGTGTTTACGTGTCTGCGGGTCTGCGTGTCTGCGTGTCTGCGAGTCTGCGTATCTGCGTGTCAGCGTGTCTACGTGTCTGTGTGTCTTGGTGTCTGCGTGTCTGCGTGTCCGAGTGCCTGCGTGTCTGCGTGTCCGAGTGCCTGCGTGTCTGCGTGCCTGCGTGTCTGCGTGGCTGCGTGCTTGCGTGCCTGCATGTCTGCGTGCCTGCGTGTCTACGTGCCTGCGTGCCAGCGTGTCTGCGTGTCTGCGGATGCGTGTGCACGTGTTTATGTGATGAACCTTTCGGGCGGTTTCAAGACTTGATATGCGATTCAAATTCCATACACATAGTTGACTAGGCTGTTTAGACCCTATTAAGTTTCAGTGGCGGTTGGTCTGCGGGGTAAGGGGCAAGGAGGATAAATTGTCTTAGTAGCTTACTAACACTTAATTCTCTAGCAACCAGTCGTTGGCGCTGGTACGTTAGCAGACGCAGAGGTAAATACGATTTTCTTAGGTCCACTATAACACAAGCACTTGTACCATTTGGATTCAAATTTGACGTGGATGTTATAAACTTGAACCCAGTGATATCTGGTGTAATAGAGGAGATTATGCAATTTTATGTTTTAAAAATGATTCCGCTCAAATGTTAACCATGTCTTTGTAAACATTCTTCTAACCTAGATTAAATATTTTCGGTTATTCGGCGAAGGAGGACAGGTTGAATTCGTTAAAGTTCTTGTTTGATGTTCGATGCTAATTCCGGTAAGGTTTGTGGTCTATTAATCTATATCCCGCTCTTCAGAAATCCGCAAAGAATCGCATGACGAAAGATCAAGAGATTTTTCGCCCAAGGTCAGTGTCTTCATGACTGTATTATTATTTGACAGTTACTGCCATTTGAAGAGAAGCAGGGAGAAGTGGTCAGGCGTTCCGCGTGCGTTCTGCGTAAAATCGTTTTATGGGAATTGTGACTGTGTGACTTCGGTACAACGACTGTTTCTTAATAAATTCAATGTTCCACGACGTGGAAGGACGTCATTCGCTCATGCAATTATACAGTGGGTAAGATAGTTTTAAGAAACTTGAAGCATAAAGGGGCAATAAGGTCTCTAAGAACAGAGAAAAAAATTGATAGGGTGCGAGCAGCATTAACACATAGTCCATTGAGTTCTCTAGTGAAACATGCTTCTGCATTAAACATTACCGACACTTCGTTACGACGAATTTTACAAAGACATATCTTTCCACACTTACAAAATTCAAGTCGTCCAAAAGTTGAAAGATGTTGATATGCTTGCTCGCAGGATTTTCAGCGAAGAAATATTGTGACATGTACATAATGATGAAAACTTTATTCACCACATGTTTATCACAGATGAAGCATATTTACATTTAAACGGATATGTAAACAAGCAGAATAGTCGCTATTGGAATGACGAAAATCCAGGAGAGATACACCAAAGGCCATTACACAGTCCGGAACTTACAGTATGGTGTGAAATTCCATCATCTGGTATTATTGGGCCATACTTTTTCCAAGACGATAAAGGACATCAATTATTTTCAGTAGGACGGGGTTACAAGTCATACTGCTCACGAGTTTATGACTGCTTTAAGAGAACTTTTCCCGGGCAGGTAATCTGTCATTTCCATAAATAGAGCATAAAGTAATTTGCCAATGATTTTTTGGTTTTGGCCTAGATATGTCAAATTTGTGTACTATACCCACAGATTCGTAATAGGACTAGACCATTATGCAGTCGCATGTGAGAAGTATATAAAAGAAGGGATGTCGGTACCTCCGTGTTATAAAATGGTTCGTGTGGTACTAATTATGCATTTAGGATAGCATGTAATACTAACCACAAGAAAAATATCACGACGACGCCACCAGTTAAATAAATTTATAGCGGGAAAATTTCATGAACAGGATCTTAAATTAATGGCCTAACAGGAAACCGTAATGTTTACTCGAAAGAAAACACTCACCTCTATCTAAAATTCTACTCCGAAAATATTTACGCAAAGTTCACCTGAACCCCAATAAAATCTTAAGCTTCATTTAATATCCGTTTCGTTTGAGCTTGAGTAGCTTTAAAAAGTGTCGCATTAGAAAATTATAATCCTTATAATCTTCCGTGAGGTGTAGTAATAATATTTTATTGCTTACCCACGTGTTCAATTATATATCCATTTCACTACTGCATCATACTTAGGTAACCAATGTTTCTTACATTTTACATGAACCTTTGTAATGTTACAACAGTGTATTTTGGAGTTGTGAAAATGTTTCAATTATTAATAATCACTCCAGTCGCAGTCGTGCAAAATCGCGTTAAAATTTTGAGAGATTACGTTTAGGGTTTACCGATAAAACCAATTACTATAAGTTCGGTTCGGTATGAAAGATTTACCAATGTAAAGCTTATTTTATGAGTGGGTAGGTATGTTATGCAACTACATATACAGGGTGTCCCATTCCTAATGGACCATGCACCTCACTGGAGAAATAGAAAATTAAAAAAGGTCGATTGACAGAAGTATGCCTTTGTAAAATGTTGATTGTAAACAAAATTTGTAATAATTTGAAAACAACTGAATGTCCTAAATTTAAAATTGTTAGAATACACTCCTTGAGGACGAGAAATGCGAATTTATTATCATTTTTGATTGTACTCCTTGAGGGCGCTAGTTATACAGTTCCAGTTGGGCGAATTTACACTTATTCTTTTACCCCTTGTATTACCGGAAATTTCATCTTAAATAATAAAAAATCCACTATTTTTAACCCATAACTACGATGGTCCGTTTCTGTCTCTTACTCACCGAGGTGTGGCCTGTGAGATCATTGCTGACTATGATGAAGTTTGTACGTGGAAATATATTCAAAACCTAAATTATATTTATTTGTAATTATTACAAAAATTAAAAACTCCTACGCTTCCTAACTAACTATAAGCGATTTTCGCAAATCTTTCGGGCGAATTGCAGACAAATAGGTTTTTTACTTCCAATACACACATAACAGAAGGGCACAATTAGCAAAGTTTCCGATTTGTTAATTTTTCCCCTTCATCCTTTTGGAATTCTATTCTAGTTGGCGTTACACCCAAAATTCTTGCAATTGTACTTCTAAAATCACGAGATGTTCGAACATTTGTTAGACATCTATGTAGTTGACATTTGCATTGAAAAAATAAAAACAAACCTATATGAATAGTTTATTATGTAGGCATTTACACAGCTGATATCCAACATCCTCAAAACACG
This sequence comes from Vesta saturnalis, assembly GCA_036346205.1. Classification (NCBI taxonomy): domain Eukaryota; kingdom Metazoa; phylum Arthropoda; class Insecta; order Coleoptera; family Lampyridae; genus Vesta; species Vesta saturnalis. Next base: position 840,685 of record JARFJB010002075.1, read on the forward strand.
GCGAAATGGCTATAATAAAACTCAAAGCTCATACATTGCGATAAACTTCAACGTAAAATTATCGGCTAAAATAAACAAAAACAACTGGTCAGTACGATAATTAGTTATTCAGTTCATACGTCCCAACCAGATAAACAACCATTATCCCATCTTTATACCAGTCCTATAATTATTAAACGTCAAAATAGGGGCCGTAATCTCTAAATGCGAAAAAGTCACAGCTACGTACCCAAACAAATTAAATAAACTTGCTTACCCTTATCTGTCGGAACGCAGGTATGCTGAATTTCTTTAAATTTTCAAAATATTTACGAATGATCGGAAAACAAGACACTGGCGTGCTAATAAGCCAGACGATCGGTTAACAATCTTGTTACTTAATAATTACGTTACATTATATTTAAAAACATCTTTTAAAATGAACTATCACCAAAATCAAAATTATTAATTTTTAATCACAATAAAGCTTATATTAAATAACAAAACAACTAAAAATTTTCCACTGGAAACCTGTGCCAATCAAAAATTTCTGCAAAACAAATACTAAACATAGTGATTACCAAGAAGGATACGCATCAGCCTAGATAGATACAAATATACACTTTATGAAAATCACCACCAACAGTAAACAGAAAAATAGTTACTTTCACTTCGCACAAATAACGGTAATGGCAATAGACCCTTTCGGTGTTTAATTGATGGAAACCAATCTTCTATTTACAGCAAATTTATCATTCGTTAAGGATTAGCTGTGTATAAATTTAACCTTTTCTAGAATAGATCAGCAAAATAAATGCGTCCAAAAGAATTAAGCATCAGCACTAACAAAAGAAACACTAGATCCAATTCTATGAACGCGAAAACTGTCACCTATGACAAGCGATACACGATAAAATAGTGCCGGGGTGAACGAATCTTCCAAAATTCCCAATAAGGGTGCACGAAAAACTCTTCCTACGATAACAATTCGAATCACCCCTGATGTAAATAAGTTCCACCGTGCTTGAAAAACACAATTCGCGTACGCAACAACACAACTTGGATCTTAACCCCTTTGCATCTTAACTAAACCTTATTAATGCTTCTTACAGTTTTGGTCACGTTGAATTTTACGTCATTTAACCAATGATACAAACTCCTTATCTCAAAATGGTAAGCGCGGTAAAAACGATATGCATCTAGGAAAACGAAAGTGACAAATTGCGTCATAGAAAGATTCCACATTGAAATAAATCCCACAGTAACATGAGTTATTTTCTTCAACTAAATCATTTCGATAATCAACCCTAAACTGACGTACAATAACGATCTACCTCTTTGTTTTTAGTAAGAAAAATTTATTGGAAACTAGCGACATAACATCGCCGAATGTCCTTAAATCTGCCAACTTATGGTTTCTGAAGTAATCTTAATACAAAGTAACCATTTCCATATGACACAATTTCACTCATTCAACCTCAATTAACGATAATCAAAAATAATAGGAATAACCATTGTTTACAGAAAATAATAAACTTTCCTAGTCAACATGTGGAAATGGATCGTAACTTAAAAAAAAACTTCAATCTCCTAAAGGCAAACAAACCAAAAATGTCTGTCTCATTTACAGAATTGGGGAAACTAAATGCTATTTTAATTTGTAATAACTCCAAATATTGCCAAACAAAGTGAAAAGTTGCAATTAAATTTACGCTTCCGAAATGTATAGTTCGACCCGACAAAACATATTATAATACGTTCTACCGAAAATTCGAAAAACAAAAAATCTGTGGCAGAATTCTGCCTTTATAACAGCAAATTTAATTGGTATTATTATGCGTTTGAGATTTGCACGCTCTTCGCTATAAAAGACATGTAATCTCCGTGTGATGGACGTATAGATAATCTTTTCATAATTCATGCACTCGACTGCTATGCAGTTTGCGTTAATACTAAAACACGTAACAAAGGAAGGGATCTCCTGGAAAGTGAAATGGGTGCTACTTAGAAAAGGTGCGCCAAGATCCATTTATTAGATCATGAAAATGTATAAAATTATGCAAGCCACCGGTTACTCAAAATCCGCTCAGTAACTACCACCTGTTGGTCAACTGTCATAAAGAGCTACCTTGCGCAAGCGCTTTAAATAAAATTAAATAATTAGAAGTCGAGTAATCGAATAATCCAGTAACCTAGGATAAATCGGACACTTCGGGCACTTCCATAACAAAGCAGTTGTTTCTGCTCTGGCAAACAGCAACCAGCAAGCGGTTAAGATTCCACCACGCACCGTCAAACCAAGCTACAGGAAGAAGGCGCAATGCATCGAGAAAGCTAGGAGTAACCAAAACACCGTGGAGGAAAAAACGATCGTATGTAAACATCCTGACACCAGAACACCACCAACACAGTAGGAAGACCGACGTTGGGACCATCATCAGGACTATCCGCAGCAGGTTAATAAAGATTTAACTTTATTATTGCTTTATATCTGGTTTATTTTAACACCGTTTTCCACTTTTCTAATTAGGTCTCCGATTTCCTAATCTTTTTTCTTCGTGGTATGAAGAGGCACTCCAGCGGAGATCGCCATTCCTGTTAACATTACTTCTCTATTTCACAAACTCCAGCAAACAACGCTAACTCCAACGGGATGGTGAAGGATTATCGCCATCGCTCTACCCAATGTCCAACTACCGACACCCACCTATCCCGCAGTTCCATCACACCTCCACCGCCTTTTTTTACCTAAACCAGAAGCATATGCAACACATGCAGAAGATCGACACATTCATACATATCTGCACACTTATACGTACTACCACCACGCCGTACACTACTGGCAAAGTTTTCTACATTTACCAATAACACAACACACACCAAAAACCTACAATCTCGAACCACGAAATATTGCATACAAAATATTCCCAAATCTATTCCCTCACAGAAATTCCATTTCATTTGCGATAAATCTATACACCTTCCGTAATTGAGTATCACATCTGCCTCGCCGTTGCGTTCAGTTCACTTTTTCAGAAAACTCAGATGACGCTACGAGACAATTTTGTGGACCCTACAGTGTTACTTTCACAACTGTACGGTCCTTTTTCCAAAACTACTACTCCTAGAGCTCCATCCCTTTTCTTCGTAATGAATCCCGTAGATAAGGATATCCAAACCGAGAATCTACTGGATAATATTGCCAATTACAAACTAGCAAGAGCTATACGCATTATATCTAGGGCTTATATCTGGCTTATGACCTATTACAATGCCACCCTCTATAACCTTTTCTCAAAGGTGGTTTCCATGTTCCGGAACTATTATTGCTCATTTCATCACCGCTCCTTAAATATTACGTTACCTAACGCAGGTGGACCATACCACTGACACTGTTCTACCCATTCAATTAGCTATTCCAACAGTGGCGAACACCACAGGATTCTCCACTAACAAATCCGCCGATAAAAAAAACAGTGTAACACCCATCCCATTCGTTGTAATACACTAATCGTCGGGACTTCGGAGTTATTCTTCAGAGCTGGAAATCTAGAACCCGCTCCTTTCTGCTCCCGTATTCGATTCTAAACGCACCAAAGTATTCCTCTAATGGGTGGCAACCGAGAACGCGTTAGCCAAATCCTAGACGTATCCTCCTAAAGACACTTCTAACAGCAAATGTACACTTGCATGACAAGCAACCATTCTATAGTTTCCGTTACCTACTCGTCCATTCCTTAAACTCTTCATTTTGTGATTTGGCCCCTTGTTCAATACATTTTTCACGTGCACAACATATCTTTTTCATTATAGGAGCAAAACTTATAAGGGAATGCACGCTGAGCTTTTCCTACATACAAGCGAGTACGTTAAATGGACACCCAGGTACCTCTATACTACAGCATTCCAGTTGCGTTACTGTGAAGGTACACTTCCCTCCTCCAGTAGTATTTTTTCCTTTTATACTTTCGATGGCCTCGATACCCTTTAGATAACTTCTTTTAAATACATATTTAGCCTTTACAATTCCGTAATGCTAGATTATTCTAATATACGCGCCATCCAATTCGGTGACACTGTAATCAAGGGAAACGATATTAATCTCTCGCAATCTTACAAGGCTTGTCTCTTACACGTGTGAGGAACAACTTTCGTTGTAGCGGTCGGAACTACAGTCCCACTCAGACCAATTGGGAACCTCCCCCACAACATATTGTAAACTAGATCAAAGAGAAAAAATTAATCTACCGTCTAATATTGCTATTCACTGACCGAGTGGAGACCGACGTGTTCGGATTTGACCCATACGACGTATTTAAATCGCCCTATGATCCACAGTTTGAACCGGAATCTTCACGAAGTCCAATTAGGAATCCCTTCGATACTCCTATCACGGTAATCCAAGCTACCTCATACTCTAAAAACGGATTTAATTCAACCCCAGGATACGACGTCCTAACCGGAGTACCTAAGACCAAGCCACCAGCTCACCAAAATACAACAAATGTATTACATTTATCCACTTTTCGACGGGAAACGCTTTAAGCAGATTTTAGCAAGACGACCAGGAGACTACTTGAATACCAATATTTGACAAAACAGTCAGTACGAGCTAAAGTAGGAACTGCTCCCACAATAAGCGGATCGCATGGTTTTGCCTTATCCCCTACACTATCCACAATATTTGATTGGCATTCCCACTGTTTCATAAGCCTCCCTGATGAGGATTTTAGATGACTCATTTCTGGCAGCGAACTAGAAACGCGAAACGACCTCCCGTAACATTTCAAAGACCCTGTAGTAGCAATACAATTATAGGCTATGAGAAGGAAAGTTTTTCAAACTACACCAAAACACAAGCCATACTTTTCCGACATCGAAACTTCCGAGACCACGATACTGCCAAACTGTTCGAGCATAATTTTTCAAGTATCCCCAACAACGAACGACGAAGGCTCCAACCACAAGTGACATACCTAAGAACGCATCTTACTAAAATTGTAAGCTGGCTTCTGGAATGTATAAAGAACGCTAGACGGAGTAGAAACCTAGTAACCTGCTAGGCGTGCTTAAGTGTCGAATTAGAGGTCGCCACCTCAATGCATTACCATACACATAAATGACCTGCTACAGATCACTGAGCTCCCCTATATGCTAAAATTACACGAAACCACATTACCTTTATTTCTTCCTATGAACGTTAATCCCTGAAGGAATAGACAGACATCACTACAGAGACACTAACATTCGTTCTATGGAAAAATCCAAGTATAACAAACAGAGTACAAACACTACAAAGAATTTGCGCATACCAAGGCATAAGCGGTGATACTCTTCCCACAAGGAAATCCTTACGCTTTCCTTTATATTAACGCAAAAAATTTAAACGTAAGTTAAACATCCCACTTTAATCCTAACCCAATTCCCTGACAATGTTCCTAAGGAGAGAATCCCATGGTAATAACTCGTATGCACTTCCAATTCCCACGCACATCGGACGCCAAGACCATTAATTCACTCAATAATAGAGGTACACCCGGACGGAAGAGGAGAAATACCCTCGAGTGTTGAGAAAAGAGCTGCAAAAACACAAGTTTATATCACAAAATTGCGATTATTTTTGGTATTCTCAATTACCAAGGAGTACTCTAGTACTTATAAACTTTATATGCTTATATTTACATGTTCCAAAATTATTCCTATTTCATAATTACATATCTACATATTATCAATTTCATCTGCTAGTAACTACCTTATTCCGTCGTCACCCCTTTTATCTGTTTGCTTTTTTTCCATATTTCTTCCATACATTCAATCCCCCTCTCCTTCTCGTCTAAGATCTCTTCTACCGTCCTTTCATCCTCCCTTAACTCTGCATTCTTTCATTACATGTTTAATAGCCTCCATCCTTTTCCCGCATAACCTACAGTTTCTTCCGTCCTTTCTACAATACTTATTTCCCCGCTCCCAATTTCCACATCTGAACCTCGCTATCATTTTTCCTTTTCTTCCTTTTTCCTTTCAGATATTGTGGTATACTTTCTCCCTTAATTTTTCTATAGTTTGCAATAAATTTTGACTCATATATTTTTGTCCACCTTTCTTGTTTTGTACATCCCTGTCCCTTCCTATTATGTCCATTCTCACTTACTCTCCTACTCCCTTTAACATCTCCACTTCTTCCGTGGTGTACTCCCTTCTTTCATAGTATTTACTCTTTGTCTGTTTTCTTGTCCATATTTAACTCTCCCCTCTTTTATTTCTTAGTAACATTCTTGTAATAATTTACACTCCGCTCTTTCCCTCAATTCCTTCTAGTACTTCTAGTGCTTCCAACAACTACCTTTGCTTTTTCTTCTTGTACTTCCTCTCTGATGTTATACCACGGTGTTGCCTTTTTCACTTCAAATATTTCTCTTTTAGCCCCCCATCCTCTCCTCTTTAAAATAATAATAATAATAATAATAATAATTTCCCCCAAAGTCTAATCAGTTCCAAGCGACACAAAAACAAGCTGAAATACAAAATGATAAGTACATATGTATTTTATTTCTGGAGTTATGGATACTAGCATACATCCACATATACACAGGGACACACACACACAACACACGCACACGCACATGCACACGCACACGCACAAGCACACGCACACACACGCACACGTACACGCACAAGTACACGCACACGCACACGTACACGCCCACGCACACGCCACTCGCACGCACACGCACACGGACAGGCACACGCACACGCATACGCACACGAACACGCACACGCACACGCACACGCACACGCACAGGCACACGCACACGCACACCCACACGAACACGCACACGCACAGCACATGCACACGCACACGCACAATCACACGCACACGTACACACACGCACACACACGCAACGCACACGCACACGCACACGCACACGCACACGCACACGCACAGCACACCACACGCACACGCACACACACACACAGCACACGCACACGCATACACACAGGCACAGCAGACGCACACGCACACGCACACGCAAACGCAAACGCACACGCAAACGCACACCCACACGCACACGTACACGCACTCGTACACCCACACGTACACGCACAAGCACACGCACACGCACACGCCCACGCACACGCCACTCGCACGCACACGCACACGCACATGGATAGGCACACGCACACGCACACGCACATGCACACGCACAGGCACACGACACGCACACCACACAAACACGCACACGCACACGCACACCACACGCACACGCACACCGACACGCACACGCACACGCACACCACACGCAACGCACACGACACGCACACGCACACGGACACCACACGCACACGCACACGCACACGCACACGCACACGCACCACAGCACACCACACGTACACGCACACGTGCACTCACACGTACACGCACAAGCACACGCACACGCACAAGCACACTCACACACACGCACACGCACACGCACACGCACACATACACGCATACGCACACGCAAACTCACAAGCACACGCACGCGCACACTTACACGCACAGGTACACGCACACGCACACGCACAGGCACACGCACACGCACACGCAAACGCATACCCACACGCACACGCGCGAGCACACGCATACGCAAACGCACACGCACACTCACACGCACACTCACACGCACAAGCACACGCACACGCACACGCACACGCACACGCACACGCACACGCACACGCACACGCACACGCACACGCACACGCACACGCACACGAACACGCACGCGCACGCTCGCCCGCAGGTGCGCACGTACGCACACGCACACGCGCACGCAGACGCACGAGCACGCGCGCGCACGTGCACACGCACACGCACACGCATACGCACACGCACACGCACACGAACACGCACGCGCACGCTCGCCCGCAGGTGCGCACGCACGCACACGCACACGCGCACGCAGACGCACGAGCACGTGCGCGCACGTCCACACGCACAATCACACGCACAAGCACACGCGCACACACACGCACACGCACACACATATGCACACGCACACGCACACGCACATGCACACGCACACGCACACGCACGTGCACACGCACACGGACAGACACAGGCACACGCACACGCAATTGCATACTCGCAAACGCATACACACACGCACACGCGCACGCACACACATACGCAAACGCACACGCACACGCACGCGCACACTCACACGCACACGCACAAGCACACGCCCAGGCACACGAACACTCACGCGCACGTGTGCACGCATACGCACACGCACACGCACACGCACACGCACACGCACACGCACACGCACACGCACACGCACACGCACACACACACGCATACGCACACGCACACTCATACTCAAACGCCCATGCACACGCACACTGACACGCACACGCACGTTTGTAACAATCTACTATTAAAGGAGCTTGTCTATCATCTTGGTAGTGATGAGGCAACTTATTCGACATTGCAAGCAAATTTTCAACGCTTAATTGTAGCAGTTTATATCTTGTAACGCCCCTTAACTATAAATAAAGTTGGTTTACTATTGTTTATTAATAGCTAGATACTTTTGTGCCCAGCATAGCACTTAAGTCAATTTGTTTAACTGTGGATTAAATAATTACCATACAAACCCGATTTACAGTAGCAGCTCTTTTGGGAATTTTAACTAAAGTTAAATGATCACCCTTTCCCCAAATTAATAAAGTAGTTTATTCAGATCATTCAATGTGGTCGGTTCTATTGTAGTTTCGTTTTAATTTAAGAAGAATCCAAGCACTCATAAACAAAGAGGGTCTTTATATTATGCCATTCTTAGAAATGTTATACAATCGACTGATAACAGTTAACGGCTTCAAGATGGCATCAATTTGCCACGGTGTTTACCGTAGAATATACTCGGCCAGGCTAGCAGTTGGTTGTCTTGAGCAGTGTAGGTGTGGGCGGCAGATATGCGACAACTAAATAAATGTGGTTTAGAGCTTAAGGAAAAAAAAAGGTTAGGCGCCACAAGTTTTCTTTAGGTCCCTAAACTTAAAAAGGGCATAAAAGAAACAATATTGTGAGAGTAAGTGATACTATATTTAACAAAACTATAAATGGGAATTTCTGCAAAGTGTAAAATAAAGTTTCAAATTTTGAATTGGTAATAAACAAAAAAAATTCCTTTTAATATGTAGTAAGCAATCAGAATTGATTGCCAGTGAAAGTGACTTGATAAGTGGAAAGATACTAGATAACAGGGCAGGTAGAAACCAAGCAAAGCGTTTAAACGAACTTATTAGTAAGCTGAAATAAAAAAAATTAATTTATGCATACAAAAAAAATATGGTCAACACAGTAATTTATTGAATCGATTCAACGTAGGCATACTGCGCACCTAAATAAATAAAAAAATATAATAATGAATTAATTGTAAGCTACACAGGGAAAAAAAAAAGTGTACAACTGTGCGTAGCCCCTTCCTCCTATAATAATTTGAATAAACAAAAAAAACTTGACTTCCGGCAATTGAATTCCGACTGTACTACCGTAAACGATTTACAAAAAAAATATTGTTACAATGGTACTGAAGGTATATCAAACACAATAGCAAAAGAAGCGTACATACACAAAATGCGGTACAATAGTCACAATAACCTAGGGTTGGATGTTTCTTTTTTTTTTATGGTGAATACATTTCGTTTCTTTTAATAGATTTAACAGTTATATTATAAACTACACCAAAGGGGACTTCAACTGAACTTCAACATAAGATCAGTAAAATATGATTTAATCGTTAAGCTAACCAATATTATCTATACAAAATGAAAAGGTACGTAACCTCAATGTTTAATTTAACAAGGTGAATAGTGGTATTAAATTCCAGCAATCCAACACAATCCACAAGCGTTCCTCTTAAGGTATGAGTTGCACAATGGTTTTATTCGTAACAATAAATTATAAATTATACTGATCTGACCTGTTTGTTGCTACGAAGAACAGAACGGTGAAGGTAGAATCGAGTCGCAGAGCAAAGAAGATGGGTTGTTGTTATATTTGTTATATTAGTTACCAATCGCACAACTTCTAGTAAGGGGTTCCGTCTGGGTTTGTCGGTCGTAAATTGAATTTGTATTTCTAATAATTAAATTATTGTTTGTAGAAGCAAGAGTCGGGAACCTTGAATAGTTCACTGTTAAACGTGGCTTAAAATACATGAATGAAACAGGAACAATTTGAGCAGTTGGTTTAGACTTTTACCTGAGTTGATAGGCGGCCAGACAGGAAACGTGCCAACTGTTATCCGGAACTTCCGAAGTCTAATTGTACAGGCAGGTAATTACTAAATTAATTAATATAAGCCTGTATTCAATTTTTTTTATATGTGGATGCACGAGATTTATCCAGAATTACCGCTTCAAGTACACCACATGGCACGAATTTTTAAATAGAACCAAAAATTGTTGATAATAGAATGAAACCAGAAAAATGCTCAAAAGTACCTAGCAATGATAAAATTTGGCCTAGGGGTCAGGCTATTGAATTGGAATTCAACATTGATATCACTAAAGACATCTATTATGCTAAATGTGACTTAAAATAATTATTTTTAAAAAAGTTTACTATTCATGAATATATTGAAATTTATTGTTAAGTAAAAATTAAACCGTTACAAATTTTATATCATGGCCCAGTCATGAAGTGTCATTGTTCTCTGCTTTTAAAAATTGAATTACGAATACTGAATTTATTTATGTAACAGTTTAGTTGCAGTGTTGTAAGAATTATTCTGTTTGTTTATACAACAGAAGCAACCTGACGGGTAAATTTAATGATGTATGCGTCGCTTGTTTTTAACGCTTTTTTCGATCTTATATCTGCAGGACGGTCATGTAAATGTGAGTTTTGTGTTCTTTGGAAGGATTATCTTACCTAACGGGCCATAAGCACCATGTGTTAATTAGAAGATGCCAGATCGAACAGCCCTACTCTTTTCGGACAAGCTCAGGTAAAATAATTATATTTAAAGGCTTACACCTTGAGGGGATAACTCCTGTAGGAAACCTCCTTACTTTTCATGAATACTCATAAAAGTAAAGAGGGGGATTTTGTGTACAGGATATTTGCTTTCCGCGGGGTTACGATCCAGGGAAGTATGAGGAGTATGTATGTGTTTTACGTGCAAGACAGATTTATAAACACCCAATGGCAGAAAAGAAATCTTTCCAACCGGAAACTGGCCGGATAAGTGTGATAACACAAATTACAGCTTACCCAGATGAGCCTGCAGGCAAAAGTTAAATAAACGTGGTGGTTCAGTAGGTCGTTGAAGACCTCAGAACGGAAGCGTTTAGATAGTAAGATAGTTCTTCAGGACCGGACCGGCAAGACAATAGGTGGTTACTTCAGGACGGAGCCGGAAAGATAGATAGGTGGTTACTTCTGTAGGGACGCGGTAAGGTAGTTCTTTAAGTACGGAATCGGCAAGATAATTAATCTTGCTTTTTTCTGGTGAGTATGCTTATGCTTATGGCCAGTTTCTTACTTATTTTAGCTTATCTAGATGTTGTGCGTAGACTGGTCCGGAGCCCTTCTCCTCTTCAGCCATGGTCATCCTTCTCCTGTTGGTGTTGCGTTGTTTTGTGTGAGATGTGGTTATTTTGGTGTTAAAGAAAAAATTAAGATTTATTTGATTATATGTGCTAATTGGTTTAAGTATGCGTGTTGTTTAGTTGGGTGTAGCGTGCTGTGTGTGGTTAATTCGATTCGTTTGCCGGAATTCGTCATCGAATAGACGGGGGGATTGCGGAGGGCATATGGAGCGTTGTGTCGAAATTCCTCTATCTTCTCGGGGAGGTCGTTAAGGAATTGTGTTAGGTCGCGGGGGAATGTTTTAATTTCAATATGGGTTTTTACGTGGGAATTGAGGAAATCGGTAGTTCTACGGAGTGGTAAAGATCTCTCTGGTTGGTATTGTGTCGCCGAAAATCCCTCTGTAAGCAAAGTTTCTTTGTGACGTTAGAAAGAAAAATTACGACCATTTATCTACACTGTTAGAAGCGGTTCCAGTTAAATTTCACGAATTCTGCAGAATCTTGCCAGTTACCAAACGAGATGACGAGGATGAGGAAGAAGATAACGCGTAAAATTTTTTTTTCATTTTATAAATTTTTTTTTTCTTCGGTTTTTTTTTAAGTAATGTTGTAGACTGCTTTAATAAAACTGGTTTCCATAATCAACTTGAGATAACCTACGGTCTATTGTGTTGTGCATTACCTGTGGGGTAAGTAGATGTAGGTGCCAAAATAAAATCCCAGGTAGACGTTGGGTCATAACAATATGTTTAGTGGGAAGGGCGCCTGAACTTAGGTACAACAAAAGTTCAAAAAACATTAATTATAACAAATTTAAATCAGATTAATTTTGCCAAATTATAAATTATTTATGATTAACTTTTACCAGGTGCGGATTGCGAATAGCCTATTTAATCATAAAAATATTTGGTTAGTAAAGTATTTATTTTACGATTAGCAACCCATTAAAAAATTATTATATTATTCGTATTAATAATACTTATCGTCTGAGTATACATTCATCTTTCGTCGCTGAATACGGATTGTGGGATATCGTGAAATCTTACATCTAAGTCGTTGAAGTTTGCGGACACATTTTTAATTTCAGGTTACTAATTTTTATATTGTAAATTCATGTGTATATTTCTCGAAAATACATCTGTAAGATCTGTAAAATTATAATTCTATAGTTCGTTCAGGTTTAATATTACCTCAGCTCGACGATTTCAATTAATGGTTTAGCCTTGTAATAACTCAAAGACAAAATAATTTACTGAGTCTGAATTAAGATCGAAAAAGGTTAAGTAAAGATCTCATCTAGTTGTATCCCGATTCTTAGAAGTTTCTTTGTACGTAAAAAAATACGACATTTATCACACTGTTAAACGGTTCCATAAATTTAAATTCGAGAATCTTCCAGTTACCAAAGCAGAGATGACGAGGATATAAAATGTAACGGTAAAATTTTTTTCATTTATAAATTTTTTCTTCGGTTTAAGTAATTTTAACTGCTTTAATAAAACTGTTTATAATCAATTGAGATAACTACGGTCTATTGTGTTGTGATTACCATTAATAGATGTAGTGCCAAAATAAATCATGTAGAGTTGGGTCTAACTATTTTTCTGATTTCAGTCAAAAAATGTTGCAAAAATCATTTTAATGTATACAGTAAATTTAGTGCCAGATTAAATTATTTGCCAATCCTATAAAAATTGGAATACGACTTTTACCTTATAGATTAGGTATCTTGACTGAATTAATTTAAACTGCAATAAATATATTAGTTGAGTATAGTATTTAGTATGATTATGAACTCATATTATATATATATATATATATATATATATATATATATAGATTATTAGGTATAATTATAAATTTACTGGTAAAATAGAATGATAGCGGCACATAATCCAAACTGATACTCTTTATCACATATATCTATAATATTTGTAACTTTCGTTACACACTGTTCTAAAGCGGTAGCGTTTACGTTTCGATATATCGTCAACATAAAATCAATGTTAAAGGTCCCATCTGGATTTACGGGTTTTGCAGATACAAACATGCATTTCAAAAAACATCTAAAACATGGATCATCTGTATATTCGTTTGTCGAAACCCACTTATTCGCAATAAATGGATCTGCACCAGTAGCGCAAATACATTTAGTTATATGAGGTTCCATTATTCTATTCCGTATACCAAAGTTAGAATTAAGCTAAAATAAAGAATTAGTTGCCTATTTTATTTTATATTGAAAGTACCTGATGGGCGAAACCCACGGAAAGGGCCAAAACTAGAACCGCTATTTGTTTCATTACATTAAATTATTCAAACAACTGCTAAAAGATTTTAACAGAGTATACCGTTTTTTTAACGTTACGAAATAAAATTATGTTTAACACCAGTTTGGCAGTTCTTAAATATGAGAAGTAGGTTATCTTTTTAAGTAAATATGTTCAATACAGCAAAAAATATACGATAAAAAACAAGTTGAATGCTTTATTAAATATGTAATGTACCTAAGTACCTAAGTCAATATTAGCGAATTTACGCGCTCACCAAAATAAACCAAAACACGAAAACAAAAATGTAACCAAGTCGGTGATCTAACGGAAGAAACGTCGTATACTAAAGTACAAAAGGTTAGAAAAAGTAATTGGTTGATTTGGGAAAACTACGCTATCCCATCAACAAACCCACATTAAACGAAGAATAGGCATGTGGACCTGACACAACTACGCCCACTGAATATAACGAACTCTCAGCTGAAGTTATTAATTTGTTACTACCTCATTTCAACGCCAAGTACCCAGACACGTGTATGTACATATTTGTATTAAACCAGATAATAATGTAATGTAATCTTAAATTTTAAAAAAGTAACAAATCATGGTCATATTCTAGTAATCTCACCTATTTCCTCCAGTTTCACAGACTACAACAAAAATACCGAAAACCCATGTGCTTCGCCACCCTCGCTTACGTATGTTCAATTCTTATATATATATATATATATATATATATATATATATATATATATATATATATATATATATATACATACATGGCCCCAAATATAGATCTCAATTAAATGACGTCATTATGGCACCTCCAAGGTAGCCTGTGTATACGTCTGAGTATTCGACGTTAACAGAAAGCGATAGAGGAGAGGTGATTATAGTTTATGTTATTGTATATGGGTGCTCGGAAATCCATAACAGGGCGTATGTATGTTTTGTAGGTGTGTTGTAGTGTTCTGTGGTGGAAACCCCTGAGTCTACCCCAGAGGGTGCCCAGTAGGTTTGCTTGGTTTCTTATCTTGTTTAGTACCCTTTGTACATCTGGATGCCAATTGAGGGTTCTGGTCAAGAGGATTCCTAAGTAGTTGACTTGCTGTTTGAGTTGGAGTCTTTCTTGGTTCTGAGCGAGGGAAATATTGCTGTTGGTTAGGTTTGGGAACTTATCTTCGGTGCAGTTTGGATGTTGGAAGGGAATTGTTTGGGTTATGGTGGGATTTTCGAAGACTGTCCACCGGTTCGCCCAGTTGGAGAAGTTCCTGAGGCTTTTGTATATGAGGCGAGAGGCCGTTCCGCTGTTCCGATTAACCGCCCAAAAGGTGGTATTATCCGAAAACTGCGCAACGACTACTCCGGGTTGTGTAACTTCGGGAATGTCGGATGCGAAGATAGTGTAAAGGATCTGGGCTAACGCACAACCTTGCGGTAAGCCGGCTGTAGATGGATCGGAGAAGGTGTTTCCTACTTTAACTCGAACTGACCGATTGGTCAGGTACGAGAGAAGGAGTTTGGAGAAGGGGTCGGGTATGTTGAGGTTGCCAGACCCTGTCCAGAAACATAGCGAGATTGCGTTGCTTGTGATTGAATGCTCTGGTGGTTTCCGTAAGCAGCTTGAACAAGGGATCGTGACAAGTTCAGTTGGGATGGAAGCCAAATTAGTTGTTGGGAAGGATTTAGTTGAATTCGAGGTGGTCGCTGAGTCGGCTGGCTAGAATCTACTCGAAGCGTTTTCCGACGAACTCAGGAGGGTCTGTAGGAGGAAGGTGTGGTTAGGTCGGAGTGGGGTTTGGGTATCATGACGGTGGAGGCCGATTTCCAGTCCGTCAGGAAGTGGGATAAGATTATGCATTGGTTGTAAATGTCGGAGAGTAATCGGAGGGCTAGGTCGGGCAGGTGCCGTAGGATTTTACGATTTAGGCCGTCATGGCCTGGGAATGGATTATTCCTTTTTTAAATACGTGTTGATCAGGGTGGGTGTGAAGGGGGTACAGAAGGTATTCTGGTTATCGAGTTGGATTTCGGGAAGGGTACGGAATTGTTCAAGGCGACCATCAAGGAATACCTGGAGAACTGGTTGTCGAATAGGGGATCTTCTGGGGATCGGAAAATGGATTGGAGGTAGAGACCAAAGAAGTCGGATTTTCTTTGGTCGGAAGAGATTAGGTTGACCTGTGGGTCGGTTAGGTGGGATTTAGGGTTTACTTTCCTTCTGGCCAGTCTATCGAACTGCTGCCAGAATAGTTTCCCGTCTCTATAGTCTAGCTGGGAGGTGGCTTAGGTCCAGAAGTATTCGGCGTGTGTGTTTGCTTCTATCCTGATTAAGGCGTTAAGGCGATTGTATTCGGTGTTGAGAGCTTGGTCCCTGGATGGCAGCAATTGACGATAAATTCATCTGTTCTCCTTGATCCAATTCCCCATATGACGTGCGAGCGGTTTGCGCGAAATATCTATGTTTTTCTTGGGTCGTTAGAAGATTGGGCGTTGGAAAGTTGTTGGACAGGTGTTTGGAGAACACATTCCAGTCTGATGTCGAAAAATGACTGCTGGGGGAGCTGGACAAAATGAATGTTTGACCAGTAGTGGTAAATAGTCTGAAGTGATCGTGGTACCTAAAAAGCACTCACGATAAAAATAATGTCCTATGAGTTCTGACACAATGATAGGGTCTATTATTGAAGCACCTAGATGTTCGAAATATGTAGGCTGTATGTTAGTGACTCGCAAAAGCGGCAACTGTTACAAAGCTGATGATATCCTGATACCGTTGCTATTACTTCTGCAGTCACCGAATTGGGTGTGGCGGGCATAGAAATCTCCTAGGGTGACTGCTTTAGGGAGGCTGGAGGCGTAAATTTAAAGGTCATCGGATATGGTGTTGTGGCCTGGCGGGTTGTAATATGAAAAGAAGACGATCGGGGTGGTAAAATGCACCGTCACAGCAACGCATTTGAGATGCTGTAGGTGCGCAGGAAGTTGAAATGGAATGGATGGGAAGCAATTTTTCCGTGATAGAAGGTCTGATGTGTGTTAAAGTTAAGTGTGCATCTGTTTGTGAGTTTCGTTTCCGTGATGGAAAGAATGTGTATGTTGTGTTCGTTTAAGAGGCTTTTAAGTAAGGATCGTTTCTGACGAACGCCCTTGGCACTAACCGTCCCTGCTACGATATCCATTTTGGAGGAATTTAGGAGTTAGATGCTCGGATTGCGGAGACCGCCATCCGCGTGCTGGATACGCAGGTGGCAGTACTCCGTCGAAATTGTGATCGGGATAGCGAGTCTAAGACACGAAAGACCCCATTTTGCTGGTCGGGAAACATGCTGGGAGGGGTGTGGGTGAGGACGTGTAGGAAGTGTTTAATGTAGAGGGGCTCTGTGACATTACTGCGTTTGAGATATGCGGTGTCTTCCGAGTCGGACTTTTCGAAAGACAGGATGGGGTCAAGGATTACCTTCTTCGGCGGTGAACTGGGAGGTTCCCGTCGCTTCCGGCACTTAAAACAGTTGGAAGGCTGTGATTCCCCGCAGTTTTTACACTTTGGGTTAGCGGAGGATTTGCAGGAAGTGGATATGTGACTTTCACCACAGTTGGGGCAACGGATAGAGCGGGTAGGACACTCCTCAGTGGTATGCCCTACCTGCGTAAAGGTAGAGCAATACTTGGGGAGAGGTTGTTGGACCAGGAAGGGTTCGCAACGATAGTGTCGCCCGAACATGACAAAGTCGTTTGAGAGGGTGGTTTTGGAAGGGGTGATGAAGCGGACTAGGGATGTTAGTGTGTTCGTAGCCTTAGAGATGATGCGAACACTGTTCTCACTTGTGGAAAATCGATCAAACCCCGGACCACTTCGGCTAGGACGTCCTTATCCACGTGACGAGTCACGCAGAAAAAGGAGGGAGGTCACCGAATTGGTGCCACAGCCTAAGCTGTGTACCATCTGGAAAGGGGGAGGAGATCTCTATGAAACAGTTATGGTTATGGTTGAATGTTAAATTCAACCAGGGAAGGTTAAGGGATTTTAAGGAATTGTACAGAATTTTCTAGGTGGTGATGGTGTAAGTCACTTTGCTTACGATAATTAAATTGGTTTATTTTAATTGGCATCGGTCTAGCTCACTCGGGTATTGTACTAGACAGGGTTGGGTTCGTTCAGGTAATCAGTTTTTGGGATTAGCACTGTTCGCATTGAATAATTAGAATATAAAGTTTGAATAGTTATATTGTCCTATTTGTTTATATAATACTAAATATTTCACTCCTGAACAAATGAAAATGGAAACGGAAATAAATGACAAAATATGTATAATGAATACAAGAAAAGGCAGTCGATTCCTCTGTGGTGGGTGTCTTCGGTTCTGGATTGAAGGGCAGGCTACTGGGTCCTGGCGCATTTTTGTAGACAAAGAAATTGATACTATCTTCCTATATCCACTAGATGCCCGTATTATAACACAAACTCCAAAGAAATTTGACTTTTATAATTTATTAAAAGATCGTAAGATCGGTCCAGTAAACGGGAGCCATCGGGTGCCGTTTTGTAATGTTAATTGCTTTAAAGGGAATGTCTATTAAATGAATTTTTATATTTATATGGTATAAATATGTAACGGTTTATAATGATTTACATACACAAACTACACACGTATCGGGTGGGGTAATTTAATTGATGACGTAATTAATTAATACAGTAAAGAGTATCAACTTATAAGAATAATTATATTAAGTTATGAAACGTTTACGTTCTGTATTAATTCGATTGAGCGTTTAATACGTACGAGTTTCTTTATTTACACGAAAATTATTCTAATTGTTTAACTGGAAAACAACTAAGAATATTATTTACACGAAATATTGACACTACTGTGCCGGAATTAAATAGATCTCCAATTATTTAGAACGGATTAAACTAACGTTTATTATTTACACTATTAATTCCCGTATTAAAAGGAAATGATAACTAATACGTACCAATTCTCACGTTTGATTGCAATGCGTTATTAGGTGTTCAACCCTTCTAGGACGAGTTAGGTCAGGATTATTAGGTGCGGGATAACTAACTCGTTACTAATGACAGGAATGGTTTTCTTACAGGATTTCAATGAAAAAAGTATTGTTAGACTAAAAACTAATGTGGCGCGGAAGTATGACCAGTTGCGATCGGTTTTTATTTACGTTTGAGGCGATTAAATACGCAAAGTACGGACGGTAACGCTTAACCTTTTTATGTAACTGGCGGATCCCTCCTTAATCGGCTTCTGGAATTAACGTTATCTGAGGATGCGGGCACTTCTTGTTTTTTTTGTTGCTTATTTTGCCTTGTGGTAGACGTATTTGTGTTAGCAAGTGTAAAATATGTTTGATGAAGAATCTGGGACTAACCCGTTTTGTGCTGTACAAATTGACGGAGGTTGGTAGAATTAAGGCGACGACCTTTCTTCCCAACGGAGTAAGTGAAAACTGACTACGGACGTCAAATCCCGGCGAAACACAGTCCTTTCTGCATATTGTGTAATAGTGTGCAATAAAAACTTACGCACTTTTAACCCCAGAGTATACCAACCAGCAGCTCGGTTATATGGAGATGCTTTCCAGGTGCCGGCGGCGAAGTATCTCGACAAAAGATGCACGATGTCAAAAGATGAATATTCTGACAAACGCGACGGTCTACAGATCAGTGGAACTAGGTAGCGCCGTTAAGAGCGGCAGCTGCGCGGTCAGGCTTCTGTTCCAAGTCTGGCTTATCGCAATAAGCGATCAGGATTCTGGTCAGGCTTTTCAGGATTTATCGCAGTAAGCGATCAAGATTTAGGATTCTATTTATTTGGTAGCGGCGGCGGAACGGATCTACGAGCAAGCGGTCAGTGCAACAGCCCGACGCACAAGCAGTAAGTAGACTATGGACCGGATCGGCGCACGAGTAGCAAGTAGTCGCGGCAAAGGTCCGACACATAAGCATTAAGTACGGTAGAGCATCTCGCGGTTTTAGAGGGGATACGCGCTAATCGGAGACGGCTTCTGGGCAGAGATACTTATGTGGTGATTGGTGGATATAGTGGCGTGATATCTGACGTCATAAAACTATTAACGTTTTTGAAATTCACGGCGGAGGGGATTATGACTTTCATTATTTGTTAAAAATTACTATTAATTTTATTAAATACATAAATAACAATTCATTATTTGTTGGTTTCCTCGAAGTTAGATTAAGACAGGACAATTAGCTATAATTAATTCGAAAAAATTTTGATAAAGGACGCTGGCACTTTACAATGGTTTTGGGGATATTGTGGATGCAGTATGCTGTTCTGATTAACCATACAGAAGGCGGTGTCATCCGCAAACTGCGCAACGACTACTCCGGGTTGTGTAACTTCGGGAATTCCGGATGCGAAGATAATATAGATGATCGGGGGTAAGGAAGAACCTTGCGGTACGTCTGCTGTAGGTTGGAAAGGATCTGAGAAGGTTTTTACCCTACTTTGACCCGAACTGACCTGTTGGTCAGGTATAACAGTAGGAGTTTGGAGAACGGGTCGAGAATGTTGAGGTTACTGATCTTATGCAGGAGACCGGCGTGCAAGACCCTATCGAATGTTGGTTTAATATCCAGAAACACTGCCAGATTTCATTGCTTGTGACTGAATGCTCTGGTGGACTCTATAAGCAGCTTCAACAAGGGATCGTGACACATTCGGTTGGGACGGAACCCAAATTAGTTGTTGGGATGGACGTCGTTAAATTCGAGGTGGTCCCTGAGTCGGCTGGTTAGAATCTGCTCAAAGCATTTTCCTAGGTAACTCAGGAGGGAGATTGGTCTATAGAAAGAGGGTGAAGTTAGGTCGGTGTGGGGTTTGGGTATCATGACGGTGGAGGCCGATTTCCAGTCCGTCGGGAAGTAGGATATGATTAAGCATTGGTTGTAGATGTTGGTGACCAATCGGAGGACTGGGTCGGGTAAATGGGGGAGGACTTTTCGATTTAGGTTGTCATCCCTTTTTTGAAATATGTGTGGACCTGGTCGGTCGTGATGGGGACATAAAAAGGATTCTCGTTATCGAGTTGGATTTCAGGAAGGTTAAGGTTGCGGAATTCTTCAAGGCGACCCTCGAGGGGTGCCTTGAATCGATTATCGAATTGAGGATCATCTGCGGATTGGTAAATGAATTGTGACCAAAGAAATCGGCCTTTCCTTGGTCGAAGGGGATTAGGTTGCACTAAGGGTCGTTAGGTGGGATTTAGGGTTAACTTTGCTTCTGGCAAGTCTATCGAACTGTTGCCAGAAAGGTTTACCATTTCTATAACCTAACTGGTAGGTGGCTTTGATCCATGAGTCCTCGGCGTGTTTGTTTGCTTGTCGCTTGATTGAGGTGTTAAGGCGATTGTATTAGGTCTTGAGAGCCAGGTTCCTAAATCGCAAGAATTGACGATAGATTCGTCTTTTCTCTTTGATCCAGTTCACAATGTGCTGCGGGAGCCGTTTGCTGGAAATGTCGATGTTTTTTATGGTACAGACATATCGACCGCTTCCGTAATTACGAAAAGTCTCTAATGGCTCTCTCGAGATCTTGGGTCGTTTGAAGATTGGGTCTAGGAAGGTTGATGGAGATGTGTTCGGAGAACACATTCCAGTCTGCTTTTGAAAAATCCTTAATGACTGTGTATTGAGGAGGTGTAGGGGGAGCCGGACAAAATGAAATTTTGACCAGTAGGGGTATGTGATCGTGGTGCCTAGAAAGCACCCACGATCGAAATAATGAGCTATGATGTGATCTACTATTGAGGCACCTAAATATTCGAAATATGCTGGCTGTGTGTTGGTGATTCGCAAGAGCGGCAACTGCAATAGAGCGGAGGATAGCCTGCTACCATTGCCATTAGTTGCAATATCATCTAATTGGATCTAGCGGGCATTGAAATCACCTAGGATAACTGAATTAGTGAGGCTAGAAGCGTAGATTAAAAGGTCATCGGATAGGGTGTTGTGATCGGGCGGGTTGTAGTAAGAAATAAATGCTATAGGAGTGGGAAAGTTCACCGTCGCAGCAACGCATGTGAGATGGTGTAGGTGCACAATTAAGATAGCGGTTCCGTGGTGGCTATTGTTTAGGAATGTGTGATACGTGTGTAATTGTGATTTTTGTTTCTGTGATGGAAGGGATGTGTATATTGTGTGTGTGTGTGTGTGTGTGTGTGTGTGTGTGTGTGTGTGTATGTGTGTGTGTGTGTGTGTATGTGTGTGTAAAAAGTGTTTTAGTACGGGGCGATTCCGATGAACGCCCCAGGCATTAACGGTCCCTGCTAGGATATCCAGTAGGAGGGAGTTAAGTATTGGGTTCCGTAATTACGTAAGGCCTCTAATGGCTCTCTCGAGATCTTGGGTCGTTTAAAGATTGGGTGTAGGAAGGTTGGTAAGGATTGGGTTGGCGACCTTCATCCGCGTACCGGATATGCAGATGTTGATACTCCGTTGGAAAAAGTTGCGGGATGGCGAATCTAGGGTTCGGACAGCCCTATCTCGTTGGTCGGGGAACATCTGGAAGAGGAAGTGGATGAGGATTTGTAGGAAGTCTTTGATGGATAGGGATTCGGTGTCGGAAGAGGGTTTAAGGTGGGCTGTCTTCCGAGTCGGACTCTTCGGAAGACAGGATAGGTTGGAGAGATGCCATCTTCGACGGAGAACTGGGAGGTTCCCGCCGCTTCCAACACTTGAAGGAATACGAAGGGTGAGCTTCCCAGCAGTTGTTACACCTTAGGTTAGCCGAGGATTTGCAGGCGGAGGATCTGTGACTTTCGCCACAGTTGGGACAACTAACAGCACGGGTTGTACACTCATCAGCGGTATACCCCGCCTGTGTGCAGTTGGAACAATACTTGGGGAAAGGTTGGTTGAGGGATAAAGGAGAGTTTGCAACTGTAGTGTCGCCCGAATATGACGACACCGCGTGCGAGGAGGTACCCAAGGGTGGTTTGGGAAGAGGTGATAGCCCGGATAAGGGATGTAGACGGTGTTTGTCCCCTTAGCAGTGATGCAAACGCCCTTTCTCACGTGTGGAAGATCGATCGCACCGAGGATCTCGTGTTCTAGGATGTCCTTATCTACGTCACGAATCACGCAGCAAAAGGAGGGCGCTCTAGGAGTGCAGTTGAAGGGACAGGGACCGGATAGTTGGGTCAAGGTTACTGTGGATCACCGAAATGGTGTCGCACCCTAAGCTGTGTACCATCCGGCAAGGGAGATGAGGTCTCTACGAGACAGGTGAGGTTATGGTTAAGCGCTAAGTTCAACCAGAGGAGGTTAAGGGATTTAATGGAATTGTAAAGGGATTTCTGAGTGGTTATGGATTTCGGGATATTGTAGATGCGTTTTCATTTTAACTGCACCGGAGCATTTTTCTATAGCATAAACGAAGAAAATAAATAATTAATTTGCGAATTTTTGTACAAATTTCTGGATCTTTGCAATCTTATTATGCGTTGAACATATTCAATCATCGCTTCAAACTCTAAGATTATACGATCCATTTAAAAAATAGAAACCGAATAAAACTGTCCTACGTACTTATGCTACAGGTACTTCTTATCAGTTATCACCATGACAGTTAATAAACGAATGTGTGATGGTTTGAGGGTGCAACTAAGTTTCGTACTTTTGGTTATGAGGTCATACCCTAATTTAACTCGTTATAAATAAGGTGAAGACATAGTTTCATAATTAATTAATTGAAATCAACCGGACTACAGAGATGCTGAACAAGGTGAGTGTTTAGAGTGTTTAATTGATATGGTAATACTAATAATAATAATAATAATAATAATAATGATAATAATAATAATAGTAATAATAATAATAATAATATGTATACCTGATATAGCAGATATATGGGATGTCGTTGATAAAGCTAATTATTCATCGACTGATATATCTGAAGAGTCTAAAGGTAATTAGTATTGCAGCAAAGATGTCTTATTAAAATTCTTGTTTTAGAACGTTTATTACTATCGTAGTCGCTATTTCCAGACAGCTCCATTGTACTTGAAATCGGAAGTTCATTAAGGAATAATGACTTTAAGCGATTATTTTGAACATCATTTAACGATATATACAGTTTGCATTTCGATATGGAGGAATGGACCGAAATCTTGAACGTTAAAACTGAGCATCTGGTAGGTCAAGCTCTAAAGTCTGTCGAATCTGGGAAATCTGTCTTTATACGTTACAGTGTAAAAATTGAATTGATGTTTATTACCGACGCTGATTAACAAATCAGAGTAAGCAGAGGAAACAGTTCATTATTATTATCCGAACAGGCGATCAACCTGTGGGTGTGATAAATCAGAAGCTTAATTATGTGAACTATTATAGTAATTATTCGATTTAAATAGTTAATACTAATGAAGTAGCAACTAATCTATATAATGAAGGTCTAAGCGATGAAGAAAATATATTATCTAGAGGAAAATTTATCTGTCAAAATCTTAGATTACTTTCTACATTAATAAATCATAGTTATAATATAAAATATTATTCATTTTTAGCTAAGATTGTACACATTTCCCCGCAAAAATTTGTAAAAGATCTAAAAAATAAAATGTGCATTATATAAAACAGTAGATATAACTTTCAGCATTAATAGTTAATTTTATACCCCGTGGTGTAATGTAAAATATTATTCAGTTTTAACTGAGATTGCACACGTTTCCCCGCAAAAATTTATATAGGATGTAAAAAATTAAACGCACATTTACGTAAAACTGTATTTTATTAATAATAACGTAATTCAGAATACAACTTTATCCAGCTTCATAAGTTTTGTTAATATTAGTACATAATATAGTTGGTCTAATAAACTGATAAAATAACATATTACATTTTACGTACAATACTAGTAAATGGTTCATACCCAATTAATACATCATGCAAAATAACGCAATATGCTGAAGTATGGACGGCAAAGGCCGAAGATGCTTCAACTTCCAATTTCAAATCAATAACTATGTTATGAATACTCTCGGTTTTTTTAAAACAGTTAATTATAAATACCGATTGACTATAAAATTATTTATAACTAAGCATAGAACCTTGCGGTGAACCTTAATTTTGATTTCGAAAGTTTAAATACCCCTAGTAAGCATCCACATACCTGTTATTTGCGATACCGAGATTTCGCTGTTCGTATGAATATCTTCTATTATTAATATTTGCTTTTATATTCGAGTTACGGAATTTTTTCGTTCTCTCTTCCCCGTAAGCAACCGGTAACCATTGAGGACTTTGAGAACCCGTACTGCTCTTCATCGGCCAAACCATTGACGTTGATGACGGTAATAATGGATATATGTATAAATCTCGAGCATGAAACGCAACTTGCATCGGCGAATTTTTAGGAATCTTCTGATAGATAAATAATTTTATAGCATCATTTGGAATTACGCACGGAACTTTCCATGTAACTTTTGTCAAGTGAATCTTAACATCGGTTTCGTCGCTGTATCAGTCAACACCGGTCTCGGAACGAACCAATGCCAGCTAGAGGTTTCATATAACCCTCTGTAAGTCTCCACACATGCTTGAGCGATATCGAAACGCAGAAGGCGGTCGTGGTGCTGTATAGCAGTTAAACAGGCTTGTTTTGCGGACGCTATCCTGCATGCGATCCACGGTACATGAGCAGAATCCTTGAGTGATACTGTTAATGCCAGCTAAACGTACAGTTTCAGTTCCCTAATCGCCTAACGTGAATCGAATCTTATCCAATAGGAAGAGGGTGAATTATTCCTAAGGTTATACTATGCTTGCTTAGGGGTCAGAGTACCTTCCAAAAATAAATTAATTAATGTCATCGCAGTTGTTGTGTGCGTTTGTCGTGTACGGACGATAAGTTCGATGATCGCAGTCCAGAATCATATCCCCGTACCTGACCTCGGTGAATAAAATTTTCAACGCTTCCTCCATATCTTGGTACTTTATAGCCGAGATATTGTAGAAACTGAACATCATCTTCGGTTAACGATGTGCTCGCGGCATCAGATAGAGACCTACTACCGAAAATCTTGAGACCTATACCAATCTAATAGTCACTTTCTCGTTACCTAAGTCTATTAATCGCCGCTCTTTATCAACCAATGTCAAGGTATTGTTATCTATACGTGGTGTAAATACAAGTAAATAAATGACTGTGGATGGTTCCTTGGTTAATTTATAACTCGGTACAAAGTGAGTGTCAATCTCAAAGTTGATGTGCGCCTCCAGTTAAATTATACTCCACATGTATATTTTAGCTTTAATTATTCGAACATCCATATCAGATTGATGGGTGTGGCCTGCGTTGTACACGTTAGGAGAGAAGCCGACCATGCGTCCAACAGAATCCGCTTGTATAAGACAAGGAATAAGACTTTTAACCCCCGGCAAGGAAACTAGCTTTCCTTGTTGAAAAAGTTTTTAAATTATACTTTAATATACTTTAAAATAGCGCACGTATTCAAATTTGGTACAAGCGTTAAACATTAGAAACTAGTTATAGGTTTATTTTTTTACTTAAAAATTTATTTTGACTTTTTGTTTTAATTACAACGTATTGGATATAACTTGCATTAATATTTGAAAGTGCATCTTAAAACACTATTCAAATATGTACTAAACACAAAGTGGAAATCCTTAAGAAACTTATTGTAAATTTATCTTTAGAGTAGAACTATAGTGTTGAATAAAAAAAATATGGGTGTTGTGGCACCATTATGTACGTAGTAGCACCATTTCGTGGCGCCAGAACGTTTCCTCTCGTATATGGTATCTAGGGAGTCTCAGGAGCCTCTAAGCGAAGTTTCACGATGGCGCCACTTGGACCATATATACGAAAAAATTGTGATTTTAGTTAATGATATAGATATGAAGACGGCGCTTCGATCGGAAAGTATACGTTAAAAGTCTAAGTGATACCACTAACGTTGTGGCACCATGCAATTTGAAACACGTGAGGTATAAGGCCAACTAGTTGTCATTTACTCTACGTTCCCTTTTACTACCTAAGATTTTATTTAGAATTTATTTTGTTTACAATATTGTATTTTGCTTGCAATATTGATAGAACCAAAGTTTTATTCGAAAGAATGCTTTACACTTTATAACCTTAGCTTCCGTGGCGTAAATTTACATGCAATTAGTTAAACACAACATGCGTTTTATTTATGTCATGTTTAGCTCACTTCCGGAAGTGGATAAAAAATCCCTTTTATAATTAATAGAAGCAACTTCTGATTTTTTGTGTTCGATTCCATACTTTATGTTCAACTAATACGTGTTTCAAAAAAATATTATTTAAAGATATCTTTATGATATATTAGATATGCAATTTATTTGTAGATATTTAAAAGATTTTTAGTGCATAGCATATGTTTACATAAAAGTAAAACAAATATTTTAGACGTTTGGTACAATTTAGTGCTTTATACAGTTTTCTTTACAAAATCAACTGTATAGGCATAATCTTCCACCCCAAATCGTTGGGACACCCTATATATATATATATATATATATATATATATATATATATATATATATATATATATTGACTGCGTTGACTACGGCAAGTAAATTTGGTACTTTGTCTCTGACTGCGTTACATATCCCGGGATATGTATCGGTCGATTATTTGTGCGGTACATATCGCCGGGGATATGTACCGAAGTTGACGTCGTTGGCCTCTATTTTCAAGCATATGGAAGTGTATATACTTTTATTGTTATTTGTCATAAAGCATACAGATAACTATCTTATGTTGATCCGTACATGTTTACGTTGACCGAAGGCGTAAAATTACTGGAACAATTTTACTCAATAAAATAAGAAAAATACCAAAACAACTTTATTACTTTAATTTAATACATATTTTGAGTATAATGGAAACAGGAAAATTAAAACTAAACTTTATTTCAAGTATGGAGTTCATTGAAACATGTCAAACAAACCGGGCGTATTGGGACAATCTTGGCAATAACTTATTACGCGTCCTACTTTCTTGTCGGCCTCTTGCTATTTAATGTTTTTCTAAGTTTTGAGTAACATCCTTTGCACAATTTTCGCTTCTTTCGTCCCGGACCTTCAGGTTTTATAAACTTGTGTGTTTTTCCTTGCTTGATTAGCATCCTTCCTTAATTCGCCTTCTTCTTGTATCATTGTTAAGTCATCTGCTAATTATCTTCGAACTCAGTTATTCCCAGTTTTCTTTACAAAATCAACTGTATAGGCATAATCTTCCACCCCAAATCGTTGGGACACCCTATATATATATATATATATATATATATATATATATATATATATATATATATATATATATATATTGACTGCGTTGACTACGGCAAGTAAATTTGGTACTTTGTCTCTGACTGCGTTACATATCCCCGGGGATATGTATCGGTCGATTATTTTTGTGCGGTACATATCGCCGGGGATATGTACCCGAAGTTGACGTCGTTGGCCTCTATTTTCAAGCATATGGAAGTGTATATACTTTTTATTGTTATTTGTCATAAAGCATACAGATAACTATCTTATGTTGGATCCGTACATGTTTACGTTGACCGAAGGCGCCGAAAATTACTGGAACAATTTTACTCAATAAAATAAGAAAAATACCAAAACAACTTTATTACTTTAATTTAATACATATTTTGAGTATAATGGGAAACAGGAAAATTAAAACTAAACTTTATTTCAAGTATGGAGTTCATTGAAACATGTCAAACAAACCGGGCGTATTGGGACAATCTTGGCAATAACTTATTACGCGTCCTACTTTCTTGTCGGCCTCTCTGCTATTTAATGTTTTTCTAAGTTTTGAGTAACATCCTTTGCACACTTTTCGCTTCTTTCGTCCCGGACCTTCAGGTTTTATAAACTTGTGTGTTTTTTCCTTGCTTGATTAGCATCCTTCCTTAATTCGCCTTCTTCTTGTATCATTGTTAAGTCATCTGCTAATTATCTTCGGAACTCTGTTATTCCCAGTTTTGTCTTTCATATTTTGTTAAAAATTATCCAGGAATTGACTACGGCTGTACCCAATAGTAACTCTAATGCAACTTTCCTATAATAAATATTTTTGTTCAGTTGGATATTCACATTTTGTTGAAATAATTTCCCAATAATTTTATACCAGCTTACCTGTACCATTTAAGGCTTTTGCGTATAACGGAATGGTATGAGGACATCTGATCGCACAAATCAACGCCGTTCTTGGCTTGATTATAGTCAATGACGCATTGTGGTTTTAAGATGTCCTCTCCTTTACGAGTGTTTACCTAGAATTTGAAAAAAATTACATAGTGTCACGATAAGTTATACAATGCAGATTACCTGTATTTTTAATTTTGTCGTCGTGAGTCGGAATTGTAGAAATCATTAAAACTGGGCGCTTGTCTATCCATTTTATTATTTTCACATTATTTTTTTCTTTGCCCAGAATGTCCCCGTTCTTCATTTTCTTGGAGAATACTTCAGGTATTCCCTTTCTATCGGACCTTAGAGTTCCACAGTACAACATTTTCATTCCATACAATTTTTGAGACAAATCAATACCCGAGTAGAAGTTATCTGCAAACAGTATTCTGCCTTCTTTTGGTTGTATTTGCTGTAAAAGCTTTAAAACAATGGATTGGGAATGCCCCAAATCACCGTTTGTGTCGCCTTTCCCAGTGTATACCTTGATGTTGTATGTATATCCTTCGGGTGTGCAGAGCTTGTATAGTTTTACCCCATATTTGTGAGATTTATTTGGTATATACTGTCGGAAATGTAATTTTCCACGGAAAGGGACCATCGACTCGTCAATTACTAGTACTCTACCTGGATTATAAACAGCTGGAAAATTTTTTAGCAAAATTGTAACTAGAGGGCTAATTTTATAAAGCCTATTTTCTTCATTCGCATTTTCATTGTTTTCAAAATTAATAAATTTCAGTAATAACAGAAATCTGTCTCTTGGCATGCATTTGGAAACAAATTCATTGTGATATGCAGGATCTTTTGACCAATACAGGTTTATAGCACGAATTTGAAGTTAAACCCATAATAATACAAATGCCAAAGAATTTACAAATTTCGTTTGCGTCGGTATCCGTCCAGCGTTTGATTCTTGAACTACCTGAATATCCCCGGTTTAACCGTTGACTTGCATAAATATTAGTTTGCGGTACTATTAGGTCTAAAACTTCTCGATTCACAAAATATTTGAAAACATCTCCAGGTTTGCCATTCACAAGTTCGTCAAAATTTATATTTACCGTAGAATTTTCTTCGTACATGGGAAATTCGTAACTCGATCATTTAACTTCATCCCATTCAACACTGCCATAATTATCTGCTGAAACCTCCTCTGAGTTCTCAGCACCTGTTTCATCTAAATCATTTTCAAAATCAGATTCTTCGTTTTCTCTTGAAGTTTCAATTTCCTTTTCTTGTTGGAAATTTTGCTGATTTTATGCTTCTAAATTATTTTTTTCTACATTATCCGAATTCTTTGGTATTTGCCATCTTCAGGTCTGAAACTGTAGAGTCGTGCTTTTGGTTACTCGTATTGAACTGCTTTCTACTCGTCTGTTACTCGTTAAATACGTTCTGCTTTCCCTTTTTGGTAGCTGGTAGTTTCACTTTCTACTTTCTCGTTATTCTTGAACATCATTGGTCTGCACTGGTTTGCGTTCTAAAACTGTTTTTCAGCTTACTGGTAGTCGCAATGCCTCGTCGCTTGTATTCATGCTTCTTGGATTTTTCTCGATTTCTTTGGCTTCTCTTATTATTCTTACTGCTGCGTGTTCTATGTTGGTTGATTTTTCTTCACTATTTTTACATGTTCCTCTTTCCTTGCTCTTATTTTTCTGTTTGCCTGCCCGATGTAAGATATATCGCCAGCCCCACTAGGAATTTCGTATACTCCATGGTTCTCCATATCAATGTGGTCATTAGGGTTTTGCAGAATGTTGACTATTTTTTGGTGTGGTTTGAATATAGTTTTCACCTGGTGATTATCTAGAATTCTGCTTATTTTATTCGTCGTTCCGTTGATATTCGGCAAGTTGGACCGCGGCGGTTCCTCGGTTTCTTGCGTTACCTTCAATTATTTTCGGTGTAAAATTTTTTCAATGTCATCATTTTTTATTAGAGCAGCTCGTACTTAATTTAATTTTCCCTTGAAATTTTCTTGGCCTAACTTTTTCGATCGATAGACAAACATAGATACTATCGATTTCGGCTATGCTGGATGGTGCGAAACAGCATTTATGTATCTAACCGTGTGCGTAGGCTTGCGATAGAGTATGTTCCATTTGGTTGTTTTCTTTGTTTCTTATTAGCACATCAAAAAATGGCAATGTCTCTCTTTTTCTACTGATATTGTGAACAGGATTTTTGGATGAATCTGGCTAATGTAAGACAGAAATTCTTTTAATTTTTTTTCTCCGTGGCTACATATTACAAATGTGTTATCCAGATACCAGAATCACAAAGTTGTTTCGTCCTTAGATGACTTTAGAACCCGTTCTTCAAATTCTTGCATGAACAAATTTGTAATTACCGTTGATAAAGGGTAGCCCATGAGTGCTCCTTCTTTCTGTCTGTCTCAATGTCCTTGATATACATCTAAAATAGGTGTTTTGTGAGTAGTGTCTCGCAAGATGTAGCATATGCGGTAGTACCTCTTCAATTGGAATGTTGGTAAACGGGTTTCAGTATTTAGCATATATATATATATATATATATATATATATATATATATATATATATATGAGATGTTCAGAAAGAAGTAAAGAAGGATCGGACAGTTTAAATGAAAATTTAGTTATAAAAAGGGGTGATTTCAAGCTCGATACATGTGCGAAACTTTGTTTGATAGAAATCTGGCTCACGATGTGTCTAAAGTAGATTTGTTTTGTACAAATTAGTGTGAATATTATTTATGCGGTTTGGTTTTATCATAAAAAGCATTGTGCTACCAACAAAAATGTCAAGAATGTTAAATACACTTATTTTCGTAAATTCAATTTAGTATTTCCTTTATTTCAATAAAATTCAATTTTTCGAGGGTATTTTGGCAAGTGAACATTTTACAGGTGTTTAAACATAAATTGTATAGCTAGGATTATATTAGGGATAGTGTATAAATAGTTTTCGAATGCAGGAAATGTGAAAATTTCATAAAAGGGTTATAAATTGGACATATTAGACATTTTTCTCACATATTTCTGGAAGCAACTCTGTGACAAACATTGTGATATAAGTTTAACAGCAAGAACAGTGCATAGAACAATTTAACATAAAGACATTCATAGTTATATATATTTTTATAATGAAAATTCCAGTAAGTGTGTTAGACGAAGGGACATTTTAATGCAACACTATTTGACATAATGCATTAGAAATGAACAGTGAAAATAATAAAGACAAGTATTACAAACCTCTAACATAACATTTTGAGTGATGAAAACATTTTTAAATATAAGTTATTTGCTATTTTAGATTTAAGCTTGGTTAGGTTATAATTTCTAGGTTTTTGCATAAATTTATAGTTTTTTCATAGTATTAGGTTTAAATTATGCTCTTAAAGCAATTAATAGGAGTTCTTTCTCAGTATCTCACAGTTTTTAAAAGGATACATTGCATTTCACCGCAAAATTTTGTGAAATATGAGGTGAATTTAGAATATGTTTACATAAACTTAAAATTTCCTTAAATTTGAGATTTCTAACACTAAAAGTGTTTTCTTATGTAAAATTTTCCCAGGATTCCGTTTATGTAATTAGATTAAGTGTAGCTTGTAAGTTTAGGTAGTTATAAGCAAATTCAATTTAGATTAAGTGATTTCGCATATTATTTTTAGGAACCATAGCTTGTTAGGTGTCTTTTTGTTCGAAATTTTATGCAGTTTTCATTTCTGTTGTTAGTTTTTAAATTCGTTAATGTATAAGAAAGTTATGGCCAAATTTCTATAGTAGTATAGCTACCGCACTTCTGATCCATTTTTGTCACTAGATTTGTCACCAGATCTAGAAAAAGTCACCAGAAAAGTCACTAGATTTCTAGGTTGGTAACATTGCCTATTTCGAAGGGTGCTAAGTCAAGGCCACGTTGTTGGTAACCCTGTGAAGGGGTAGTAACCCTGCTAAGTCAAGGCCACGTGTTAGGTTGGTAACCCTGCTGATCATCATCATATTATATTTCTAGTCAAGGTCAAAAGTAGGTATTTAACAAGTTTAAGCATGTTGTAATATGTAGGACGCATATTTCTTATATAAATTACGCGTATAGGTATACGGATCCTAACTCACCGTGCACGTACGCGTTCCCCGTTTCAAGGTCACAGGTTAGTAACATTGCCTATTTCAAGGGTACCAACCCTGCTAAGTCCCCGCTTCAAGCTCACTAGAAAAGTTACTAGGTTTTGATTATCCTGAAGGTCATTGCCCTCAGTCTCAAGCAAGTCTATGCATGTTTCAAGAGCACACCCTATTCTGAGAAATTAAGAACAAAGGGGTTGTTTAAAGTCTATGCTTTCAAGGCCACATGAGAGAACAAAGATGATCTATTGTTTTGGTTGAGCCATAGCTTCTGAAATTCTAGGAAATCAAGAACAAAGACGATGCATTGTCGACGCTTCAAAGTCTATGCTTTCAAGACCACATGAAAGAACAAAGACTATCTATTGTTCCGTTATTCTAAAAATAGATTGTTATCTCAATTCTAGGAAATCAATAACAAAGGCGACCCATTGTCAACGCTTCAAAGTCTATGCTTACAATTTTCAAGGTAAAAGAACAAAAGCGATTCATTCTTCTGCTCGAGTTATAAAAATAAATTGTTATCTCAATTCTGAGAAATCATGAACAAAGACGATGTATTGTTCAAAGTCTATGCTTATAATTTTCAAAGGTAAATGAACAAAGACGATTCATTGTTCCGGTTGATTTATAAAAATAGATTGTTATCTAAATACATCTCTTTCAAGAACAAAGGCAATCCATTGTCAACGATTTAAAGTTTATGTTTATAAGGTCACACCTCTGATAACAAAGACGATCCATTATTCAGTTATTTTAAAAATAGATTGTTATCTCAATTCTAGGAAATCAAGAGCCCTGAGGTGCATGTTTCAAGCAATGCCAAGCCCCTCAAGTGACCTAAACAGGTGTCCGTTCCCCTAAACAGGTAGCCGTTTCCTAAAACAGGTAGCCGTTTCCTAAAACAGGTAGCCGTTTCTTAAACAGGGGTCCGTTTCCCAAAACAGATAGCTGTTTCGCAACATTTCTTAGAAATATAAAAAGGTCAGGGTGAAAAGCTAAAAATAGAAATTGCAAGGTAATCATAAATCTAAGAATAGAATTTTCAAGGTCTACTCCACTTGAAGGTCACGACGATGATTTCATAAGCTATACATAAAAAGTAGGTCATGAGTTCATTGAAGGTGAATACTCCACTTTAAGCTAAAAATAGAAATTGCAATGTCACCATCCTCATCATATTACAAGGTCACTCTGCGGTCAAACGTTTGGGCGGGAAAATTTGTATGTCAAGGTCAGAAGCTAAAAATGGAAACTGCAATGTCATCGTCATATTACAATTCTTAGAAGTCTAAAAATAGTGTGGTCAAAGGTTATTGATCTGTATATCATAGCTAAAAATGGTCGGTTCAAGTCCTCACTAAAAGGTGATCGCGTTACAGCTAAAAAGTATAGTGACAGCATGATCGTTGAAAGTAGCTTATGCGCGTAACCAGATATGTATGGTAATCAAAGAGATGGTTCATATCTGCACTAATGTAACATAGTGGGGGTCGTTTAGAGTAACAATATAAAGAAATAGTGTAATGGGTAGTGAGTGTTGTGTCAAACATGTGGATGGCATACGCTCAAGAGCAATGGACCAAAGCAACTGACCTGAGAACAGCGGTGGAACGCTTGAAGCAAGAATTTTCAGCATTAGTATTCGATGCCGAACATGAGGCGGTTTACGGGCGAGGTGATTATAGTGAGGCGGAGTGTAACATCCTAGTGAAAAAGTATGAAAAAGGAGTAACGATATGTGAAAAGTTTTTAAATTTAAAGGAAATATGTAGAACATGTTTTGTAGAAGAACTGAAAGCTGTGCAATTGCATCAGTTTTGCAATGATGTAAAAAAAAAATGGACAGCATCTCCTGATGGTAGCAGTTCATCCTCATCGGGTGCTGATTAGCCTATCAATACAATTATCAAAGTGCACTCTCCCCTCTAACATCATGATGCAGTAATATATAGGACAGTTCCGGTGTCAACTATAATTCATAAGCGTTCTCGAATCAATAAAGATGGATCTATCTGCACTTTCTGTAATGTGATTGATATGAATACTATCAACACAAAGTATGGGAAACATATTATCATTGAAACCCAGAACTTTAAGTGCATACTTACCTTAGGATTGTATGAATAGTTCAAAAAGAAGATCGCATTGAAAAGTTTAAGCAATATCTGGTTGAGAATGACACATTACCAGCGCCGGAACTGTAGGAAAGAAGACTAATTTAACATTTCTGTAAAAAAAAATAATAATAACATATATATCTATGTATAATTGTTTGGAAATAAATTATATATTTTTGTTGCAAAAAGAAGAAAGTCTTCTATTTTTGATTAAATGAAGGGTATATCATAATGAAGAGAGCTGCTATTGATGAGACTAAAAAAAAAATGTAGCGTATAATAATATGATGCCTGCAGCTATATTGGCTAAGCTCTTCAAGGTTAAGATTTATTGGTATATTACAATTCATACCAACCAATCTTCAAGGTTAAAATTTATTGACAAGGTATTGAGAAGGTATCATATTACAGTTCTTATGTTAGACTCTTAAATGTTGTTAGGAATAGCAAAATAAGCATTCTTAACCAATCACACATGTAACTGACTTTGTGCATGTTCGGTATTGCCCGGGTATCCTCGTGGAGTCTACCCTTCTATATAAGTTTAAATTTTATAATCACATATCATTCGCTTCAACATCATGTTTTTCTAAAAGTATATATATATATATATATATATATATATATATATATATATATATATATCTAAAGCACTGTTTTTGCACATTAAAATCGCTTACGTATTTACTATTGTAATAGTGTGTGTAAACCAGAAAATCAGTTCTATTTGTTTAAATGTAGCATGTAGAAATATTGCACGATTGCATTAGCGCGTATACAACACGCTAACGAAGACAACCAGACAAATATAGAAAAGTAATGATTGTTATAATTGATGTGCAAGGATTCAAAACAGCAAGAAATATATTTACACCTAAGGAACTAGCGATATATAATGGAGAGCAAATTGCTCATTACGTATTCAAACCTCCATTTCCATGGCACACCTTGGATAGTGAATTTCAAAAGCAAGCTAATTGGTTAATTCACAACCACCACTTTATCAAGTGGGAATATGGATATACTTCTCCACGTCTATTCCCTAGTATACTTAGTGATTGCATATCAACAACGGATGAGGTGTACGTTAAAGGACGAGAAAGCTGATTTTATTCAAAATTTTAAAACAAAGCATTACGGTGTTTGAAGAACAACATACTTTACCCAAACTTCATCCATGCTGTTTTTTCATACACAAACACTTGTCACTGCGCGTTGGCTCATGTATATCATTTATATGAAAAAATTGTAGTGAAATTCTAATAAAGATTTATTAACTGACATATCTTATTCGCATGTATTACCTCAACGCTTTTATGAGTATTTCAAAGAAGAAGAAGGAGAAGAAGAAGAACTAGATAATTTAAAATGTTATCTAAGAATAAACATTTGGATAATGAGAACCTAAACTGCTTTCGGTCTAAATATCCCGATGTGTATGTGGTGGAAAAGGTCATTTGACGTAAAAACAATAAAGTGTACGTAAAGTGGTTGGGATTAAAATAATATTCATGGATTGATGATGATAATGTAGTTTATAAGCATATTATTGTAAGGCAATAATCTCATTTATAATTCAATGATGCCGGTAAGAACAACAAGCACTTTGGAACACTTAAATTACTGTAGAAAGCATCACTATTGGTTTAATAACGGATATAAATGTCCTGCTTGTATAGGTACCGACTAGTATGAATATAACTTATTGTAATATAGTGTGTACTTAAGGAACTAACGTAGAATGTAATTTCTGTAAGAATAATAATAAAAGACCAATTGTAATTTGTATTATTTATTAATAATAAAACATACTGATACATAAATATTAGGCCTAAAGTGTTTATGTAGTCCTCAAATGGTCAACCTAAACTGCTTTCAGTCTACAGGAAACAGATACCGCTTCTGAGAAACAGCTACCTGTTTTGAGAAACGGGTACCAGTTTTAGGTCTGTTTTGAGCTGTTTTCGAAACCGAAAGCTGTTTTGAGCTGTTTCTGCCTGTTGCTAGAAAAATAGGTATCTGTTTTGAGCTGACTGCATCAAAGTTTATGCTATTAAACAGGACAGAATTTGTCAAAAATAAATGGATCTATCTGCATTGAACAGTAGCACTTTCTGTAAATCCTTCACGAACGTAAAAGACTTGGAGGTGTGTGCAAAATATAAAGTGATTATATGAATACCATCGACACAAAGTATGGTAAACATATTATCATTGAAACCCAGAACTTTAAGTCCATACTTCCTTACAATTTTATGAATACTTCAAAAGAAGATCGCATTGAAAAGTTTAAACAATATCTGTCTGAGAATGACATGTAGATTACCAGCTCAGGAACTGTAGGAAAGGCAACTAATTTAACATTTCTGTAAAAAAAAATTATAATAACATATGTCTATGTATAATTGTTTGAAATAAACTATGTATTTTTATTACAAAAATAAAATGTCTTCTATTTTGATTAAATGAAGAGTAGGTACATCGTAATGAAGAGAGTTGCTTGGGTAAAGGACTGCCGAGTTATGATTTATTAATGGAAGCAATTGACAACGTTTACGTTACATATAATTGTACCATTGGCAAGATACAATTTTTCACGCACAACTTTTGTATTTTCAAGAGACACCATCGTTCCTCGAGACTAGCGTGGTTAGAGAAATTACACCTCAAGTGGAAGAAGAAGAAGAAGAACATGTAGCGACTACGACCGACCCTTATTTTGAAAGGATGCATGTTTATAATAAAAGGCTTCTCCGGGATTGCATGATTCAGTAAACTTGTATTGCTAGAAATGCTGAAAGCAATAAGAATGATAAGAAGAAAAAGAATTATTAAGTATTAACGAGAGGAAGAAAAGACTCGAGGTGTTAATCAGGAAATGAAAAAATTGAGGGTAGATTTAGAGCTGTATGAGCTAAAAGGAAAATGATGCAACTTCAGTGAATGTGCCATGAAAAGTATGAAATAAAGGTGCTTTAGTAAATAAGTAATTACAGTAGTGTATGTTATATTGCATAAGAAAAGGCACTTCATTTGAAAAAATAAAGTGTGTGTAGGCATAGAAGAAAGAAAAAGTGAAATTTAAAATGTTTCCGTATGGTTTAATTGAATTATATATATATATATATATATATATATATATATATATATATATATATATATATATATATATATATTAAACGAGTTTCTTATCATGATTTATTAAATTATACAAATTATGTAGGAAGAAATGATACATAAAGTTTATATATTTATATTTATTTATAAATCACTAGTCCTTTACCCAAAAATTCCAATTTTTGGCATGTAGACTAAACAAGTAAGAGCGCAATAGATAGCAGTCCAAAAATTCTCAAAACTAAAAAAAAAAAAAAAAAAGTAAAGTCCTAGAAAAATGCGCTCTTAAAAATTTAAATTTTTCGTCTAATTCTGAGCAAAAAAAAATTTTTTTTTCAGCGCAGTTGTGTTTTAGAAGTGACAATCTATCATTTCATGTAATAATTTTTTGAAAATATGAAAAAATTACACTTAAATTAGCCAATTCCATTTTGAAACAACAAAAAGCACTTAAAACACACCTTTTTGTACTTACGTAAGCTCAGAAGAAACATATGCATGCAATTTATCCATTTAATGTATCTAAATGCTCTTGAAATTGCCCAATTCAATTTTAAAACAACACTTAAAACATGACTTGTAATTTTCGGTGCAGCGTTAATAATAATAATTGTAGGATAATGAACGCAGTTATTTTGCAACGCAGTTATTTTGCTTTGAAAGCATTTTAAGCATTTAGCGAACATTCTATTTTTATGTCATCAATTTACATTACAACTTTGAAACGGAGTTTGTAAATGTTTGAATACATCATTTGTAGATTTTAAAATTCTGAATTTATTTAACTGGTATCCTTTGCGCTGTTATTTATTTTCTCTACACGCAAAAATTGAGGATTTTTAACCTAACCATTAAGCTGTTATGATAAAAAGAGTATATTTATTAACATATAATTATGATAAAAAGAGTATATTTATTAACATATAATTTATTGTTTACTACTACATTTCATAATGTTGTTCACCTATAAAGTATTCACACCTGAAACGTAAAATTGACAGTTGGATCTGTTTAGTGATATCAGCAGTTGTTGAATTTACAAGAAAATAATTTGATATGGTTTTATTTGATACTATTAAACATACTTTTATGTGATAAGGTTATAATGTTATTTCTTGGTACATAATTAGAAATCTATCCTCAATGCTTTTACTTTCTTGATTAACACCTTCAGTCTTTTCTTTCTCTCATCAATACTTAATAATTGTTTCTTTCTTTCTCTTCTTATCATATTATTTATTTATTAAGCGATTAAAACCATATATTTACATATATCATTGGTAACATACATTTTTTATCACATTTTTTGACAAATTTTCGAAACTGCTATAATTGGCGCTCTAATTTATTGGACCTATATACGAAAATTCAGAATTTTTGGGTAAAGGACTTTCGAGTTGTGATTTATTAAGCAATTAAAAACGTTCACTTACATATCAAAACTACAAACTTTGTCATTAATAATTGAAAATTTTTTTTTCACATTCTTTTAGTTTTGAGAATTTTTGGAGTGCTATCTTTTGCGCTCTTACTTGTTTAGTCTACATGCCGAAAATTGGAATTTTTGGGTAAAGGACTACTGATTTATAAATAAATATAAATATAAATGTACGCAAGTTTCAACCTTTATGTACTATTTTCACAAGACTGTTTTGAAATTTTTTATATTCTGAATTTATTTTAATGCTATCCTTTGCGCTGTTATTTATTCAGCATATATACAAAATTCAAAATTTTGAGTTAAAATTAATCTGATATTATAAAAGAGTGTATTTATTTATTTTAAAATAGACACATACAAAAATGCTGACATACATTTCATATAACAGGATAATGTTATTGACCTTTTTCTTTCTTTCTTTGTAATATAAGTTTTATGGGTGATTTCTTCCTACATAATTTGGATAATTTAATAAATC
Source organism: Vesta saturnalis (assembly GCA_036346205.1). Classification (NCBI taxonomy): domain Eukaryota; kingdom Metazoa; phylum Arthropoda; class Insecta; order Coleoptera; family Lampyridae; genus Vesta; species Vesta saturnalis. The sequence goes on from JARFJB010002075.1 coordinate 881,011, forward strand.
ATGATAAAAAACTCGTTTAATATATATATATCTATATAAATTCAATTAAAACCATACGGAAACTTATTTTAAAGCGCTAGTTGGAAGTTCAAAGTTTTTCCACATTTTGGAATTTGAATTTTTTGCGCTGTTACATGTTTATCTACATACCAAAAATTAAAATTTTGGGTAAAGGACTAAAGTGTTATGATTTATTCATTTGTGGAAGTTTCAACTTTTCTGTACATACTAACTACAAACTTTGTCATTAATACTTGAAAATTTGTTTTCACATTCTTTTAGTTTTGAGAATTTTTGGACTGCTATCTATTGCGCTCTTACTTGTTTAGTCTACATGCCAAAAATTGGAATTTTTGGGTAAAGGACTAGTGATTTATAAATAAATATAAATATATAAACTTTATGTATCATTTCTTCCTACATAATTTGTATAATTTAATAAATCATGATAAGAAACTCGTTATATATATATATATATATATATATATATATATATATATATATATATATATATATATATATATATATATATATATATATATATATATATATATATATATATATATATATATATATATATATATATATAATTAAATCATAACCATACGGAAACATTTTAAATTTCACTTTTTTCTTTCTTCTATGCCTACACACACTTTATTTTTTCAAATGAAGTGCCTTTTCTATGCAATATAACATACACTACTGTAATTACTTATTTACTAAAGCACCTTTATTTCATACTTTTCATGGCACATTCACTGAAGTTGCATCATTTTCCTTTTAGCTCATACAGCTCTAAATCTACCCTCAATTTTTCATTTCCTGATTAACACCTCGAGTCTTTTCTTCCTCTCGTTAATACTTAATAATTCTTTTCTCTTCTTATCATTCTTATTGCTTTCAGCATTTCTAGCAATACAAGTTTACTGAATCATGCAATCCCGGAGAACCTTTTTATTATAAACATGCATCCTTTCAAAATAAGGGTCGGTCGTAGTCGCTACATGTTCTTCTTCTTCTTCTCCACTTGAGGTGTAATTTCTCTAACACGCTAGTCTCGAGGAACGATGGTGTCTCTTGAAAATACAAAAGTTGTGCGTGAAAAAATTGTATCTTGCCAATGGTACAATTATATGTAACGTAAACGTTGTCAATTGCTTCCATTAATAAATCATAACTCGGCAGTCCTTTACCCAAGCAACTCTCTTCATTACGATGTACCTACTCTTCATTTAATCAAAAATAGAAGACATTTTATTTTTTGTAATAAAAAATACATAGTTTATTTCCAAACAATTATACATAGACATATGTTATTATAATTTTTTTTTTACAGAAATGTTAAATTAGTTGCCTTTCCTACAGTTCCTGAGCTGGTAATCTACATGTCATTCTCAGACAGATATTGTTTAAACTTTTCAATGCGATCTTCTTTTGAAGTATTCATAAAATTGTAAGGGAAGTATGGACTTAAAGTTCTGGGTTTCAATGATAATATGTTTACCATACTTTGTGTCGATGGTATTCATATAATCACTTTATATTTTGCACACACCTCCAAGTCTTTTACGTTCGTGAAGGATTTACAGAAAGTGCTACTGTTCAATGCAGATAGATCCATTTATTTTTGACAAATTCTGTCCTGTTTAATAGCATAAACTTTGATGCAGTCAGCTCAAAAACAGATACCTATTTTTCTAGCAACAGGCAGAAACAGCTCAAAACAGCTTTCCGGTTTCCGAAAACAGCTCAAAACAGACCTAAAACCGGTACCCGTTTCTCAAAACAGGTAGCTGTTTCTCAGAAGCGGTATCTGTTTCCTGTAGACTGAAAGCAGTTTAGGTTGACCATTTGAGGACTACATAAACACTTTAGGCCTAATATTTATGTATCAGTATGTTTTATTATTAATAAATAATACAAATTACAATTGGTCTTTTATTATTATTCTTACAGAAATTACATTCTACGTTAGTTCCTTAAGTACACACTATATTACAATAAGTTATATTCATACTAGTCGGTACCTATACAAGAAGGACATTTATATCCGTTATTAAACCAATAGTGATGCTTTCTACAGTAATTTAAGTGTTCCAAAGTGCTTGTTGTTCTTACCGGCATCATTGAATTATAAATGAGATTATTGCCTTGCAATAATATGCTTATAAACTACATTATCATCATCAATCCATGAATATTATTTTAATCCCAACCACTTTACGTACACTTTATTCTTTTTACGTCAAATGACCTTTTCCACCACATACACATCGGATATTTAACCTTTGCAGTTCCTGTCTATAAATAGGTGTCCCTGTCTTGTAGTAAGTACGTGACCGGATTCCTTACACGCACTTTAACAATCTTGAAAAGTTCACTAGACCAATTTGTTATATAACCTTTATCAAATATTCTTTTAAATTTTGTTCGGTAGAACATTGTAAAGACCGAAAATGTGAATAGCATAAACTTTGATGCAGTCAGCTCAAAACAGATCCCTATTTTCTAGCAACAGGCAGAAACAGCTCAAAACAACTTTCCCGGTTTCCGAAAACAGCTCAAAACAGACCTAAAACCGGTACCCGTTTCTCAAAACAGGTAGCTGTTTCTCAAAACAGGTAGCTGTTTCTCAGAAGCGGTATCTGTTTTCCGGTAGACCGAAAGCAGTTTAGGTTCTCATTATCCAAATGTTTATTCTTAGATAACATTTTAAATTATCTAGTTCTTCTTCTTCTTCTTCTTCTTCTTTGAAATACTCATAAAAGCGTTGAGGTAATACATGCGAATAAGATATGTCAGTTAATAAATCTTTATTAGAATTTCACTACAATTTTTTTCATATAAATGATATACATGAGCCAACGCGCAGTGACAAGTGTTTTGTGTATGAAAAAAACAGCATGGATGAAGTTTGGGTAAAGTATGTTGTTCTTCAAACACCGTAATGCTTTGTTTTAAAAATTTTTGAATAAAATCAGCTTTCTCTTTGTCCTTTAACGTACACCTCATCCGTTGTTGATATGCAATCACTAAGTATACTAGGGAATAGACGTGGAGAAGTATATCCATATTCCCACTTGATAAAGTGGTGGTTGTGAATTAACCAATTAGCTTGCTTTTGAAATTCACTATCCAAGGTGTGCCATGGAAATGGAGGTTTGAATACGTAATGAGCAATTTGCTCTCCATTATATATCGCTAGTTCCTTAGGTGTAAATATATTTCTTGCTGTTTTGAATCCTTGCACATCAATTATAACAATCATTACTTTTCTATATTTGTCTGGTTGTCTTCGTTAGCGTGTTGTATATGCGCTAATGCAATCGTGCAATATTTCTACATGCTACATTTAAACAAATAGAACTGATTTTCTGGTTTACACACACTATTACAATAGTAAATAGGTAAGCGATTTTAATGTGCAAAACAGTGCTTTAACTATATATATATATATATATATATATATATATATATATATATATATATATATATATATATATATATATATACTTTTTAGAAAAACATGATGTTGAAGCGAATGATATGTGATTATAAAATTTAAACTTATATAGAAGGGTAGACTCCACGAGGATACCCGGGCAATACCGAGCATGCACAAAGTCAGTTACATGTGTGATTGGTTAAGAATGCTTATTTTGCTATTCCTAAGAACATTTAAGAGTCTAACATAAGAACTGTAATATGATACCTTCTCAATACCTTGTCAATAAATTTTAACCTTGAAGATTGGTTGGTATGAATTGTAATATACCAATAAATCTTAACCTTGAAGAGCTTAGCCAATATAGCTGCAGGCATCATATTATTATACGCTACATTTTTTTTTTAGTCTCATCAATAGCAGCTCTCTTCATTATGATATACCCTTCATTTAATCAAAAATAGAAGACTTTTTTCTTTTTTTTTGCAACAAAAAATATATAATTTATTTCCAAACAATTATACATAGATATATATGTTATTATTATTTTTTTTTTACAGAAATGTTAAATTAGTCTTCTTTCCTACAGTTCCGGCGCTGGTAATGTGTCATTCTCAACCAGATATTGCTTAAACTTTTCAATGCGATCTTCTTTTTGAACTATTCATACAATCCTAAGGTAAGTATGCACTTAAAGTTCTGGGTTTCAATGATAATATGTTTCCCATACTTTGTGTTGATAGTATTCATATCAATCACTTTATATTTTGCACCCACCTCCAAGTCTTTTATGTTCGTGAAGGATTTACAGAAAGTGCAGATAGATCCATCTTTATTGATTCGAGAACGCTTATGAATTATAGTTGACACCGGAACTGTCCTATATATTACTGCATCATGATGTTAGAGGGGAGAGTGCACTTTGATAATTGTATTGATAGGCTAATCAGCATCCGATGAGGATGAACTGCTACCATCAGGAGATGCTGCCATTTTTTTTTTTTTACATCACTGCAAAACTGATGCAATTGCACAGCTTTCAGTTCTTCTACAAAACATGTTCTACATATTTCCTTTAAATTTAAAAACTTTTCACATATCGTTACTCCTTTTTCATACTTTTCACTAGGATGTTACACTCCGCCTCACTATAATCACCTCGCCCGTAAACCGCCTCATGTTCGGCATCGAATACTAATGCTGAAAATTCTTGCTTCAAGCGTTCCACCGCTGTTCTCAGGTCAGTTGCTTTGGTCCATTGCTCTTGAGCGTATGCCATCCACATGTTTGACACAACACTCACTACCCATTACACTATTTCTTTATATTGTTACTCTAAACGACCCCACTATGTTACATTAGTGCAGATATGAACCATCTCTTTGATTACCATACATATCTGGTTACGCGCATAAGCTACTTTCAACGATCATGCTGTCACTATACTTTTAGCTGTAACGCGATCACCTTTTAGTGAGGACTTGAACCGACCATTTTAGCTATGATATACAGATCAATAACCTTTGACCACACTATTTTTAGACTTCTAAGAATTGTAATATGACGATGACATTGCAGTTTCCATTTTTAGCTTCTGACCTTGACATACAAATTTTCCCGCCCAAACGTTTGACCGCAGAGTGACCTTGTAATATGATGAGGATGGTGACATTGCAATTTCTATTTTTAGCTTAAAGTGGAGTATTCACCTTCAATGAACTCATGACCTACTTTTTATGTATAGCTTATGAAATCATCGTCGTGACCTTCAAGTGGAGTAGACCTTGAAAATTCTATTCTTAGATTTATGATTACCTTGCAATTTCTATTATTTAGCTTTTCACCCTGACCTTTTTATATTTCTAAGAAATGTTGCGAAACAGCTATCTGTTTTGGGAAACGGACCCCCTGTTTAAGGAAACGGCTACCTGTTTTTAGGAAACGGCTACCTGTTTTTAGGAAACGGCTACCTGTTTAGGGGAACGGCCACCTGTTTAGCTCACTTGAGGGGCGTGGCATTGCTTGAAACATGCACCTCAGGGCTCTTGATTTCCTAGAATTGAGATAACAATCTATTTTTAAAATAACTGAATAATGGATCGTCTTTGTTATCAGAGGTGTGACCTTATAAACATAAACTTTAAATCGTTGACAATGGATTGCCTTTGTTCTTGAAAGAGATGTATTTAGATAACAATCTATTTTTATAAATCAACCGGAACAATGAATCGTCTTTGTTCATTTACCTTTGAAAATTATAAGCATAGACTTTGAACAATACATCGTCTTTGTTCATGATTTCTCAGAATTGAGATAACAATTTATTTTTATAACTCGAGCAGAAGAATGAATCGCTTTTGTTCTTTTACCTTGAAAATTGTAAGCATAGACTTTGAAGCGTTGACAATGGGTCACCTTTGTTATTGATTTCCTAGAATTGAGATAACAATCTATTTTTAGAATAACGGAACAATAGATAGTCTTTGTTCTTTCATGTGGTCTTGAAAGCATAGACTTTGAACCGTCGACAATGCATCGTCTTTGTTCTTGATTTCCTAGAATTTCAGAAGCTATGGCTCAACCAAAACAATAGATCGTCTTTGTTCTCTCATGTGGCCTTGAAAGCATAGACTTTAAACAACCCCTTTGTTCTTGATTTCTCAGAATAGGGCGTGCTCTTGAAACATGCATAGACTTGCTTGAGACTGAGGGCAATGACCTTCAGGATAATCAAAAACCTAGTAACTTTTCTAGTGAGCTTGAAGCGGGGGACTTAGCAGGGTTGCTACCCCTTGAAATAGGCAATGTTACTAACCTGTGACCTTGAAACGGGGAACGCGTACGTGCACGGTGAGTTAGGATCCGTATACCTATACGCGTAATTTATATAAGAAATATGCGTCCTACATATTACAACATGCTTAAACTTGTTAAATACCTACTTTTGACCTTGACTAGAAATATAATATGATGATGATCAGCAGGGTTACCAACCTAACACGTGGCCTTGACTTAGCAGGTTACTACCCCTTCACAGGGTTACCAACAACGCGGCCTTGACTTAGCACCCCTTGAAATAGGCAATGTTACCAACCTAGAAATCTAGTGACTTTTCTGGTGACTTTTTCTAGATCTGGTGACAAATCTAGTGACAAAAGTGGATCAGAAGTGCGGTAGCTATACTACTTTCTATTTTAGTCCAAATTTTAAAATGTGTCAACCAATCAGAGCCTTAGTTACTTAGGTAAAATGGCTGAAAAAAATTGAATTTTTAGTAACAACCAAAAAGGTATAAAAGGAATTGCCGTGGAAGTCCTAAGCTCTCTAGAATTTGTTAAAATTTAAAAAAAGGTTAAAGCAGTGTTGTGCATTTATGTAATAAGTAAGTTTCATAACCTAATTTAATTATCGTAAAGAAAGTTATAATTAACGAAGAAAATATTAGAGAGCAATTGTTTTTATACCGGCGATTAAATTAAATACTTCGGTCTCCGATACCTGTTAGTTTTCGGAAAATATTGTACGAGTTAATTTGTGTTACGATTTTGTTTAAAGTTTTCGTTTAATCAAACGTGAGTTGATTCCGTTCTACCAAATTAAAATCACATTTATTTGGTTATTTGTGTTTTATTTCTGGGTACAACTTCTTCTAAATAATTTAAATTTGATCCGGCATCTAAAAATAAAAGTGATATAATAACAAAATTTTGGACAACATTTAAACATTTTTTTAAACGATACCAATGAATAAGTTTTAATTCATTTAAATAAAAAAATTTTACCAAAATAAAATAAGTGACTGGAGTATTGCCGATTTGGAACGAAACATCATTAGTTTTTGGAAGTTGGTGTCATCGACAGCCCGAGAACCGGTCAGCAGGATATGGATGTATGGTAACAACTAGAATCAAGCGGAAAGTGCCTGCATCAAATTGGAACAACTCGAAGACATCAATTTGCATTGGGAACAGTATATGTGAGTCACATTTTTTTATATAACCCTATTTATTGTGGACATTTATTTGGTAAATTTCCTGCAAATTATTATTTATTAGGTATATGTATTGGTATAGAATTTCAAACAATTACTTGTATAAACGCCTGTAAAGGAAACAAAATTTTAAATTATTTTCACATTCTAAATTTAATTGTGGACGTAAACAGTAAATTTCCAAATTATTATTTGACAATTTTGACATTGTTAACTTCACTCAATTACGTTACAACGCATGCGTTGGAAGTAAATTATATTCAGACTCATTCTTATACATTTGTGATAATTTTTATAAAGTGTAATTCATATAAATACACACACATCCAGAATAAATTTAATTTTCCAACTAAATACATTGATCCCTATCCCCAAATTGAGATTGAGCTAGTTCGGTGCGCATTTAATCATTAATCATATAATTATATGCATTTAAATTTATTTTTCTAAACCCATTGATCCCTATCCCCACAATTTAATTATTAGATTATCTAATTATTAAATCCCCCAAATTTAAACCTCATAAATATAATTACATTCCCTCATTATAATTAATAATTTTAAACATTACAATATATATACGTATACAGGGTGTCCCAAAGATGTGGGGCTGAAGATTACGCCTATACTGTTGATTAAAAAGAAAATCTTATAACAGATTATTGCAGTCAACGATGAGGAGCGGGATGGCCCATTTTCGATCACTACACTAAACTTGTGTTTTATTAACACCACATATATTTTTGGATATTTGAATTCTCTGTTAAATGCTGAGAAAAATTATATAAGGTACTATGGGTCTACGCCTAACGGTTCCTAAGCTATTGACATTTTTATGTAATAAAACTAGCCAATTAAGTAGGCTCCTGTTCCGCTATATTGAAAGATAACGGAGTGAAATTTTGGGATTTTTATTTTCCAATGTGTCAAGTCTTAACTTCTACATTCAGATTGAAGACTATTTTCTCTACATATACAGGGTGGTCCATTTTGCTCAATGTCATTTTTCTCTTTTTTTTAAATGACACACCCTGTATTTTTTACAGATTTGAATAGCATTCTTTACGAGCTTTTATCAGGTACTCACTTTGTACTACCTATTCCTAAGTGTTTTTGAATTATTTATTAAAAAGTTGAAAATTCTAAAATTTAGTTACTTTTCTTGAATTGGTGACAATATGGCCTATAAAACAAATTAAGACAATATCATGATTCACAGGAAAACAAAAATGAAACTGCTAATTGCAATAAAGCCGTGGAACTATATTATCCTACGAATAATGACAGTTATTTTGAATTAAATACCGTTAAATAAGCACTAGGTAGCGTTATTTGGCGAAGAAGCTGCTACTCTTTTTGAACCGCAGTTACTAAACGTTCTCATTAAATAAATTAGTTGAAGTGGTTGTCGACATGTGGTCCGCGGAGCACCAGGACCCTAAAATGAAGTGCGTATTTTTGTTTACAATATATAACTCCACATTCGTCGTTTCATTACAAAGATTGTGCTAATACACATAAATTTCCGCTTTTGTTTAAATAACACTATACGCCACCACTTATATGATTCTTACGCGTATTAGTTGTTTTTTACTTAAATTATGACTTTTCTCCTCTTCTGGGACAAGTTTAGTTATATGCATAACTCATCTTTTTAAGCACTTCTTACCTACTTCTGCATTATAGTTTGCTTAATTATTAGTGCTTAGTTGAACTGTAGATTAGAAGTTAGTGCATAACTGCATCTTGCGGTATACGTAAAAGACATTGTATTTTGTTTTCTGAGAGCACTTTCGCTAAAAAATGAACGACGTTGACGATTAAATAAAATACATATCTATATACTATAACTGTATATTAACTACTTCAGGAATTTCTATACCATCTTCTTTATCATCTTTTATGGTGCTTGCTATGTAGGCTTTCCTACAAATAGATTTTACACTTTTACTATGCTTACATTGTTGCAATCGTCAAAGTGTGTTTAAGAGTACTAGTGCCCCCTGCAACTATTAACATTACCACCTGCAGATTTTGGTGCTGTAAATCTAGCTATAGCTTATCCCTAGAGGTATATGTAAAACGCGGTTAGTAAGTTATGTTTGTTCTATCTGCCGTTTAGCAAACCGTTAAGGCAGTGTTACCTGCTAATTAACAACAAACCTCCACCCTTTAGAACCGGGAAGATCGGGTAAATGAGTATCCCCGTATTTGTTGATCGAGTGCTTATACTTTTGCTTTAAATACAAATTTACTTATCTATATTTTGTGTTTATATAGTAGCTGTACCTAATCTAAGTGTAACAAATGTCAAACGTTTAGCTATGTACAAGTTTTGGCAGATTTATCAATTTCTTTATCTGACAATCGTCTGGGGTCTTGAATAGCCAAGGGTTATTGAAAGAGTATTATAATTAACTCCCCTTCATACTTTACTATTAACTATCATTTATTAGTCTGTATATCTAAAAGTAAACCTCTTTGTCCTATGAATAGTTGCTTAACATTATATTATAAAGGGAGACTCGAACATAGTTATTTTAGATTCACATAGACGTCTTGGGGAACTGGCGGTAACCTTACAATCACTTGTGTCCCAAACCTACCCGTTATTTACGTAAGTAGAATTAGCTGTTGTGTTAGAGGTAGCACGATTTACTTGACATTGGAGGTAATGAGTACAATTTACATTACCATCTCCATAGAATGGTTTTTTTTCCTCGAATACATATATACAGTGCCCCAGACAAAATCAAAACAAACGGTCGTTAAGATGAACAATTAATAATAATAATATAATAAAAACTTTATAATCAAGACATAATTTAATAGTTCAAACATACTTTGATGGCAAACCAAGTTAAAAGAAGATGCTCAAAATGTCTACGGTTGACTTCTTGGCAATAAAAAATTTTAGGCGAAAACTCTTCCCGAACGCCTCTAAGGGTCTTTGCGGAAGTCGATCTGTATTATTCACGAATCTTTTGCTTTAGATTTTCAATGTTGTTAACTGGCGTATTATAAACTTTTGATAAGATAGTCCCACAAAAAGAAGACATATGTGGAGAACGAGCAGGCCACTCTATTGAAGCCCGTAGTTCAATCTACCTACCAGGATATATAAATATCGTCTTACTAGTGCATAATAATGGGAAGGAGTACCATCCTTCTTGAAAGTTGTCTCCAAATTACCGAATGCGTTAGGACAGCATCCCACGTTCTGAGTGCTCATATTACACTAATAAAAAAGGTAGACTCGCCATTAAAACATACTGTGTTGAGATAATCGGGTTCTTGAACTATTTTTGATTCATTTTCTCATAACATTCAAGTCCACGATCTGAATCATCTTCTGTCAGCTGGTGGAGCATTTTTATTTTATAGCGGTGGAATTTATGTCTCGTTGAACAGTTTTTGAACACATATCCGAAATATTTGCAACTTTTGAGGTGAATTGTGTGGGGTTCACTACCATTTCCGCAATTTTTCAATTTGTGTATCTTCTGCGATGCTTGGCCGTCCACTTCGCTTATCACCATTAACGTTTCCCGTCTTTTCAAATTGCCTTTCATTAAAGATATGTTCTGCTGCATGCAGATAACTTCTAGCTTCACCAGTAATTAGTATAGCTTCAAATTCATCTTCTGGAGTATTTCTCATTTTAAAAGGGTTGGATACAAAGAATGGTTTAATACAATTGATTCGACGACAACAACTAAAATAATATTAAATAATTGCAAATTCTACTTTTTAAACTAAAAAAACTAGATAATAATTCTTTACAAAAATTGTCAATTTTGAACGACAAATTATTTTCACTTTTGACAGATCTTGAGGGCAAACAAACAAGATCAAAACGTGTTTCTATGGTTTTGCCGCCTAACATAACTTGATGTTACATTGCTTTACAATACTACCGTATACGAATGCCACCCTTGTTTGCACTTCAGCTAATGTCAAATGACATCACGTGAAACAAAATACAAATTTTCAAAAGTATATAGGGTGTCCACGGAGTGCGACAACGGACGATATCTTCTTACACAATTGGGATAGAAAGAGTTTAAATACAAAAGTTTTTCAGTAATCAAATCCCCATTTAAAGAAAATATTTTCGTTTATACAGGGTCTCATATGAACTGGAGAGCATTCAACTTCATTTTTTAAATAGGACAGCCTGTATCTTATTACAGCTTCTGATTTTTCTATAAATTCTGAATCGGTTTTATTAAGGTCTATTATCATCTAACATTAATAGCTTTTGAGGTATTTAATGTTTTTAAAAAAATCACAATTTTCGCGTGTCATTGACAAAGGGCATACCTTTTTTATTTGATATCCTTAAAAGAAAATATTTTGCAGGTTACTAGTGCATAGACACACTTACTTTGTGTTCTTATAAAAATTTTCAAATATTATACAGGGTGTTTTTAAATGGAATAGCTTATGTTTTTTTACGGAAAAATGTTGATTAAGTGATAAGCTAACTTTTTAACATGTCCTATACCTATATTTCATAGTCATTGAGTTATTTTAGTTTTTAAAACACACACCTCAATTTCAAAAATTTATACTAGTTGGCCATGGTTGTCATGGAAACATTAATTAATTTGTTCGACACTGACAGTTTAAAAATTCGATTTAAACAATATTGAAAAATGTGAACAATAATTTTATTGGCGTAAAACTTCGTTAACTCTATCTAATAATACTAATAACAATTAAACAAAAGGTGTTAAAAGCAATTTAGGTTAGATATTTTTAAAACAATATAACTAAAAATCGTAAAATATCATAAAACAACTAAAAATATTGTTATATGTTTCTGCCCTGATGATCCCCACACAAACGAATTCTTTCAACAAAATAATTGCTTACTTTTTGAAGCACTTCTCTATTTATGCATTGAAAAACATTTCTTATTCTTTCTTTCATGTTTCTCTTTGTTGTGGGAGGTATTTGGTAAACTTGATTTTTTACAAATCCTCAAAAAAAATCAATTTTTGCAAGATCCGGGGATCTAGATGGCCAAGAAATTTGCCCTCTGCTGCCATTCCATTTATTTGGAAATTGCAAATTTAGATGATTACGCACAATACCACTAAAATGGGCAGGCGTTCCATCCAATTGAATCCACAGTTGCCGTAAAACTTGAAGCGGTAAATTATCAATGTAATCTTGTAAATCGTTTTCCAAAAAATTAAAAAGGTTTCATTATTAACTGTTTTATCAAAAAAATAAGGTCCCAAAATTCTTGTTCCAATAATACCGGCTCATACGTTAAATGTCCATCTATGTCGATGGTCTAATGGCATCACATATCTTGGATTTGTATCACTATAATAATGGAAATTATGACAATTTACAAATTCATTTTTATGGAACGTAGCTTTGTCAGTAAACAATCCGTAATCAAAGAAGTCCTGCTTTTCCTCTGTTTTATTTAATGCCCAAAGGCGGAAATTTCTCCTATTTATAAAATCCTGATCCGTTAATTCCTGTACTACTTGGATGTGGTATGGATGAAACTTTTGCTTGCGAATTATTTTATTTATCGTTGATTTTCCGATATTGTTGTTCAGTGCGATTTGCTTGCAAGAAGCTTGCGGATTTTTCACGACGGCTTGCATGGCATGTAACTGAGTTTCCTCGTGTGATGCAGTGGTTGATCGTTCGTCATTTGATTCATAATTGATGTTTCCATTCCTTTCAAACCTCTTCTTGAGCCTTTCAAATGCCAAGCGATTTTGATGTCTTTCTGTATTTGGAAATTTTTGAGCGTAAATTCTACTCGCTAATAAACAATTTCCGTCGGATGCGCCAATGCGATAAATTATTTGTATCAATTCTTCTTTTGAAAAATTCATTTTAGTAATTAAATATTGTTTAAATTGAATTTTTAAACTGTCAGTGTCAAACAAACATTTGTTTATTAATGTTTCCATGACAACCATGGCCAACTAATATAAATTTTTAAAATTGTGGTGTGTATTTTAAAAAATCGGAACTGTGGTTACCTAGACTTTCTTGTATACTAACGCAATTATAGTAGAGTGAAATAAAAATAGGTGTCTGTTAAAACACTTTTAAATAAGGGAAAATGAAAATCAAGACGCCTGTGCTCAATAGCATAAGCGATCGTTAAAACCAACAGAATATTTCACAAGACCTGTTTGCGTGACACAAATCGGTTAAGGTAAAGTACCACTTCCGTTACACTAATTTTGTTGAAACATCATATTCTGGGGTGTCATCTAATATAAGTTACAAGTGCCAAATTCGAAACAGATAGGTTCACATTTTAGAGTAGTTTATTTGAAGTGTGACACAAAACTATTAAGGTAAAGTGTCACTTCCGGTACACAGATTTTGATTATATTTAGATGTATCCCCTAATATAACTTACCTCTGCCAAACTTGAAACAGGTAGGTTGATATTTTGGAGTAGTTTATTTGAAGCGTGACACAAATGTGTTAAGGTGAAGTGCCACTTCCGGTCCCCGGATATATCTCAAAATTTGTTAGAGATCTACGATTTTGAAATAAGGCCTCCATTTCAGTTGTCTAACTCAAGGCGTACGAGCGCTATTGTGTTTACATACAGACACACACACAGACACACATACACACACAGACATTTTCGAAAAATGCTGTTTCCGGACTCGGGGACCTCGAAAACGTCCAGAACCATCAAAATCTCGAGGTCGATTTTTTCACGATTACAATACGAGAAAGTAAAAATAGATTTTAAAAACTAAAATAACTCAATAACTATGAAAGATAGGTATAGGACATGTTTTATAAAAAGGTTAGCTTATTACAACATTTTTCCGTAAAAAAAACATGTCATTCCATTTAAAAAAATGAGATTTTCTGTTTTGAAGGTTATGATTTTGTGAATAGTTTTGGCAACACCCTGTATAATATTTTCAAATTTTTATAGGAACACAAAGCAAGTGTGTCTATGCACTAGTAACCTGCAAAATATTTTCCTTTAACGATATCAAATAAAAAAAGTATGCTCTTTGTCAATGACACGTGAAAATCGTGATTTTTTAGAAAACATTAAATATCTCAAAAACTATCAATTTTAGATGATAATAGACCTTAATAAAACCGATTCAGAATTTATTGAAAAATCAGAAAATGTAATAAAATATACGGTGTCCAATTTAAAAAAATGAAGATGCATGCTGTACAGTTCACATGAGAATATTTTTTTTAAATGTGGATTTGATTACTGAAAAACTTTTGTATTTAAACTTTTTTTCCATCCCTATTGTGTAAAGAGATATCCTCCGTTGTCGCACTCCGCGACTATAATTATTAATACAGCTCCATCTTATCATACTTCATGTTATATTCTGTACCTAATTCTGTTTTGTAAAGCCTTAATCAGTTCAGTTCAAATTTCGATAACTTCGTTTATCTCATTGTTGGCTATACTTGTTATTATGATTATTATGTATGAGGAAAGATCAGGGCCTGCTAATTATAAAGATTTATGTAACAGAATACTAATAGGAAATATACTTAACAGATTAAAATGAAATAAATGTAAACATAGAGATAAGAATGAACATCTTATATTTGGCTAGAAATCTGGCAATAAAGGAGCGTATATATATATATATATATATATATATATATATATATATATATATATATATATATATATATATATATACAGGGTCCGCCTTTGGGAGCTGATCCTATGAGTATCTGCTAAACCAAAAACTTACTATAATTTAAAAAATTGGGTGACATGGCAATGATGTTAGGGCTAACTCATCTAAAACATTTTCACGTTCGTACCACTTCCGGTGATACCGGAAGTCGGTACTTAGTCGCTTATTTTAAATGGAACACCCCATATATTAATACATTTTTGGATTCTATGTCGAATTTTAAGGTAAGTTTGTTAAATAAACTAGATACAAAATTTTAGTCGTTTTGAAACGTATCGAATTTTGTGAAACAATTTTGCTCAAAATACAAGAAATTCCTAATTTTTTAACTAATAGCATATGGACGGACGAATCTTAATTTACGAAAAATGGCATATTTAATCGCCGTACTGGAATAACGAAAATAGCAATCGAATTCGCGAATATCATTTTCTGGAAATTTGGAATTTTAACGTATCTTGTGCTATTCGGAATAACGAAATCTTTGACGTGTATTTTTACAACGAACAATTGAGAGGTTTAAAATAGTTGGTTGTTGCGATTTATGATTACAAATTTAATTTCTAAGAGAAAATTATCTTGAGATATTAAACACTCCAATTCAACCCCGATTAAATCTAGAAAGGGAAAATTTATGGTACCAACAAGACAGTGCGCTCCCTCACAACACCAACGCTGTTTCCATGAAACTATGAAATTTTTGAAGATCATTGGTTTGCCAATAATGGTCCCTTTCCATGGCCACCTAGGTCACCAGATCTTACGCCAATGGATCTTTATCTTTGGGGTCGAATTAAAAATATTGTTTATGCTACACCACTAACGACTAAAGAAGATTGCATTGCAAGAGTGCAAAATGCCTTCAATTCTCTTTCTCCACAAGAAATTCAAAGGGCTACAAATGAAGCCGTTATAGGACGGGTTCAACAATGTCTTGTGTCTAACGGGCAACATTTTGAACATTTATTGTAAATTAATTTACATTTGATCACGACCAAGAAATACTAAATAAGCGATTTTATCGTGTAAGAATGCACTGATAAGTATGTAGTTACTACCTCCGCAGTAAAAAGTAGTTTTTTTTCGATTTACTCATAAAGTATTAAAATTTTACATTTATGTTGTATATCGAATTTGAAAAAAATTCTATTGGGCAAAAATGACTTTTGAATCTCAAAATTATCAATTTTTATAATTTTTTGCAGTAACTTTTTCAAATATTTTTCTTTAGTTCAATTCTCAATTATTTGGTTTCCATGGTGACCACGAACAAGGAATTCTAGATTTAAATATGTCGCTCATTTTTATCACAAATTTTAAAATTGGGACTTTTCTGTTAATAACTATGAAACTGTTACGTTTATACAAATAAAGTTTTAAACAAACTTACCTTAATTTTTGACGCTAAATCGATCTGAGTAATAAAAAATAGGGGTTTCCATTTGATTTTTTGAGTAAAAAAGGAAGAAGAAAAAAAAAAAAAAAAAAAAAACGAAAAACGAAAGAGGAAAAAAGGGAGTTTCTATGGTTATTAAGAAGAAATATGGAAAACAAATAAAAAGTTGGGAAGCAGTAGACGAGAGGATTATCAAAGTTAACCTCGAGAGTTTTAGATATAGAATGACAATTGTAGGAATATATGCACCTAATGAAGACGATAGCCCCACGAACAAAGACCAATTCTATAGCAAGTTAGACGATATAATAAATGAATGTGGTAAGCGACGAGAAGTTCTGTTGCTGGGCGATTTCAACGCGTGGGTAGGATGCAAGACGAACGATAAAGTCGTAGGGCAATTCGGTGATACCAGAAGAAACAGTAATGGAGAAAGGCTTATAGGTCTCTGCGAAAATAACAACCTAAAATCCAAAACGGTTTTTATAAACATAAGAAAATCCATACATATACTTATGAGGAACATACACGACAACGAAGAACAATCATCGACTATGTTATAACTCGACAGTACTCTACCGATAGAGTTCAGGATGTTAGAGCTTGTAGAGGCCCGACATGCGGAACGAATCACTATTTGGTGAAAGCCAAAATAGTGTTTTCACCCAAAGGGCAAAACAAGGTAGTAATACCAAAGCAGACAGAGAAAATACAACAAGTCAGATACAACATACAAAGCCTACAACAGTGTAGCACACAACACCTATATCAAAATAGATTGGATCAAAAACTTAATGAAAACCTACAAGGATCAAACACAGAGATGTATGAACATATAAGAACAGGCCTACAACAAGCAGCAAAAGAAGCTTTAGGAGAAGAGGTTAGAGAAAAACCAAGAAATTACTGGATAAACGAAGACCTAATGGAGGAAATACGCTACAAAAAAGAACTATATACAAAGTGGCTAAATACTAAAGAAGACGAAGATAGAGAAACATATAAGATACAACAAACTAGAGTAAGACAATTGATAAAAACTACGAAACACAAAACGTGGGAAAAAAAATGTAGCGAGATAGAAGGATATATAGGAGGAAGAAGGACGACGGAGGTATGGAAATTCATAAGGAATGTAAAAGCTCCACATCGAGAAAAACAATAATACAAAATATTCCTGCCGAAGAATGGAAAAATACTATTTGGAGCTACTCACCGAGAAAAGACCTATATTTCAAGAAATTATGGCGACAGAAGAAAGAACGATAGATAGGAACTACATAGAAGTACAAGAGGAACAAGTAATCAAAGCAATTAAAGAAATGAGAAATGGAAAAGCCCCAGGTCCAGGAGGAATCCCGCTGAGTTGGTAAAAATGGAACACCGAAACTATATAGGATGATAACAAAACTTACGAATAAATGCGTAAATGAGGAAATATACCAAATGAATGGAAAACAGGATATATATCTCCAATACACAAAAAAGGGAAAAGAGACATCTGCGACAACTACCGAGGAATAGCAGTTACAAGTACGTTTAGCAAAATATATGGACGTATTATTCGAGACTTAATTGAACAGCAATATCAAGCCGAAGAAGCGGAAGAGCAAAGCGGATTTAGGGCAGGCAGATCATGTTTAGATAACCTATTCTGTCTAACACAAATTATACAGAAAAACTAGCAACCGGCAGAGAGCTACATTTAGTATTTCTCGACATATCAAAAGCTTATGATAACGTACCCCTTAAAAAACTATGGAGCGTAATGGAGAACAGCAACATCAACAACACATTAGTCAGGGCCGTGAAGAACCTATATGACAATCAAACAGCGAGAGTAAGGGTAGGAGCGGAGCTGACAACAGAATTTAAAGTTACGAAAGGTCTAAGGCAGGGCTGCTGTATCTCACCGACGTTATTCAAGATATATATAGAAAAAACACTCGAACAATGGAAAAGGAGAAGTATGGGAATGGGAATACCACTGGACGAAGATACTACATTATACACGTTGCAATTTGCCGACGATCAAATTATAATGGCACAAGAAATAGAAGACATCGAATACATGACAAGGAAAGCTATAGAGGAATATGATAAATGGGGACTTAAAATTAATGTAAATAAATCAGCATATCTTAGTATAGGACAAGAACAGGACGCTTTAACCTTAGAAACAGGCGAAACTATACCGGCATGTAAAGAATACAAATATTTGGGAGCAACAGTAGGAAAACAAGGATTATATAACACAGAGGTAAAGAGAGAATAAAACAAGGCCGGAAAGTTATAGGTGCGCTAAATGGTATACTGTGGGATGCAAATATAAGCAAAAGAATAAAAACAAATCTACTCAGTTATGGTCCAAAGTGTGGCACTATACGGAGCCGAAATCTGGCAACTCTCGGAACAACAAAAAAATCAACTGAAAGTAATGGAAATGGACTATTGGAGGAGATCAGCGAGAATATCCCGGCGAGATAGAATTAGAAATACAAGGATACGTGAAATAATGGATACAGAAAGAGACATCGTGGAAGAAATTGAAAAAAGGCAACTCTTGTGGTACGGGCATGTCGAAAGAATGGACAACAACAGGCTTCCGAAAAAAGCAATGCAGTGGCAACCAAGAGAAAGAAGAAAGAGGGGACGGCCAAGAAAAGGTTGGAATGAGGAAGTAGAAAGCCTTAAGCAAAAGTGGGATATCCAACAAGGAGCTTGGATGAATAGAAAAGAATGGAAAAAAATATTGAACTCCGGAAGACCCAGATAGGGGTTAAGATACGGAAAGAAGAAGAAGAGTAATTTTTTGATAGTCAAGTTTAGACATTCAGAATTTTATTTTTATGAAAAATACAAATGTCATTTTTTCCAGACTGTTGCAATAAACCTTTGCTTACAACACCTCAAAGTGTTATTCAAATTGTTTGACAGGAACAGAACAATTAACGAGTTATTACTAAGACCGCATCTGTAAATTTTTTTAGAAAAATGTTTTTTTTAAACAACTGGAACTTCGTATCTAGTTTATTTAACAAACTTACCTTAAAATTCGACATAGAATCCAAAAATGTATTAATATATGTACACACATATGATCACATGAAGTATGATAAGATGGAGCTGTATTAATGATTATAGTTTAAAAATACATACTTTTGAAAATTTTTCTGCATTCAACTTCTGGGGATTCAACTAAAATAGTTTCATTTTATTGAACTTCCGGTTTAATCAGAATTTTGTGATAACTTCGTTATTTTTAATGAAACACTCTAATTTTGAAGTCATTCTTACGTCAAATTTCATTAGCGCTTGCCTAGTTTTAATTGTTTTTGGCTTATTTCAATTTGTTCCAAAGAAAGGCCTCTTTGTCATGTGGCAACTTAAATCATATAGGATTTCTATTTTCACCCGTGACATAGTTCGTGACTGATTTAAAATTTGTTTGCGAAATCTGTTACACGTCCAAACCGCACTAGGCGTCGTGTATGCTTACTAATGTAAGCGGGTTGCCAAGCCAGCTAACAGGGAGATGGGCGTGGTCGAAATAATAAGTAAAATGAATGATTAATACGCTCAAACACCTTACACCTAAATTGAAACAGCTCAGTCCGGGAAAATATGTCTCTAGGCGCCACCACAATCGAAACTTTGCTAAAATAATTGTCTTAATCTGGATTTTAATTAACCCTACTTGATTGTGGAAAGTACGATTGTGCTTACTCAGTAAACTCTCACACGAGGGTTCTAAAACAAACACTCGTCCCAAGCAATTCAACTCAAACTCAAATATATTTAGTACTACCCAGGTTATTAAAAACTTTTGAATACACCTCGTATACCAAAACTTCCAAAATAAAATTTATCATTCGAATTTAACTGCATTCACGTAACCAACAGTTATAGTTTCTACGTATCCCTCGTATACATATAAAGTTAAATTTCTACTTATTAATGAATAAAATATTTCTTCATTCAAAGATCGATAATTAATTTTGAAAACACTTCTGAATCGTATTTGACATTCGTAAATATGTAAGTTCTCAAAACTCATCTCTCTTAGTTATACTTAATGAAATTTTAATTAACAGCTGATCCGTCATTAGTGTTCTGCGTTGAAAGAAACTAACATGAAAATTTTTGCAATCAACCTGGCAAATATAACCTTTCAGGTTGTTCATTAATCTTAAAAATCCAAAATATGCAAAGTTTACATTTAACTTGCCAAAAAAAACTAGGTCACCAATTAAGTAATCGTCACAAATTTATCTCATAATTGGCTAAATAAACAACAAAATAAAAAGGTATCGATAAATATATATTGTCCTGCATAAAATAATAAACAAATGACAAAGAAACAAACACAAATATATTTACATATACCACAACAACGTGGTTGAAAATCAAAACCACACGTCACTGTCAATAAAACTCTCTGCAAAAATTCTTACTGCTATATAACTCAAAACAACATAACTCGAGAACGATTATCTTTTCGCTTCTAAACTAATTAATAATTACCCAACATTACACAAATGAACTAAACAAAGAGATAATCGTGCTTAACTGAATTTTCAAGGTCCTTAAATATAATTCTTACTTAAAATTGTCCATTTATCCTACGCTTTTCTTTCTTCTTTCTTCCCGTAAATCAATTATTTGTAGTCCATTTGTAATCCTTAAATTGCCTGACTGCACATACCAAATACTTCACAATTCCACCAACACTTATTCCTTTCTGTACTCACAAATAGTCCAATAACACGTAATAATCTGTACACGTTTGGTTGCCTCTTAAAATTTCTAGCAACCTTTTAGGACAATAAAGCCCTTCCTTACACAAATAAACTTTTAATGTCACATAAAATTACCTTAACATTGGCTTAATTTAGTACCAAAATTTCGTTTACTTAAAGGTGGTCCCATAAATAATTTTAACTAAATATCGTTACAAGAACACGCGCCGCCCTCCACTATAACGTAATAACTGTTATCTTTTTTTCTATAAATCTGCTTATGCACTTTTTACTTTCTTGAAAATAAACAAACTAATTTTATCTTCAACCTCAATTTAATTAATTGTTTTATTTATGAATCTCTTATACGATTCATCCCCTTTCGGTCTACGCAGTTGTTTAAACAATGACTGCCTTCACTATTATTCACAAATATCACACCAACTCAACCCATTCTAATTTAACGCATCACCTCGCGCGCGTCTCTCAACAACAACCCTTTTACTAACTAACTAACTAACTCTACGTCAATCTCTGACTTTCGTATTTATACCTTCAGCCATCCATCTTTTAAACATGTCTTCCTTCCGCGCTATCTTCTCCAATAGTATTCATTCAAAATTTCATAGTCCCGACTGTTACTACCATCTGTACAACCACGCTCATAACTACAATACATCGCCATATTTGTTTTTACTTACTTAAGAAATCATTTTTCGTCACCACATTCATTCAGTAGCCACTCTGGTCCAGTACACATCTTCAACGCTTATCTCCAACATGCGCTCGATCTCCTTTCGCAACATTTGCAAAAATAAGTACCGTCTAAGGTCTCAAATCCCATATACATACATGTATTCTCAAAACAAATTGCACAACATTACGAAAACTTTCTATAACTAACAAATAACATACCAAATATTTCTCTACATATTTTCTAAAACATTCTACACTTATACACTCACATCTTCTGGCCAAGATTACTCCTCTATCTTCAACATTCCATTTCTTACAGTAGCAATACAGTAGCAAACATTATCGTCCCATCGACAAATTTCTCTTCACATTTATATTCATCAGAATCTATTTATTCCAACACTAATGTCTCTATAACATCCTACATACAGGGTGCGTCAACGCAACCTGACAAAGTAGTTTTGATAGAAATTTGTAGAATGAAACATTTTATTTGAACCAAGTTCATTAATAATAATAGTATAAGTTGTATGGTAATTTAAGTTTACAAACACATACACAAAAAGAAAGTTGTAACAACAAAATTTGTTCAGTTACAGCCATGTGCACCGAAGTTATTAATCTAAGGTTTATACCTCGGTGCATTTGGCTGTTAAAAAGATGAACGTTCTTATTTCAATTAACCATTTTCACGTGATGTCATTTGACATTAGCTGAAGTGTAAACAAGAATGGTATTCATATACGGTAGTATTGTAAAGCAAAGTAACCTCAAGTTATATTAGGCGGAAAAACCTTAGAAACACGTTTTGATCTTGTTTGTTTGCTCTCAAGATCTGTCAAAAGTGAAAATGCAGCGTTGAAGATCTAAAGCAAAATATTCGTCAATAATACAAATCGACTTCTGCAGAGACCCTTGGACGCGTTCGGGAAGAGTTTTCGCCTAGAATTTTTTACTGCCAAGAAACCAACGGTAGACATTTTGAGCATCTTCTTTTAACTTGGTTTGCCATTAAAGTATGTTTGGATTATTAAATTATGCTTTATCTTAATCTTAATCTTAACAACCGTTTGTGTTAATTTTGTCTGGGATACTGTACATATGTATTCGAGGAAAACAAACTCATTCTAGGGAGATGGTAATGGAAATTGTACTCATTACCTCCAATGCCAAGTAAATCGAGCTACCTCTAACCCAACAGCATATTCTACCTCCGTAAATAACGGGTAGGTTTTAGACACAAGTGATTGTAAAGTTACCGCCAGTTCCCCAAGACGTCTATGTGAATCAAAAATAACTATGTTCGAGTCTCCCTTTATAAGATAATGTTAAGCAACTATACATAGCACAAAGAGGTTTACGTTTAGATATAAAAACTAATAAATTATAGTTAATAGTAAATTATGAAGGGGAGTTAATTATAATACGCCTTCAACAACCCTTGGCTATTCAAGACCCACAGACGATTGTCAGAGAAAGAAATTGAAAAATCAGCCAAAACATGTACATAGCAATATGTTTGATGGTTGTTAAAATTAAATTAGGTGTGGGCACTATATAATATAATATAAACACAAAATATAGACAGGTAAATTTTCTTAAACACACTGACGAATGCAACAATGTAATCATAGTGAACGTAAGTAAGGAATTCTTGAGTAAGCAATTTAGTAAAGGTACATTTTGGGGATACGAGATTCATTATGGTTTGACGTAATGCATTTAGGTAACGTATTTTGGGTTTGATGACTGACCAGCTGATCAACTATCGTTAAATGGTCCGGTGTAAGGATAAGCTGATTGTTTAATGTTGTGTATTATATTTCGACTTTAGGAATTGTAACCCCGGGTTAATTAAATTTGAGGATTTTATAAAATTTCGATCGTGTCGATTTGGCTATGCGTGACCTATTTTTCATTTCAAATTATAGAAATAGAATAGTTTATTTTTGACTGAACGTTTTGGTATCCAGTTAGACCAATTTAAGATCTGTTCATGACGCTTTCCCTGTGTAATTGTTTTTAACAGGTAGTGCCATTTTGACATTTTCTCCCGATTTTCACGTTTTTTGGTGTTGTGACTAGTGCCTTTTTACAACAGTAGGTAGGAACCCCGCCCACACCACTGAGTTATGCCGTGGCATAAATTGCCTTTACGGGCTGGATGCTCTAGTGAGTATTTGGCCTGTAAAAGTTGGTGACGTAAATGCACGAGTTCTAGTGTACGCAGACTGAGTCTTATTAAGTGACAGTGCGGATGAGCTACAAACTGCTTTCTAACGATATAAATTGGTCGGTATCTATCTTCGGTAGATTTCTTTCAATTTCACAATTTCTGATCAATTTGCTGTATTTTTCAATTTTCAGTTTTTATGAGTAACTAGTAGGCTGTGAAAGATAAAGCAATCCTATCACTTAGCTTTACTTTGACATTAGGTACTAGTTAGTGACTAGTAAGTGACAGTGCGGATGAGCTAAAACTGCTTTGAGGAGGTTTGATACAGTCTGTGAGAGCATGGACCTAAAGGTACACGTGAACAAGATTAAAATTATGGTGTTCAATCGGGAAGGTGGAAATGAGAGTAGAGTATTTACTCTGCAAGATGAAATTGTGGAACAAGTGGACGAGTTGGTATATCTGGGTAGAACGTTTACTGCAGATGGTACAATGGATGGCGGAATTGGACGAAGAGTGAATGCTGGAAACAAAGTGAATGGAAGTATGTGGAAAATAATGAGAAACGAAAGCATAAGCCTAGCTGCGAAACAAGCAATCTATAATGGCGTGTTTGTCCCGTCAGTACTGTATGGAAGTGAGACATGGGTATGTCAAAAAAAGCACGAAAGAGATATAAATGCTGTGGTTATGAGAAGGGACAAGGCAAAGAATGAGTGTATAATGACCGAGTGTGGCGAGAAAAGACGATGATGGATAAATATAAAGGTTACGTTGGTTTGGTCACATCGAGAGAATGAACAACGCAAGGTTAATGAAGAAAGTACACATAAATATTTCGATTAATGTACAACGAACATAACATAGGATAATAAACATTTATGTATAGCAAAACAAAAAATACATTTTAGTGCAACAAAAATAAAGATAAATAAACTCTTACATATAGCTAATAACAAACAGGAAACAATAATCTTCTTCTTCAGCATATCCCTTATACCCTAAACGGGTGTCGGGTGGTTCTTTGATGATTCATCTATCCATGATTTCCGTTGGCGTCTCCCTTCATTTCGGTGTCTTGTCCCTACTTTTGCCTACCTATATAATTTGTTACATCCACGTTTGCCTAGGTCTTCCCCTCTTTTTTTTATTATTTTTAACTTCCATTGTTGTTTTTTTTTTGGGAATTTTTTCTAACGGCATTTTGGTGCCCGAACCATTCTATTTATTTTCTATTTTCGTTCAGGTTGAGTCTTGCTGTAGAGATGATCTTATATCTTCATTTATAATATGGTCCATTCTTTATTTGTTCGCTATTTCCCTTAACACTCTCATTTCTGTTGCAGTCAGTTTAATTGTGTGTTTGCTATGGATAGTCCAAGTTTCACTGGAATTGTCAGTATTGGGAATAAGATGGTATTGTACATCCTCAGTTTATTTCTTCTATTTATTTCTTTTTTTTTTTTTCAAAGATAGTTTTATTTAAAGAATAGCATTCCGTTTGTTTTCTTAGTTCTGTTGGCTTCTCTAGATCAATTTTGCCATCATTAGTGGCTGTTACTTCGTCCAATACTACACCTTTAATAGCTGATGATGTATGGTGCATTTTTGTTCGTTTTATTAAATATCAATATTTTGCTTTTGTTCATGTTAACTTTCATATTTATGTATATATATATATATATATATATATATAACAGTTTTTACATTTTCGTTTTATTATCTGCCATTAGTAGTATGTCATTCGCTTATAATAAGGCATCGATTAGCAACGACCTCCTATTTTTATGCCCTATTACAGTTACCAGACCTTTGCCTTTCTCCCTAGCGTTCTTTAATATCCTGTCCATGGCGATTATAAATAATAATGGAATCAGACTATACCCTTGCTTAATTCCAGGTTTTAGTTTAAATTCTTAGGAACGCATGCCATTTAATTGTGTTTTTGCTTTGGCATTTTTGTATATAGAGTTAACCAGATTTACTAATTTCCAGTTGTAGTTTTTCCAGACAATCTTCTATTATTGGCCTCTGTAAGGTGTCAAATGCTGCTTGTCAGTCTATAAAAGCTATGAATAGTTCTTGCCCTGCTTGCATCTTTTTCTCTATTACATTCCTTAGGATATAAATGTTATAATTTGTTTGCCCGCCTCGCGTATAGGCTACCTGCTCTTCTGCTAATAAGTTCGTTGTGTAAGCTCTAATTTTTTGTTCTATTATTCTTGTATACGTTTTGTATATCACTGATGATAAAAATATTACCCTATAGTTTTCGCACTTCGTTCTGTCTCCTTTCTTGTGTATGGGGAGTATTAAATTATTATACCAGTCTTTCGGTATTTTGTTTGTTTTGTATCCCTTCACAAATAACCTCCAGATCCAGTCTATTCCAGTTTCTCCGATCCATTTCATCATCTCTGGTTCTATTTTGTCTCCTTCGCACTCTTTCCTTGTTTTAATTTTCGCTACTGCTTCTATTACTCCTTTTTTACTTATCTTACATTGTTTTAGTTCTTCTTCAGGTATTTCGTGTTGTTCTTCCATATAAAATTTTCTGAAACGAATTCTCTCCAACTTTCCGTTATTTGTTCTGTTTTCGTTAGTAGTATACCATTTTTGTCTTTTATTCCGCTTAATTCCCTTTTACCTTTCCCCCTGGGGTGATTAATTACATTCCAGAACTTTCTGATGCTGTTTTTAAATCCTTCATTAATTTCTTCCCCAATTTTTTTCCATACTTTTTGTTTTGCTGTCTTCACCATTTCTTTCACTTGTTCATTTAACCTGTCATATCTTATTTTGTCTTTGTTTCCTTTTGATTGTTGGTATTTTCTCCAAGTCATTCTCTTTTGTTTGACTATAAATCTCATCTATTCATTCCACCACTTGGTTCCTTTTGTTCCTTTCCTTATTTCTCTCGTTCCGCATGTTTCAGCAGCCGTATCTATTATTGTTTGTTTGAGAATTCTCCATCTGTTTTCTAGTGTGCGGTTATTAAGAAGTTCTTGGGTTGATAGTATATTGTCTTCGTTGGCATATCTTATCTTTATTTCCTCATTTTTTAGGAGACTCATGTTAGTCCTAGTGTATTCGCTGTATTCTTCGTCTATCTCGATCGGCTTATGAACTTTTGCTATAACTAATCTGTGTTTAGTATTTAATTCTGCTTCTTTTTGAACTACAATTCCTTCGATGTTCTTTTCCACATCATAACTGCACACAATATAGTCAATTATACTCTAAGTGTTTCTTTCTTCTGCTATAAACGTATAGCTATCTTCTATTGGTTGGTATCAAAATGAATTTCCCTTTTTAGATTGTTCCTAATACAAAATTCTTCCATTTTAATCCCATTTGTCGGTAAGTTCGTCCTTTCTACGGGCGCGTATAGCTGTATGACCGTAATTTTCTCTTTGAGCTCGAGAGTCAGTATTATTGTTCTAGAGGATACTGGTTTCCAATTTACTGTTCTTTTCTTTAATTCATCTGTAATTATTATGCCCATGCGCTCTTTTGCTCTGGTGCCAGTGGTCACTCCTGAATAGTACTATATGTGTTTGTTTCCTAATCTTTTAATTCCTTGACCTGTTATTTTTGCCTCACTTAAACCAAGTATAGTTATATTAAATTCCTCCATTTCTTCTATTATTTATGTTTCTTTATCTCTTAAAGTGGTTATATTCCATGTATCTAATTGCCAGTATTTAATTACATTTGCAATATTTTTATTCGTGTCCTTTTCCATTTGCTGGGTCTTATACCTTATTTGACTGTTATTGGTGAAATGTATTATTTTTTTTGGATTGTGTCTACTGGTTCTTGTTATTGTCAGTAGCCCTTCTCTCCTTCTGTCGTCTTCTGTTGGAGATCTTTCGCTCGTCTTCCTCGCTGTTCCTTTTCCCCCATGTGCATTCATTGCTTCCGTATCTATTTGATTTTGTTGTTGTCTCCCATCTTTCTAATTCTTCTAATATATATGTTGAGCTGTTTACAATCAGTTTGTTATATTTAATTATTACTTTATTACCCTGTTTTCTAAGCCTCTTTCATATGGATCATTAGTTTTTTGCTTTGCGCTAATATTTCCTTAGGCTAATCTTTGCTTATTGTCCAGATTGTACTCTTCATGTTTTTGGTTGACTTCCTTTTCTTAATTTAATCATTAAAGGTCTATTTTTATTATCTTCTTTTTTCCCCATTCGTTTGATTTCTGTTAAGTCCTTCGTTGGTGTAATATCTACTTCCATCCTATTTATTGCCTATTTTATCTTCTGTTGTTGTGTTTCTGGGTTCTCGTTTTCTTTTTCCTTAATGCCAAAGATCACTAGGTTTCTTTTCCTTATTTTCCTTTCTAGCCATACAACTTTCTGGTCTTGCAAGATGATTTTGCTTTTTAGTTGATCGTTTTCCGGAAACCCGAAACAATGCTATAAATAAAAATAATGCAGGTATACAATATTAGCCTTCATCACAGCATCAGAGGGCTGAAATTTTAAACACCCCTCTTACTCAAGAATTCCTGCTTTTGCAATTAAGAGTGCCTTTAATGTGTCTGTGTGGAGACTATTTCTGTGATCAGTTTTAATATTTTTTATATGACTAAAAATTCTCTCTACTGATGGCAAAACAAGTAGAAGAGAGATAACAACTTTTTTAAGTAAATCTTGAAATCCCTGCAGGATTGTTTAAAGAGAAACTTTAAGGGTTTTAAAAAGTCTTGCCTCAGCTGGATCTATAATGGAAATTGTGTCAAATATGTTACCTGAAGAATCGAAACGTTTTTTCATGTCGTCCACTAAAGTTCTATAAAAAGCGAAGGCAAGCTTTAACAAAGTCATGTTCATCAACCTCCTTTTGTTTCTTTAACTCCGATATACGGTGGGATGCAGAAACGCTTAAATAAGTATAATCCAAATTAAAAAAGTAATCGGTAAGTTTATGATTTATGGTAAAAACGTCTGTGTCTGTGTCTGTATTAGTGTCTGTGTCTGTGTCTGCGCCTGTGTCTGTGTCTGTGTCTGTGTCTGTGTCTGTGTCCGTGTCCGTGTCTGTGTCTGTGTCTGTGTCTGTGTCTGTGTCTGTGTCTGTGTCTGTGTCTGTGTCTGTGCCTGTGTCTGTGCCTGTGTCTGTGTCTGTGTCTGTGTCTGTGTCGGTGTCTGTGTGTGTGCCTGTGTCTGTGTCTGTGTCTGTGTCTGTGTCTGTGTGTGTCTGTGTCTGTGTCTGTGTCTGTGTCTGTGTCTGTGTCTGTGTCTGTGTCTGTGTCTGTGTCTGTGTCTGTGTCTGTGTCTGTGTCTGTGTCTGTGTCTGTCTGTGTCTGTGTCTGTGTCTGTGTCTGTGTCTGTGTCTGTGTCTGTGTCTGTGTATGTGGCTGTGTCTGTGTCTGTGTCTGTGTCTGTGTCTGTGACTGTGTCTGTGTCTGTGTCTGTGTCTGTGTCTGTGTCTGTGTCTGTGTCAGTGTCTGTGTCTGTATCTGTGTCTGTGTCCATATCCGTGTCCGTGTCCGTGTCCGTGTCCGTGTCCGTGTCCGTGTCCGTGTCCGTGCCGTGTCCGTGTCCGTGTCCGTGTCCGTGTGTGTCTGTGTCCGTGTCTGTGTCCGTGTCTGTGTCCGTGTCTGTGTCCGTGTCTGTGTCCGTGTCTGTGTCCGTGTCTGTGTCCGTGTCTGTGTCCGTGTCTGTGTCCGTGTCTGTGTCCGTGTCTGTGTCCGTGTCTGTGTCCGTGTCTGTGTGTGTCGTGTGTGTGCGTGTCGTGTCCGTGTCCGTGTCCGTGTCTGAGTCCGTGTCCGTGTCTGTGTCCGTCGTTCTGTTCTGTGTCTGTGTCTGTGTCTGTGTCTGTGTTTGTGTCTGTGTCTGTGTCTGTGTCTGTGTCTGTGTCTGTGTCTGTGTCTGTCTGTGTCTGTCTGTGTCTGAATCTGTGACTGTGTCTGGGTCTGTGTCTGTGTCTGTGTCTCTGTCTGTGTCTGTGTCTGTGTCTGTGTCTGTGTCTCTCTCTGTGTCTGTGTCTGTGTCTGTGTCTGTGTCTGTATCTGTGTCTGTGTTTGTGTCTGTGTCTGAGTCTGTGTCTGTCTGTGTCTGTCTGTGTCTGAATCTGTGTCTGTGTATGTGTATGTGTCTGTGTCTGTGTCTGTGTCTGTGTCTGTGTCTGTGTCTGTGTCTGTGTCTGTGTCTGTGTCTGTGTCTGTGTCTGTGTCTGTGTCTGTGTCTGTGTCTGTGTCTGTGTTGTGTCTGTGTCTGTGTCTGTGTCTGTGTCTGTGTCTGTGTCTGTGTCTGTGTCTGTCTGTGTTGTTGTCTGTGTCTGTGTCTGTGTCTGTGTCTGTGTCTGTGTCTGTGTCTGTGTCTGTGTCTGTGGTGTTCTGTGTCTGTGTCTGTGTCTGTGCGTGTCTGTGTCTGTGTCTGTGTCTGTGTCTGTGTCTGTGTCTGTGTCAGTGTCTGTGTCTGTATCTGTGTCTGTGTCCATATTCCGTGTCCGTGTCCGTGTCCGTGTCCGTGTCGTGTCGTGTCCGTTGGTCTGTGTCCGTGTCCGTGTCCGTGTCCGTGTCCGTGTCGTGCTGTGTCTGTGTCCGTGTCCGTGTCCGTGTCCGTGTCCGTGTCTGTGTCCGTGTCCGTGTCGTCTGTGTCCTGTGTCCGTGTCTGTGTCCGTGTCCGTGTCTGTGTCTGTGTCTGTGTCTGTGTCCGTGTCGTGTCCGTGTCTGTGTCCGTGTCTGTGTCTGTGTCCGTGTCTGTGTCCGGTCGTGTCCGTGTCCGTGTCGGTCCGTTCGTTCTGTGTCTGTGTCTGTGTCTGTGTCTGTGTCTGTGTTTGTGTCTTGTCTGTCCTTGTGTGTCTGTGTTTGTCTGTGTCTGTGTCTGTGTTGTGTTGTGTCGTTCGTGTCTGTGTCTGTGTCTGTGTCTTGTCTGTGTCTGTGTCTGTGTCTGTGTCTGTGTCTGTGTCTGTGTCTGTGTCTGTGTCTGTGTCTTGTCTGTGTCTGTGTCTGTGTCTGTGTCTTGTGTCTGTGTCTGTGTCTGTGTCTGTGTCTGTGTCTGTGTCTGTGTCTGTGTCTGTGTCTGTGTCTGTGTCTGTGTCTGTGTCTGTGTCTGTGTCTGTGTCTGTCGTGTCTGTGTCTGTGTCTGTGTGTGTCTTGTGTCGTGTCTGTGTCTGTGTCTGTGTCTGTGCTGTGTCTGTGTTGTTGTGCTGTGTCTGTGTCTGTGTCTGTGTCTGTGTCTGTGTCTGTGTCTGTGTCTGTGTCTGTGTCTGTCTGTGTCTGTGTCGTGTCGTGTCTGTGTCTGTGTCTGTGTCTGTGTCCGTGTCTGTGTCTGTGTCTGTGTCCTGTGTCTGTGTCTGTGTCTGTGTCTGTGTCTGTGTCTGTGTCGTGTCTGTGTCTGTGTCTGTGTCTTGTCGTGTCTGTGTCTGTGTCCGTGTCTGTGTCTGTGTCTGTGTCTGTGTCTGTGTTGTGTCTGTGTCTGTGTCTGTGTCTGTGTTGTCTGTGTTGTGTCTGTGTCTGTGTCTGTGTCTGTGTCTGTGTCTGGGTTTGTCTGTGTCTGTGTCTGTCTGTGTCTGTTCTGTGTCTTGTTTGTCTGTGTCTGTGTCTGTGTCTGTGTCTTGTCTGTGTCTGTGCTGTGTCTGTGTCTGTGTCTGTGTCTGTGTCTGTGTCTTGTTGTGTCTGTGTCTGTTCGTGTCGGTCTGTGTCTGTCTTGTCTGTCTGTGTCTGTGTCTGTGTCTGTGTCTGTGTCTGTGTCTGTGTCGTGTCTGTTTGTGTGTCTGTGTCTGTGTCTGTGTCTGTGTCTGTGTCTGTGTCTGTGTCTGTGTCTGTGTCTGTGTCTGTGTGTGTTGTGTCCGTGTCTGTGTGTCGTGTCGTGTTGTGTCCGTCGTCGTGCCTGTCGTGTCCGTGTCGTGTCTGTGTCGTGCGTGTCCGTGTCCGTGTCGTGTCCGTGTCTGTGTCCTGTGTCCGTGTCGTGTCCGTGTCCGTGTCCGTGTCCGTGTCTGTGTCTGTGTCCGTGTCCGTGTCCGTCTGTGTCTGTGTCCGTGTCGTGTCGTGTCCGTGTCTGTGTCGTGTCGTGTCTGTGTCTGTGTCTGTGTCTGTGTCTGTGTCTGTGTCTGTGTCTGTGTCTGTCTGTGTCTGTGTCTGTGTCTGTGTCTGTGTCTGTGTCTGTGTCTGTGTCGTGTCGTGTCTGTGTCTGTGTCTGTCTGTCTGTGTCTGTGTCTGTGTCTGTGTCTGTGTCTGTGTCTGTGTCTGTGCTGTGTCTGTGTCTGTGTCTGTGTCTGTGTCTGTGTCTGTGTCTGTGTTCTGTGTCTGTGTCTGTGTCTGTGTCTGTGTCTGTGTCTGTGTCTGTGTCTGTGTCTGTGTCTGTGTCTGTGTCTGTGTCTGTGTCTGTGTCTGTGTGTGTGTCTGTGTCTGTGTCTGTGTCTGTCGTGTCTGTGTCTGTGCGTGTCTGTGTCGTGTCTGTGTCTGTGTCTGTGTCTGTGTCCGTGTCTGTGTCTGTGTCTGTGTCTGTGTCTGTGTCTGTCTGTGTCGTGTCGTGTCGTGTTGTGTCTGTGTCTGTGTCTGTGTCTGTGTCTGTGTGTGTCTGTGTCCGTGTCTGTCTGTGTCTGTGTCTGTGTCTGTGTCTGTGTCTGTGTCGTGTCTGTGTCTGTGTCTGTGTCTGTGTCTGTGTCTGTGTCTGTGTCTGTGTCTGTGTCTGTGTCTGTGCTGTGTCGTGTCTGTGTCTGTGTCTGTGTCTGTGTCGCTGTTCTGTGTCTGTGTCTGTGTCTGTGTTGTTGTCGTGTCCGTGTCTGTGTCTGTGTCTGTTCTGTGTCTGTGTCTTGTGTCTGTGTCTGTGTCTGTGTCTGTGTCTGTGTCTGTGTCTGTGTCGGTCTGTGTCTGTGTCTGTGTCTGTGTCTGTTCTGTGTCTGTCTGTGTCTGTTCTGTGTCTGTGTCTGTGTCTTGTGTCTGTGTCTGTGTCTGTGTCTGTGTCTGTGTCTGTGTTGTCTGTGTTCTGTGTCTGTGTCGTGTCTGTGTCTGTGTCTGTGTCTGTGTCTGTTCTGTTGTGTCGTGTCTGTGTCTGTGTCTGTGTCTGTGTCTGTTCTGTGTCTGTGTCTGTGTCTGTTCTGTGTCTGTGGTGTCTGTGTCTGGTCTGTGTCTGTCTGTGTCTGTCTGTGTCTGCTGTGTCTGTGTGTGTTGTGTCTGTGTCGTGTCTGTGTCTGTGTCTGTTCTGTGTTGTCTGTGTCTGTGTCTGTGTCTGTGTCTGTGTCTGTGTCTGTGTCTGTGTCTGTGTCTGTTCTGTGTCTGTGTCTGTGTCTGTGTCTGTGTCTGTGTCTGTCTGTGTCTGTCTGTGTCTGTGTGTCTGTGTTGTGTTGTCTGGCTGTGTCTGTGTCTGTGTCTGTCTGTGTCTGTGTCTGTGTCTGTGTCTGTTTGTGTGTGTGTGTCTGTGTCTGTGTCTTGTGTCTGTGTCTGTTCGTGTCTGTCTGTGTCTGTGTCTGTTCTGTGTCTGTGTGTGTGTGTGTCGTTCGTGTCTGTGTCTGTGTCTGTGTCTGTGTCTGTGTTGTCTGTGTCTGTGTCTGTGTCTGTGTCTGTGTCTGTGCCGTGTCTGTGTCTGTGTTGTCTGTGTCTGTGTCTGTGTTGTGTCTGTGTCTGTCTGTGTGTGTGTGTGTGTTGTGTCTGTGTCTGTGTCGGTCTGTGTCTGGTTCTGTCTGTGTCTATGTCTGTGTCTGTGTCTATGTCTGTCTGTGTCTGTGTCTGTGTCTGTCTCTGTGTCTGTGTCTGTGTATGTGCTGTGTCTGTGTCTGCGTCTGCGTCTGTGTCTGTGTGTTGTGTCTGTGTCTGTGTCTGTGCTGTGTCTGTTGTGTCTTGTGTCTGTGTCTGTGTCTGTGTCTGTGTCTGTGTCGTGTCTGTGTCGTGTCTGTGTCTGTGTCTGTGTCTGTGTCTGTGTCTGTGTCTGTGTCTGTGTCTGTCTGTGTCTGTGTCTGTGTCTGTGTCTGTGTCTGTGTCTGTGTCTGTGTCTTGTCTGTGTCTGTGTGTCTGTGTTCTGTTGTGTCTGTGTCTGTGTCTGTGTCTGTTCTGTGTCTGTGTCTTGTTGTGTCTGTGTCTGTGTCTGTGTCTGTGTCTGTGTCTGTGTCTGTGTGTTCTGTGTCTGTGTCTGTGTCTGTGTCTGTGTCTGTGTCTGTGTCTGTGTCTGTGTCGTGTCTGTGTCTGTGTCTGTGTCTGTGTCGTGTCTGTGTCTTGTCTGTGTCTGTGTCTGTGTCTGTGTCTGTGTCTGTGTCTGTGTCTGTGTCTGTGTCTGTGTCTGTGTCTTGTGTCTGTGTCTGTGTCTGTGTCTGTGTCTGTGTCTGTGTCTGTGTCTGTGTCTGTGTCTGTGTCTGTGTCTGTGTCTGTGTCTGTGTCGTCTGTGTCTGTGTCTGTGTCTGTGTCTGTGTCTGTGTCTGTGTCTGTGTCTGTGTCTGTGTCTGTGTCTGTGTCTGTGTCTGTGTCTGTGTCTGTGTCTGTGTCTGTGTCTGTGTCTGTGTCTGTGTCTGTCTGTCTGTGTCTGTGTCTGTGTCTGTGTCTGTGTCTGTGTCTGTGTCTGTGTCTGTGTCTGTGTCTGTGTCTGTGTCTGTGTCTGTGTCTGTGTCTGTGTTCGTCTGTGTCTGTGTCTGTGTCTGTGTCTGTGTCGTGTCTGTGTCTGTGTCTGTGTCTGTGTCTGTCTGTGTCTGTGTCTGTGTCTGTGTCTGTGTCTGTGTCTGTGTCTGTGTCTGTGTCTGTGTCTGTGTCTGTGTCTGTGTCTGTGTTGTCTGTGTCTGTGTCTGTGTCTGTGTCTGTGTCTGTTCTGTGTCTGTGTCTGTGTCTGTGTCTGTGTCTGTGTCTGTGTCTGTGTCTGTGTCTGTGTCTGTGTCTGTGTCTGTGTCTGTGTCTGTGTCTGTGTCATGTCTGTTGTGTCTGTGTCTGTGTCTGTGTCTGTGTCTGTGTCTGTGTCTGTGTCTGTGTCTGTGTCTGTGTCTGTGTCGGTGTCTGTGTCTGTGTCTGTGTCTGTGTCTGTGTCTGTTCTGTTGTCTGTGTCTGTGTCTGTGTCTGTGTCTGTGTCGTGTCGTGTCTGTGTCTGTGTCTGTGTCTGTGTCTGTGTCTGTGTCTGTGTCTGTGTGTGTCTGTGTCTGTGTCTGTGTTCTGTGTCTGTGTCTGTGTCTGTGTCTGTGTCTGTGTCTGTGTCTGTGTCTGTGTCTGTCTGTCGTCTGTGTCTGTGTCTGTGTCTGTGTCTGTGTCTGTGTCTGTGTCTGTGTCTGTCTGTGTCTGTGTCGTGTCTGTGTCTGTTCGTGTCTGTGTCTGTGTCTGTGTCTGTGTCTGTGTCTGTGTCTGTGTCTGTGTCTGAGTCTTGTCTGTGTCTGTCTGTGTCTGTGTCTGTGTCTGTGTCTGTGTCTGTGTCTGTGTCTGTGTCTGTGTCTGTGTCTGTGTCTGTGTCTGTGTGTCTGTGTCTGTGTCTGTGTCTGTGTCTGTGTCTGTGTCTGTGTCTGTGTCTGTGTCTGTGTCTGTGTCTGTGTCGTGTCTGTGTCTGTTGTCTGTGTCGTGTCTGTGTCTGTGTCTGTGTCTGTGTCTGTGTCTGTCGTCTGTGTCTGTGTGTCTGTGTCTGTGTCTGTGTCTGTGTCTGTGTCTGTGTCGTGTCTGTGTCTGTGTCTGTGTCTGTGTCTGTGTCTGTGTCTGTGTCTGTGTCTGTGTCTGTCTGTGTCTGTGTCTGTGTCTGTGTCTGTGTCTGTGTCTGTGTCTGTGTCTGTGTCTGTGTCTGTGTCTGTGTCTGTGTCTGTGTCTGTGTCTGTGTCTGTGTCTGTGTCTGTGTCTGTGTCTGTGTCTGTGTCGTGTCTGTGTCTGTGTCTGTGTCTGTGTCTGTGTCTGTGTCTGTGTCTGTGTTCGTCTGTGTCTGTGTCTGTGTCTGTGTCTGTGTCTGTGTCTGTGTCGTGTCTGTGTCTGTCTGTGTCTGTGTCTGTGTCTGTGTCTGTGTCTGTGTCTGTGTCTGTTCTGTGTCTGTGTCTGTGTCTGTGTCTGTGTCTGTGTCTGTGTCTGTGTCTGTGTCTGTGATTGTCTGTGTCTGTGTCTGTGTCTGTGTCTGTGTCTGTGTCTGTGTGTCTGTGTCTGTGTCGTGTGTCTGTGTCTGTGTCTGTGTCTGTGTCTGTGTCTGTGTCTGTGTCTGTGTCTGTGTCTGTGTCTGTGTCTGTGTCTGTTCTAGTCTGTGTCTGTGTCTGTGTCTGTGTCTGTGTCTGTGTCTGTCGTGTCGTGTCTGTCTGTGTCTGTGTCTGTGTCTGTGTCTGTGTCTGTGTCTGTGTCTGTGTCTGTGTCTGTGTCTGTGTCTGTGTCTGTGTCTGTGTGTCTGTGTCTGTGTCGTTGTGTCTGTGTCTGTTCTGTCTGTTCTGTCGTGTCTGTGTCTGTGTCTGTGTCTGTGTCTGTGTCTGTGTCTGTGTCTGTGTCTGTGTCTGTGTCTGTGTCGTGTCGTGTCTGTCGTGTCGTCTGTGTCTGTCTGTGTCTGTGTCTGTGTCTGTGTCTGTGTCTGTGTCTGTGTCTGTGTCTGTGTCGTGTGTCTGTGTCTGTGTCTGTGTCTGTGTCTGTGTCTGTGTCTGTGTCTGTGTCTGTCTGTTCGTGTCTGTGTCTGTGTCTGTGTCTGTGTCTGTGTCTGTGTCTGTGTCTGTGTTGTGTCTGTTGTGTCTGTGTCTGTGTCTGTGTCTGTGTCTGTGTCTGTTCGTCTGTGTCTGTGTCTGTGTCTGTGTCTGTGCTGTCTGTGTCTGTGTCTGTGTCTGTGTCTGTCTGTGTCTGTGTCTGTGTCTGTGTCTGTGTTGTCTGTGTCGTGTCTGTGTTGTTCTGTGTCTGTGTCTGTGTCTGTGTCTGTGTCTGTGTCTGTGTGTCTGTCTGTGTCTGTCTGTGTCTGTGTCTGTGTCTGTGTCTGTGTCTGTTCGTGTTGTTCTGTGTCTGTCGTGTCTGTGTCTGTTCTGTGTCTGTGTCTGTGTTGTGTCTGTCTCGTGTTGTCTGTGTCTGTGTCGTGTCTGTGTCTGTGTCTGT
Organism: Vesta saturnalis; assembly: GCA_036346205.1. Taxonomy (NCBI): domain Eukaryota; kingdom Metazoa; phylum Arthropoda; class Insecta; order Coleoptera; family Lampyridae; genus Vesta; species Vesta saturnalis. The sequence continues at coordinate 918,106 of JARFJB010002075.1, forward strand.
GTGTGTCTGTGTCTGTGTCGTTCTTGTCTGTGCTGTCCTGTGTCTGTCTGTGTCTGTGTCTGTTCTTTGTGTCTGTGTCTGTGTCTGTGTCTGTGTCTGTGTGTCGTGTCTGTGTCTGTGTCTGTGTCTGTGTCTGTGTCTGTGTCTGTGTCTGTCTGTGTCTGTGTCTGTGTCTGTGTCTGTGTCTGTGTCTGTGTCTGTGTCTGTGTCTGTGTCTGTGTCTGTGTCTGTGTCTGTGTCTGTGTCTGTCTGTGTGTCTGTGTCTGTGTCTGTGTCAGTGTCTGTGTCTGTGTCTGTGTCTGTGTCTGTGTCTGTGTCTGTGTCTGTCTGTGTCTGTGTCTGTGTCTGTGTCTGTGTCTGTGTCTGTGTCTGTGTCTGTGTCTGTGTCTGTGTCTGTGTCTGTGTCTGTGTCTGTATCTGTGTCTGTGTCTGTCTGTGTCTGTCTGTGTCGTGCTGTGTCTGTGTCTGTGTCTGTGTCTGTGTCTGTGTCTGTGTCTGTGTCTGTGTCGTGTCTGTGTCTGTCTGTGTCTGTGTCTGTGTCTGTGTCTGTGTCTGTGTCTGTGTCTGTCTGTGTCTGTGTCTGTGTCTGTGTCTGTGTCTGTGTCTGTGTCTGTGTCTGTGTCTTGTCTGTGTCTTGTGTCTGTTGTCTGTGTTGTGTCTGTGTCTGTGTCTGTGTCTGTGTCTGTGTCTGTGTCTGTGTCTGTGTGTCTGTGTCTGTGTCTTGTGTGTGGTGTCTGTGCTGTTCTGTGTCTGTGTCTGTGTCTGTGTCTGTGTCTTGTGTCTGTGTCTGTGTCTGTGTCGTGTCTTGTCGTTCTGTGTGTGTCTGTGTCTGTGTCTGTGTCTGTGTCTGTGTCTGTGTCTGTGTTGTGTCTGTGTCGGTCTGTTGTCTGTGTCCTGTGTCTTGTCTGTGTCTGTGTCTGTGTCTGTGTCTGTGTCTGTGTCTGTGTCTGTCTGTGCGTGTCTGTGTCTGTTCTGTGTCTGTGTCTGTGTCTGTGTCTGTGTCGTGTCGTGTCTGTGTCTGTGTCTGTGTCTGTGTCTGTGTCTGTGTCTGTGTCTGTGTCTGTGTCTGTGTCTGTGTCTGTGTCTGTGTCTGTCTGTGTCTGTGTCTGTGTCTGTGTCTGTGTCTGTTCTGTGTCTGTGTCTGTGTCTTGTCTTGTGTCTGTGTCTGTGTGTCTGTGTCTGTGTCTGTGTCTTGTCTGTGTCTGTGTCTGTGTCTGTTCTGTGTCTGTGTCTGTGTCTGTGTTGTGTGTCTGTGTCTGTGTCTGTGTCTGTGTCTGTGTTGTGTCTGTGTCTGTGTCTGTGTCTGTGTCTGTGTCTGTGTTGTGTCTGTGTCTGTGTCTGGTCTGTCTGTGTCTGGTCTGTGTCTGTGTCTGTGTCTGTGTCTGTCTGTGTCTGTGTCTGTGTCTGTGTCTGTGCGTGTCTGTGTCTGTATCTGTGTCTGTGTCTGTGTCTGTGTCTGTGTCTGTGTCGTGTCTGTGTCTGTGTCTGTGTCTGTGTCTGTGTCTGTGTCTGTGTCTGTGTCTGTGTCTGTGTCTGTGTCTGTGTCTGTGTCTGTGTGTCTGTGTCTGTGTCTGTGTCTGTGTCTGTGTCTTTGTCTGTGTCCTGTGTCTGTGTCTGTGTCTGTGTCTGTGTCTTGTGTCTGTGTCTGTGTCTGTGTCTTGTCTGTGTCTGTGTCTGTGTCTGTGTCTGTGTCTGTGTCTGTGTCTGTTGTGTGTCTGTGTCTGTGTCTGTGTCTGTGTCGTGTGCTGTGTCTGTGTCTGTGTCTGTGTCTGTGTCTGTGTCTGTGTCTGTGTCTGTGTCTGTGTCTGTTCTGTGTCTGTGTTTGTCTGTGTCTGTGTCTGTGTCTGTATCTGTGTCTGTGTCTGTGTCTGTGTCTGTGCCGTGTCTGTGTCATCTGTGTCGGTCTGTGTCTGTGTCTGTGTCTGTGTCTGTGTCTGGTCTGTGTCTGTTGTTCTGTCTGTGTCTGTTGTCTGTGTTGTGTTGTGTCTGTGTCTGTGTCTGTGTCTGTGTCTGTGTCTGTGTCTGTGTCTGTGTCTGTGTCTGTGTCTGTGTCTGTCGTGTCTGTGTCTGTGTCTGTGTCTGTGTCTGTGTCTGTGTCTGGTCTGTGTCTGTGTCTGTGTCTGTGTCTGTGTCTGTGTCTGTGTCTGTGTCTGTGTCTGTGTCTGTGTCTGTGTCTGTTCGTGTCTGTGTCTGTGTCTGTGTCTGTGTCTGTGTCTGTGTCTGTGTCGGTCTGTGTCTGTGTCTGTGTTTGTGTCTGTGTCTGTGTCTGTGTCGTCGTCTGTGTCTGTTGTGTCTGTCTGTGTCTGTCTGTGTCTGTCTGTGTCTGTGTCTGTTGTGTTGTGTTGTGTCTGTCTGTGTCTGTGTCTTGTCTGTGTCTGTCTGTGTCTGCTGTGTCTGTGTTGTGTTGTGTCTGTGTTGTTGTGTCTGTGTCGTGTCTGTCTGTGTCTGTGTTTGTCTGTGTCTTTGTGTTGTGTCTGTGTCTGTGTTGTGCTGTGTCTGTCTGTGTCTGTCTGTGTCTGTTCTGTGTCTGTCTGTGTCTGTGTCTGGTCGTGTCTGTCTGTGTTGTGTGTCTGCTGTGTCTGTGTTGTTGTGTCTGTGTCGTGTGTGTCTGTGTCTGTGTCTGTGTCTGTGTCTGTGTCTGTGTCTGTGTCTTGTGTTGGTCTGTCTGTGTCTGTGTCTGTGTCTGTGTCTGTGTCTGTGTCTGTCTGTTGTGTCTGTGTCTGTTCTGTGGTCTGTGTCGTGTCGTCGTGTCTGTGTCTGTGTCGTGTCTGTGTTCGTGTGTGTCGTGTCGTGTCGTGTCTGTGTTGTGTCGTGTCGTGTCGTGTCGTGTCGTGCTGTCTGTGTCTGTCTGTGTCTGTCGTGTCTGTCGTGTCGTGTCGTGTCTGTGTCGTGTCGTGTCGTGTCTGTGTGTGTGTCGTGTCGTGTCGTGTCGTGTCTGTGTCGTGTCGTGTCGTGTCGTGTCGTTCGTGTGTGTGTCTGTCGTGTCTGTCGTGTGTCGTGTCGTGTCGTGTCGTGTTTTTTTTTTTTTTTTTTTTTTTTTTTTTTTTTTTGGGGGGGGGGGGGGGGGGGGGGGGGGGGGGGGTTGTCTGTGTCTGTGTCTGTGTCTGTTCTGTGTCTGTGTCTGTGTCTGTGTCTGTGTCTGTTCTGTGTCTGTGTCTGTGTCTGTGTCTGTGTCTGTGTCTGTGTCTGTGTCTGTGTCTTGTGTCTGTGTCTGTGTCTGTGTCTGTGTCTGTGTCTGTGTCTGTGTCTGTGTCTTGTCTGTGTCTGTGTCTGTGTCTGTGTCTGTGTCTGTGTCTTGTGTCTGTGTCTTGTCTGTGTCTGTGTCTGTGTCTGTGTCTGTGTCTGTGTCGTGTGTCTGTGTCGTGTCTGTGTCTGTGTCTGTGTCTGTGCTGTGTCTGTGTCTGTGTCTGTGTCTGTCTGTTGTGTCTGTGTCTGTGTCTGTTTGTCTGTGTCTGTGTCTGTGTCTGTGTCTGTGTCTGTGTCTGTGTCTGTGTCTGTGTCTGTGTCTGTGTCTGTGTCTGTGTCTGTGTCGTGTCGTGTCTGTGTCTGTGTCTGTGTCTGTGTCTGTGTCGTGTCTGTGTCTGTGTCTGTGTGTGTCTGTGTCTGTGTCTGTGTCTGTCTGTGTCTTGGTTCCTGTCCGTGTGTGTGTCTGTGTCTGTGTCTGTGTCTTGTGTCTGTGTCTGTGTCTGTGCTGTGTCGTGTCTGTGTCGTGTCGTGTCTGTGTCTGTGTCTGTGTCGTGTCTGTGTCTGTCTGTGTCGTGTCTGTGTCTGTGTCTGTGTGTCTGTGTCGTGTCTGTGTCTTCTGGTCTGTGTCTGTGTCTGTGTCTGTGTCGTGTCTGTGTCGTGTCTGTGTCTTTGTGTCTGTGCTGTGTCTGTCTGTGTCTGTGTCTTGTCTGTCCGTGTCTGTGTCTGTGTCGTGTCTGTGTCTGTGTGTGTTGTCTGTGTCTGTGTCTGTGTCTGTGTCTGTGTCTGTGTCTGTGTCTGTGTCTGTGTCTGTGTCTGTGTCTGTGTCTGTGTCTGTCTGTGTCTGTGTCTGTCTGTGTCTGTGTCTGTGTCTGTGTCTGTGTCTGTGTCGTGTCTGTGTCTGTGTCTGTGTCTGTCTGTGTCTGTGTCTGTGTCTGTGTTGTCTGTGTCGTGTCTGTGTCTGTGTGTGTCTGTGTCTGTGTCGTGTCTTTCGTGTCGTGTCGTGTGTCGTGTCGTGTCGTGTCGTCTGTCTGTCGTGTCGTGTCCGTGTCGTGTGTGTCTGTCGTGTCGTGTCGTGTCGTGTCGTGTCGTGTCTGTCGTGTCGTGTCGTGTCGTGTCTGTGTCTGTGTCTGTGTCTGTGTCGTGTCGTGTCTGTGTCGTTCTGTCGTGTCTGTGTCGTGTCGGTGTCGTGTCTGTCCGTGTCGTGTCCGT